>JAWRVZ010000132.1:852500-1440000 GCA_037043235.1 Rhodeus uyekii
AAAACATTTTTACTTTTTCAAATAAACACTTTTTTTTAGAGAAAAGTAACTTTTTCTCAATTATTGACCTCTGCTCTACAGGCGTGAATTTGCATTTCCTTCACCCTGAAGATTATTCAAACAACTCTTGAGTTTTTTTAAAGGCAATTAATTAATCATATGATGTCAGTCACCTGATTAAGTAGTGTGGAAAAATCACCAAAATATAATTAAACCAAAGACAATATGGTCAAATAAACAAAATAATCAGGTGACTAATTAATTGCTTTTTAAAAGTGTGTCTGTTGTCCACACCCTGATGAGGGATCATTAGCCGCAGTGTGTCGGTGTCCGGTCGCTGATCCCTGTTTTTAATTGCTTAAGCCATGACTGAATAAAGGCTTTTTTATGTATTTACTTAAATCTCGATTGCCTTGATATGTTTTTATGAGTTTTGTACCCAAAGGGTAATGGTACACGTATTTTTCTCTCCTTGTTTTATGATTATTCATTTTCCTTTTAGTGTGAGAGCACCTTTAGAATAGAACTTTTATATTTTTCTTTTGTAAAAAGCAATCAAGTAAGCCCAGCCTAGGTGAGAAAAAGTAACGTAACGGATTACTTTCCATTAAAAGTAACTAAATATTGCAATTAGTTGCTTTTTTAAGGAGTAACTCAATATTGTAACAAAAGTAACATTCCCTAACACTGTGTTTAACTGTGATGTGATCAAAAATGGTAGAACTACAATACATTCACACTTTTATTACATTTTGAACTTTTAGCTGTGCTCATAACTTCATGTATTGAAAGTAAAAAAAATTTTTTTTTGCAGGCAGACTATTTATGGACCAGTGGCGCTAGAAGTGGAATCAGTGGAGCAGCTGACCATAATATTACTCAAATATTACATCACACCAAAGCAGGTGGAGGCGGCTTTTCCTCTTGGCATAGAAATTAGCCACAGAAATCACTGCCCTTTCAGTCTGCCTAAACACACAATGTCTTTAAACATTGGTGTTGCCCACAGGAATGATGATATGTTTGCTTTTGTGTCTCACAGGATGTTTGGTAGCAAGCTGGGCTCTAGTCTTTTTAACCACTCTACTTCACTTTTTAAGATATTTTCCCCAGTGCAAACATTACTGGGAGTGTAACCTTAGAAAGAGACATGTAATGAGAAATGGTGATCTGTCACAACACTTAAAATACACACTTTACCTTATGAATACATATATTTTACCCTAAAATAAACCCACTACCTCTAGTAACCCACTATTAATTTGTGAACTGTAATTGGCCATATATAAAATTGTAACCGATTACTGATTCCAAATTACGTAATGATGTTATTAATTACATTTCACATTTAAGGTACTATAATCTGACTACTTTTGACCTGATTTATCACATTGGTTTGAGTAGAGTAATCTTGTACCATATTGATAGAAAACAAATACAAAGAGAACAAAAAAACAAACAATCCATTCTTTATCCACAACATGAGGTGCATTAAATGTCACATTATGTCAAGGGTTTGTGAGTTTACCTAGATTAAGCTATTACGTAAAAAAAACAATGTATTTGTTTACTTGCATTTCATGTGATAATCTGTCCTCTAATGTAATTCAAGTACATATATTAGATCAAAGAAATTTCAGCTGACATAAAAGTTTATTCCTAAATTGCATGTAAATATGATATGATGTGAATTTTCAATTGGTTAGCACTGTGTGTGTGTGCATATATATATATATATATATATGTGTGTGTACAAGATAATTTGTGTATCTATATACACACACATATATATATATATATATATATATATATATATATATATATATATATATATATATACACACTGTATATGTGTTATATATCGGTTACTACACAGCATTTTGTCAGTTTGTGTGTGTGTGTATATATATATATATGTTCTCTTCCACACACACACACACACACACACACACAAACTCATAAATACCGTATATGCACACACAAAAACTCACACAGTGCCGTGTAGTAACCGATTGCATTAAAATGTGTGCATACACACACACACACACACACACAACACATAAACATACACACGTTCTCTTCCACACACAGACATATGTATAAATGGCAAGAAAATGTTTAAATATTTCCGTTCGCAAATCATATATTGAGATATTAAAGTTGGTTATCACTAACATTGAAGTGACTTGTATTGCATGTTACGTTATTTTTCTAATATTTAGGCTGTATTATGTTCGTGTCAAGTGCAGCTATGCAGTGTCTGTATGTGTAGATTGCATTAATAACGCGTAACTGCGGGTTATTGAAGTGTATGTGCAGTTTATTAGTGATCTCATCGTTCGTCTGGACCCGCTGGAGCGGAACACCCGGCAATGAATGCGAGGATTGTGTCTAAACTTTAAACCGCTTTTGTTCGTTTCCACTCGTTTCCAATTACAGGAAACGAAGAGCTGTATTTACACGCCATCCATACAAGTGGATTAGAGTATGGAGCAGCTCATTCCTGCAGTGATGCACAACACAAATCAAACTCAGCGTGTGTTTGTCTAACAACCCGACTGAAACTTTCACACGAATACGGTTAGTGATCACTCACCGTTCCCGGATCAGCTCCTCTCGCGTCTCCGTTCAGTTCCATCTCTTCTGAAGCCATGATCCGCGCTTCGACCCGATCTAGCAGCTCTTATGTATCCGTCTTTCGGCCTGATTGTGCTGCATTATGATCTCACGGTGAAAGGAAAAGGGGCTGGACGATGCAAATGCGCGGTCCATCTGAGTCATTCGATTCTTTTCTGAGAGTCGATTCTTTTCTGAAACCGTCATTCATTCTGCCAACAAAGTTAGCCGCTGGTCGCTCATTAACTAATAGCAAAGTTCGTGCTCTTATCGGTGTAGAAATTATTATTATTAGTAGTATAATAATGGTCCCGTGTGATCACTCCCAACGTTTAGCAACATTTTTAAGAGGTGGGGTGTTAATTGCAGTTCCATTCAGAGATGTGTCGTCCGTTCATCACTTTATGAGGCTAAACATGAGAATTGACCCTCTGATCGTTGATTCTGTGCCAACAGATGAACAAAAACTGGAAAAATTTCATTTAACCGGGCACGTGTTTGTGCTACCATCTAGTGGTATTATTATTATTATTATTAGCTACATGGTCTTAAAGGGACAGTTCACCCAAAAAGGAACATTCTGTCATCATTTACTCATGTTGTTCCAAACCTGTATGAGTTTCTTTCTTCTGCTGGTCACAAAGGAATATAAGAATAAAAAAAGAATATTTTGAAGAATATGGCTATAACCAAACAGTTCAAAATGATGGAAGTCAATGGGGTCCATCAACTGTTTGGTTACTGACATTCTTGAAATATCTTCTTTTGTGATCACCAGAAGGAAATCCATACAACTTAACGGCAAGTAAATGATGACAGAATTTTACTTTTTGGGTGAACATGACTTTCTGCAGTTGAAAGTTAGCAGATATGAAAAGATACAAGTGAATGTAGAAAGAGTTTCATTCACTCTCTTGCACCTTTTCTCCTGATGCATTTGAGATACTTTGTCTTTTATATTTTCTGAAGGCCTGTATCTTTTGAATTGGAATATATTTTTGAATTGCATTTTTCTTAACATTTGATTGTTTACTGTGAAGCACTTGCCTTTTAACCGTTTTTTTTTCCGACTTATTTAAGTTTTTAAAACTGTATTCAGTAGGCTATTTGCGGAAACTGCCTATACATTCTTGGAACGGATCAGAATAATTGAATCGTAGTTTAAGGGAGAACACCGACAACAGTTCAATGTGTCAAGCTCTTAAACTACAGACTCATGACAGACTAATTAATTGCAATAGCATTTTAGAGAAGAAGTGCAGTTTCTATAAATACCCATGGCAATGATAAGAGACTTCTGACCCTCACTGCACATCTGTCCTTTACAATCTCTAAACGATAAAGATGATCCTTTTACTGTATAATAATTCTCCACACACTTTCCATCTTTGAACAGAGCACTAAATGATTTTGTCTGAATAGAGGAGACCACAAAGTGTTAAAACACATTTGTCAGTCTTAATTTATGTGACTCACTTTGAGTAATACATATCCATATTTGCCTTTAATGTCAAGCACAAAAGTGCTGTTGTTACAGCCTATCCCGGTACTGGAGTGTGTCATTACACTAATGGAATAATTGACATTTTTCATCTTTTCTACATGTTGTAGCAATCTGTCATTCTGCTGTACAATTTTTATGGTCTTATACTTTACATTATGTGTCCTGAACTACTACATACAGCAGATAATGAGTATAATGTACTTACTGTGTTCATATTGGGTTGCAAAACAGTTTTGCTGCTGTTGAGGTGGGGTTAGGGACATGTTTGGTGCTATGGGTCAGTTTAAGGGTGGGTTACGGGGTAAGATAAGGCTCAACAGTGTAATTATATAGATCTAATTACACCTGTAATTAATTTCTGTTATTACATGCAGGTATTTTTAAAAAATATGGTCACATGTTAGTTATCAATTCTCAGTGTTAACTAACTATTAACCATGACTTTTGCCTTAATAAACCCCTAATTACTGCTTATTAACACTTATGCGTCAATAAAAAAAAAGCTACTCTGAGGTCGTTAAAAGGACAAAATGTCTTTAACATGTCAAGTTTGAGAGAACAGACTTATGTTTGGTCTCATTTTAAAGAAGACGCGTAGCAGATTATTGTTGAAGTAAATAAAAAAAGGATTGAGGTTTAAGCAAATTATTATCATTATTTAATATAAAATATATGTTTTATGAAACATGTTTAACTCTAAAGCAACTATAAATCTAAGCTAGTTATGTTCCGAATATGAGGTTGACATCTCAAAAAATGAGCTTTCAGTAATATTTTGTTTACGCGCAGTACCAAATGTTCCCTGTTAAATATTACACGTGCACACACACAATGTTTTTTATTACACATTGTGACTTCCATACCAACACACCCACACCATTAGAGCTGCATAATTGATCTACAGTAATTGGCTCTATGATATGCAGAAGCAGAGAACAGGAATAGAAGCAAGTATTTGCTTTATAGGCCAAACATGAAGACATGGCACCATCTGGTAAAATAAAGAAAAGTTAATATTTAAAATTTGAAGCCTTGCCAACAAAATGAAAGCCTATATACAAAGACTGTATCATTTTTCTTTTCTTTTAGTTAAATGGCCCTGGGATTAAAAGTAGCAGGTTACATAGGAGACATTTTTGTCAATAAGGTCCTGAGTGTAACTACTGTATGTTTTGTATCTAGAGTAAAATAGATTTATTAAAGGAAATGGGAGTGAACACGGGCACACACATACACACACACACACACACACACACACACACACACACACATATATATATATATATATATATATATATATATATATATATATATATATATATATATATATGTATATATATACATACACCTGTGTTAATGCCAACTGCATAATATTCTACATCTCTTAATCCTACGAAATACCTAAACTTAACTATCTTACTATTCACTATTAAGGACACACAAGGGTTAATAGTAAAGTCGTTGTTAAATTCAGTTATTGGATAGGATTAAGGGATGCAGAATATGATCATGAAGAATAAGGCATTAATATGTACTTTATAAATAGTACTAATAAACGGGCAATATTCTAGTAATATGTAGGCTATGCTAATAAGCAGCTAGTTAATATTGAGTGTTACTGAAAATATAAATGCAATGCAAATACATGTACACAATAAAATGCCTTGCATCAAATTATTAATTGATATGTTAGTACATAGTAGTTAAAGACAGCTAATATAAAGTGGGCCCACTTTTACAATCACATCAGGAAGGTGTTAAGGATGTTTAGTTCACCCTGTAATTTCTTACTGGTGATATGATGATGTTGCACTGTAAGAGCTGAACTGTAAATGTGAGTGCAGAGGGAATAAACACAGCTTTCTCCAGTAGGTGGAACATTTTCCTTCAGCAGGACGGGAGGGGTGAGAGAATAAAAAAAGCATCGTCATACAACATTCATTCACATTAAATATTCAGCAGGCTTAACCAAGTCACGTGGCGAGAATATGAGCTATATCGAGCACAGTGAAGGGACGGCGCGTGCGAAGTTGCTATAAACTACTTCAAACTTAGTTCTGCTGATATGTTAGTCAAATGCATCTGCCGATTGGTTTAGAGTCTGCAGGACAGTGACGAGCCTGAGCCGAGCTCGTGGTCACGTCACGGAGGTTTGGGCGGACCCAGCGTCCCGTGTGGTCCATGACGACCCGTGCAGAGGAGGAGAGGGGTACCGCCTAAAAACACACGCTTTTATTGGACGCACGGTGTGTTGCTAGGCGCTGCAGGATGTCCGTAACCGCGCATCAGTCGCCGGCACTGTAACTGAAGCTCACTATGAACGCTACAACATAACGAGGGAGGTGTCGGTGCAGTATTATCCGAGATGAGGAGAGCATTGCCGCAGTGAGCAAATAATCTCATCAGCGGGCTGTGGATTTCACGTCCCTTACAGACACTGACGTTTATAAGAACCAAGGGTACTCGGGTTTGAAGCGACCGTGCAGTTGCTTGCCTAAAGTAGATGTCTGAGGTCATTCAAACCTTATTTCAAGGGACAGCTACGCACTTTATAGTTTTGTGACGGATTAAACAACATGAGAGCCTTTGTCAACCACCCAGAATGGTGAGTTAGAGACCGATGTTAGTTTCGTGTTGTATAAAAGGCTTTAAAAATTGTTTTACACCTTTAAAGTGTTTTTATGGCATGCATTTCTGATGCGAGGGAGCTTAATGTCATTAGTAATTTTGCTCTTTTAATTTATTGCATAAATATTTGATCATAATTAATATTAGCTGTTATATGTAAACGAGGAGTCAGGCACTCGGTCCTCAAATGATGCCGAACTGCGTCAGTACAGACTGGCATTGCAGGTATGGCAAACCGTTTTAACATTTATTCCTTTAAAACTAACTAGTGTCTGTTGTACTTGTTTTGTATAAGTAGTAATCCAATAGAATGTTGAACAATTTTAATTTAACTAAACGAAAACTATCATCCACTAACTAGTAGCTATTCATTAAATCCAGTAGTGACTAATATCTATCCCATAACTATGTTGTTGGTGACAAATTTCCGCTATTCTAGTTATTACTAGTACAATTTCCATTTCCAAGAGTTTTAATATAAAAGAACTTATAGAAATATTACTTGAAATTAATATTTTTATGTAAAAATGTTCTAGTATGTAATATTTATATACTAGTGAATATGGAATCTATGCTGTTAGTAGTGAAACTGAGTGGTGCTGGTAAACTCAAATTTGCCGCTGGTTCCTTCGAAAAAAATAAAGCCTGTGGTAAACGTAACTTTGATGTTTTGTTTTGACACACTCACACCCCAACCTGTCCTGTCTAGTTACTTATTAAAAACATGTTTTCAAAAATTAATATAACTGCTTCAAAATTTGTGTTTTCACTATGGGTGTTTTTAATTTTATGTAGTGATGTAGGAATACCCTATAGCAAAATCTCGAAGAAACCAACGGCGAATTAGTCTTCCTGGTTTTGACGTCTTACCTATTGAAACATATACTAGTCATTATTGAATCAATTACTAGTAGGGACAAGCTAGGAACGCAAAATCAATTCTAGTTAAAGGAATAAACTACTTGCCATATTGCAGGTGCATTCATTCAAGGAGGACCACACAAATGGCTGAATGTCACAGATGAGTGTCCAGCGATTCACTGGTCATGGAAAACCTGGCTGGATCCAACTCTGATCCGCAGCCTGTGGGCATCACAGTTTCTTCTGTCCCCTCAAAAAAGACTGTAGTTTATGAAAATGGTCACGAACATCCCACTCATATAGATCCCACAGCTTCAGCACACCGAGGGGCCAGTGATCCAACCTCATACCCCCTATTAGATTACAGAGGTCTGGTCCGGCAGAGATTTATCCGCAGAAGTTTGTGGTTCTCTGAGTCAGAGGATCAAGAACTTGAGGTCTCAGAGTGCGACAACACCAGCAGTCCCGTTAAAAGTGCACGTATTGTGGTCCAGAGGAGTTTCAATGCGGAGATTCAGGTGGTACAGGGAGATGGTGAAAAGGAGAACTTCACCAAAGAGCCAGAGACAAGTGAGGCTGAGGAAAAACATGACGCTGAACCATATGAAACTTCCAAGAGCGCGGAGAAAGCTGGGAGTGACGAGAATGAGGAAGATGCTGGAATGAAGGCTGTGTCCACCTCTCCGGGTGGACGCTTTCTTAAGTTTGATATTGAGCTTGGCAGAGGGTCCTTTAAAACAGTCTATAAGGGCCTGGACACTGAGACATGGGTGGAGGTGGCCTGGTGTGAACTTCAGGTAAGAAAAAAACAATACATACACATTCTCAATTTTAACCACTGGCATTTCAATTAGGTCTCCTGTTGGCCTCCTCTCAGTTTTTTTCATGAAGGCTTTTTCTTTGGTTGGTCTTCCCAGATTCATCAATATGTTGTATTTAATATCATTGTAAAAAAAATAAAGTGTCGGATAACCAACAGATCCACTTAATTAGACTTGGCCAAGCTCTAGATTTATAGGATATCAATGATCCAGAAGAAAAAAACGAACTGTAATTCCTTTAAATTTGTTAATGACGAAGACTATATTTTTCTGATCGATCCTGTTGACATTTAAAATGCTTCCTGCTTGTACAAGTTGGCCGGGTTATCTGATACGGCTTCTTCCTTTTATCAGCACTATTGATTGTAAAAATGAGAGATTGAATCACCATGACCAATTCTACATCAGATTTGCTGTTTAAAACTGTTTCTGTCTGTTGACTAGAATCAAAGTTCAACTGAGAATACCAAGTGTTAACATTTTTCTGAAATATTTAGAGAACCCGATTGAGCAAGACTGCGTCATAATACCTCATGCAAACAGCTGTGTGCTATTTCTAGTCTGTGCTAAAACATTTCATATATATCAGAGCTCACTAAAATATCCTTGTAGACATTTACAGTAGAAATGCTGAAGGGGGTGGACACAAACAAACTCTGGAGTGGAGCAGTGCACATCCCCTCTGCATAGGGGTCATGTGACAAGGTCTGGTCATGTGCACTTAACTGACGAAATGATGCAACAGTGCAGTGTTATCAGTTTCTTGTATTACTCTCTTTCTCTCACTCTCTTTATATTTATATATATATATATATATATATATACAGACACACATCTTTTTCAAGACATAAAACAGACAAAACACATGATTAAACACAGTCTTAAACACATGATTTCTTACATGTATAATGCACATTTGACCTTTATAAAGTAACTATCCATGGAAGGATGACTAGGCAGTTATGCTCTCTGGAGTTCTGATGTGTTATACATGAGCATGGTCTGGTTTTTGCGTTTCTGTGTGTTGGTAGTAGAACAATATTATAAGCGAGAGGACTCGCTTTCAGATGATCGATTAATATTTGTAGGATTTTGCTTTGTATCTCTGAATGAGTGACTTGCTGCCCTTTTCCATTTTATTTGATCGAAGACCGTGTTACTGTATTTACTACAGCTATTGTTTGGGGCATGCTGTCAGTTGATTAGGATTCATCCTGCTTTCTGAATCTTAAAATCACATGAATGGAATTAGAGAAGCATACAGTTTGTCGCTGTGCATGGTCTCAGCAAGCCAAAAATTGCTGATGCTCCCAAATCTGCAAGGAGGGAGGAGAGCAAGCAAGAAAGAGACAGAGGAAAAGGTCAGACGAGGTGAAGATGGCTTTGTACTAAGAAACATGGCTTCCCTCACATCAAGCTCTAGCGTTCTCAAGACAATACAGGGATATTCCTAATGGACCATTTTATGTACAGCTGAACAGCCAACCTGATTCATCCCTCATTTGTCTGACAGGGAAGCATCAGGAGCTGACATTATGTATGAACAAAACTGTTATCAGATGTGAGTTTTCATCTCTCAGGGAAAGGTCTTAGTACCACGCCCTTGTCATGCATTAAAGCAACAAACTCATTTCCTTTTGTTAGAGCTTTTGATGTAGCACACCTCTTTTTAATTTTAGTTTTTAAAATTATATTAGAAACATAAAAAAAGTTTGGATAACAGTACATGTTAAGCTATTTAACTCTAAAATTTTGAATCACGGCATTGCATTTAAATGGCTGTTTTTTCTTATTTACCAAAACATTTCTGGTAGAAACAACCTAGGAATCTGGTAACATGTTCGGTCTGAAGTGCTTGTAGACTATAGAGTAAATTGGATAGTAAATTAAGTATTGGGGGGAGGTCAAAAGAAATATATGACTCTCTGTGTGTCCCTGAGTTCATGTGAGGTGTTCGATAGCGCAGTGTGGGGGTGAGTCTCAAGAGGTTTAAAGGGGTTGGACATTGCCTGATTGTGAGGGAGAGAGATGTTACAGATACTCCCTGTCAGCGTTTAGCAAATTTAGAAGCAGGAAGAGGGCAGATGCAAAGGTATTGATTTGGTCAGCTTCTTGACCATAGATACACAGCAGAATGTGAACCAACAATGACTCTGTAACTGTTGCATTTTCAAGCCTAGCACAACTTGTACACACTACTTTAAGCCCAACCGTACCTCTCTAACACAGTTATATTTTGTAACTGAATAAATGAATAAAGAGACTGAAGGTGAAGTTCATGTTGATTCATCTCCATTCAGATTATCTGACAAACCCCAATTAGAAATAAAATATCAGGGTGAGTTTTTTTATTTATGCTGTTTGTGTGAATTATATTTTCTGCATTGTACTCCATATCAAAGGGCTACAATATGTTAATAACACATCTTTCACAGCAAGGAGCATGCATATTTTGCCTTTCATGTTGCATCAATATGCTTCAATAACTGCAGTGTAGTTGTTTAATTTTTTTAATCTCTTGCCTGCCTTTGATCTTCTTGACTTTCTTAGTCATATCATGTTCAGAGATATTGTCCCCACCCTGTTGTACAATACAACAGATATATTGTCTATCCTTAGAAGGCTATCACAGGGAATGTGCACTTTAAATCAATAAAGATTGACCTAAATGTCTTCCAGTGGTCAAGTGTTATTTCATATATAGCTCTCTCTCTTCACTGAAAATAGGATAATTGAGTTACCATATGTTTGTTTATCAATCCATCTCTCTTCCCACCTGTTCATTTGTCTCTCTCACTTTTCTCCTGTTATATGCCTGGAACCTCAAACTCCCGCACCTTGCCATTCCAGGACCGTAAGCTGTCCAAAGTAGAACGTCAGAGGTTTAAAGAGGAGGCAGAGATGCTAAAAGGTCTTCAGCATCCAAACATTGTGCGCTTTTATGACTTTTGGGAATCTCCTCTTAAGGGGAAAAAGTGCATTGTTTTAGTCACTGAACTGATGACATCTGGAACACTGAAAACGTGAGTCACATAGGACAAAGACATGTAACAACTAATACTAATGCTATCACACCTGGAGAAGTAGTATAGTATTGAAGTCTTGGTTAAGGTTTGAGTTGCTTGCTATGGGACACAAATTAATTTACAGTAGATCAGCCCTTTTGACAGATTACGTTCCTTTGCTCAAGCCCAATATAAAATACTCTGACTGAATATTATGCAGATTCTAAGATTGGTGAAGAAACAATGATCTTTAATCCTGTTTACGTGTAGGTATCTGAAGCGATTCAAGGTGATGAAACCAAAAGTGTTACGAAGCTGGTGCAGACAGATCCTAAAAGGCCTTCACTTCCTCCATACGAGGACCCCTCCCATTATCCATCGGGACCTGAAGTGTGACAATATCTTCATCACTGGTCCTACAGGCTCAGTCAAAATTGGAGATCTTGGCCTGGCCACACTAAAGAGAGCTTCCTTTGCCAAAAGTGTAATAGGTAACAGTCAGTAGGGTGACAGGGTTTTGAGATTTATCTGATTAGGCTATATTGAATAAAACATTTAAACAGCAAGTGATCATGATGTAGATTGTAGCTTGCTGTGTGAAATTTTAAATACTACCGTATCTATTTAGTTTCTCCTTTGTCCTTTGTTTCTTCCTCTTTAAGGCACTCCGGAGTTTATGGCCCCTGAGATGTACGAGGAACACTATGATGAAGCTGTAGATGTGTATGCATTTGGGATGTGTATGCTAGAAATGGCCACCTCTGAGTATCCATACTCAGAGTGCCAAAATGCAGCACAAATCTATCGCAAAGTCACTAGCGTAAGTTTGAGTAACCTGCTTCTTATAGACTCAACGTTTATATTTTGAGAATGGAATATTATTTAGGTAAAAATGCTGTATTGGGTCTAACATAGAGGACCTTATTCATGAAAATGTTAATAAATGAATTCATGAATTTTCCCGTTTAGTTTAATGGCATAATGTACGTACAACTGATTTTAGATACTATTTACATGGAGGATAATTCAGTGGTAGATCTATTATGTCATGTTCTGTAATTGCAGTCAGGTATAAAGGAAAATGTCTCCTTTGAAACTAAATTGTTTTGTAAAATGTATTTTTACTCTCTAAGAGTTTCCAATGAAACAACAAATGTGTCTCTTGTGTGTGTGTGTGTGTGTGTGTTACTTAATAATTTACTGCACAGGGTGTGAAGCCAGCCAGTTTCAGTAAGGTGGCTGTGCCTGAAATAAAAGAAATAATTGGAGAGTGTATCTGCCATCGCTGGGAGGAAAGGTGAGTTCATCAGCTGAACAGTCCCCTGTCACATAACCGTAAAAGTCAAAGGCCTCTGCTCCTTTCAGATGTGGCACTTGTAGTATGACAACCTTTTCTTGAATATGCAGCGAATGTAGTTAACTGATACGCTTTACAGCAATTTGCCTTTGTAGTCATTTGAACCCTGGTAATGACATCTATTCTCCCCTGGTTATTAGATGTATCTGATTGTAAATTGCCTCCATGGATCGTCAATCAGTTAACCAGATCATACTATTTGCTACAGCAACATCGTAGCTTTGTTGATAGTCCTTCAGATGTCAGACTTGTTCTTTTTCAGTTCTTTACAAAACAAACAAACAAACAAATCTTTCCCTCCTAAAAGGTACTCCATAAAGGACTTACTAAACCATGCATTCTTTGCGGAGGACACTGGTGTGAGAGTAGAACTGGCCGAAGAGGATGATGGCAAGAAGTCTTCCATTGGTCTGAGGCTTTGGGTTGAAGACCAGAAAAAACTTAAGGGAAAGTATAAAGACAGTGGTGCTATCGAGTTCACCTTTGACCTGGAGACAGAAGTACCAGAAACAGTTGCCCAAGAAATGGTAAACAAATGTGATTTTTAGACACATAGATAGACATGCATCACATACTTGTAGTACATAATACATTTTTTGGGCAACTGTTTGTTTAAAAAGTAAAATTCATTACTTCATAATTGTTCAATGATCTGTTCTGGCAGGTGGAATCTGGCTTCTTTTTAGAGATTGACGTGAAGATTGTCGGTAAATCTATCCGTGACCGTGTGTCTCTAATAAAGTGGAGACGGCAGCGGATTGTCTTAGGCCGTAATGGAAAAACAGAAGAGAGCAGCACCAAGACAGAGAAACAGAGTCTCCTTCAGGTGCCCTCCACAGGTCCATCATTGGGTGGACCACCCAGTCTTCCATCCGAAACAGAGGAACTACAGGCCGAAGCAGTCAGCCTGGTCTACAGTGCCCCGACTAGTACGACTACAGCTACACGTGAGACAACTAGATGTTGAGATATCCACAATTTTTTTTAAATGACCAATAAGATTGATTTCACTACTGTATATTATGTTCATTTCTTTTGTATAACTTACATAATGCATGTATGCCAAAGTTTCACTTGCGCCAATAACTGGTGTATGCACTTTGTGTTGTTTGTAGACAGCAGTGCAGGCTCAACAATGATAACAGGTGCTTCAGACAGCACTTCTCAACAGTCCCTTTCGGAGTACATTTCCACTGCCCAAAGGGTCTTAAGCCCTCCAGCACAGCTTCTTAGTCAGTTACCACAGGGTGTCCAACAGCCATCTACTGCACACCTGCCTCTGGGGACTCAACAACAACCTGCTTTACAAATGCATCAAGGTGTTCCACAACAAACCATGGGACAGTTACTCCAAAGGGCCCAACAACAACCTAGTCCTCAGCAACCCCAGGTAGCCCAACAACAGCCTAGTGGTCCCCTGCACCAGTGTACACAAGCACAAGCCCATGGTTTGGTGCCTCAAGCACCCCAGCAACAACAACCCATTCATCTGCACCAGCAATATCAGCAGTCAGCTCATCAGTTACATCAAGGGGCTTTTCAGCAGTCTTCGGTACACCTGCACCAGAGCTCTTACCAGCCATCACCTGTAAGTTTATACTTAAATTTGCCTCATCAATGCAGTTGAGCTTTACTTTGTAGGAAAACTCAAAGACCACCACCTTAATTCCCATTCCTTTCTTTCCTTAGCACTGTTCTTTGTGACTGTCTGAATTTTAAAAAATGTGTCTTTTTCTCAAACTGTGACTGAATGAGCAGCGGCATGGCAGTATTCCTGATGATTTCCAAAGACCTGTGCAATTCTCTGATAATTTGGCGGAGACCAGGCGTAGCAGCACTTCATTCCTTGACACATTTCAGAGGAGAACTGACCTACACGATTTGTTACAGCGTCTGCATCATCAAGCTTACAGCTGTCCCAAACCTGAAGCAAGTTCTAGGGATGAAATGAATCAGTCGCTGTCTACAAGTGACATTACAGGGTCTTTATCATTCACAAATGATGATCTGACACCAAATAATGTTTCTAAAAACACTAGAGCCTCTAACTATTGGTCACAGCAGGTCAAAATTAATTCTCAGTCCCAGACAATGTCATTCAGTCGGAGGAACTCTGAAGTCCACCCACGTCACTGCCAGGCTTGTATGGCACTGTTGCTGCCTGTAAGATCAGAGGGTCGAGGGTCTCTCGGCCATGCTTCTTCACCCTCTTCCTCCCATATCCACCAAAATATGCCATCTATGTCCTCATTAAAGCCGTCATTCTCACCTGATCTGGCTCATCCAGACTTACCAATGACCCCACAGTCTCCATTTAAATCTGCACTACCTACAAAGCAAGTTTCTGTTCTTGAGAACAGACAAAGTTCAATACCAGTTCAAGTCACGCCCCCCTCTCCAGTCAATAAAGGCCATTCTCCTGCACAGGTTCCTGTGACAACTCTGCCTAACAACATGTCACCACTAAACCATAATATTGCCTTGTCCCCTGTCTACATATCTATACCCTCACCAGTTTACACGTCTCGCAGACATATGTCCATATCTTCTCCAGTTAATTCAACTTCCCCTCTCAATTCATCATCTCCAGTTTCCCCTAACTCCTTGATTGGGACACATCCTCGTAGTTTAGGAGACCGCTCAGATTTGTTTCACCTTGATCGCTGTCTACACCATATAATCAATCGGCGTACTAGTTCCCCTGTCTTGAATGACAGGGCACAGCCTGGAGATAGCCACAGTGATGCTTGTGTTAATAGGTTCTGTGTACCTCAATTACAAAGTGTAAGCTCTTTGTGTATACCCCTATCACATCTGGAACAAGGGTCTTATTCTATGAAGGACAGTGAAGTTGGACCAGGTCTTGTGGTATGTGAAAAATAAAATTTACTAGTACTATGATTCCGGCAGAGAAATCTAGAACAAGAGAATCGCTTTTGCCTCACCCATGCTTTCCAAGCTTCTTCACCTTTGAAAAATGTTGTTTCCAGAGTATGTTGTTCTGCTCTTAAATGCCAATCCTAGTAGTACACTTCTGTAAATTTTGTACTTCACGCTTTGTTTCCTAAAATAAACAATGAATTTTCTTTAATCACTGCTATTTCCAAAAGGATAAGAAATTAGGCCATCTTCAAGGGACTGTTTTGTCCTTTTGAAGGGCAGTCTCTTGAAAGACTGCTAGAGGATGGCACAGCAAGCTTACTGTACAATAAATGACTACTGCTTCAACACCACAAATTATATCTGTCACCCAGTACATGGTCCCTTTTAAAGCAACATTCCCTGTGTGTAGAGTTGATGTCGCACATTTTCCCCAATTGTCCATGTCAGTAGCTGTTAATTTCCCTGTCACATCAAACAATATGCTGCTGGAGTTACTGTCCTGCAAATATCTTCAATAACTGTCATTGGCTGTTAATTCCTTAATTGCAAATGTTCCTTTTTTAACATTTATTTTTGTACATGTTTTTCAGCCTTCCACACATTTGGTTCCATCCAAGACTGTCTCTGCTCCATCTACTCCTGTACCACATGCTCGTCCACAGAGCATTCATCCCTCTGCCCTCGTAGCACAGCAAAACCAAAACACTGTACCACTACCACAGGAGGTAATGCAGGTTTGTCTTCCCTTAAATGAGGATGGATGCATGCCTGTGTGCTAGCATAGTGATAGTTGACTAGATTAATTTAGAATTTTGTTCTTCCTTGTGTTTGTATTTCTCTCAGTTCCATCTTTATTTCCTTCCTGAAGCTTTCCCGCCTCAGGTAGACACAATCTGTATAAACATCCTCACAGTCTATTTTTAAATATTGCTGAAAAGTTTAGATTTCCGTTTCAGTCATGACATAAATTTGTCAGATTATTAAAAGTCTACTAAACAAAGAATAAACAAAGGTTTTACCACCGATTTAGTTAGAGATAAAGATATTTACCAGTGTAAACTGTGGGAAATGTTTCAAAATTAATTGTACTGATTACATTTGGAGACAATCTGAGACAATTGCTACTTTTTAGTGTATTGTGTTGTATCTGCCACTATAACCAGGCCAGAAACACCCATTGAAAATGATATAATTAATGAATTACATGACGACTGAATTCATTTAGGCGTTCAAGTCTCATATATATATCATTTAGCATCTTTTTTCTCTTTGTCTTTCCCAGACTTTATCATCTCTTCAGCCCCTAGTGCAGGCATCTTCAGATGCTCAGTTCATTCCACAGCATCTATTACAGTCAGCATCTTCAATGCTCAGCACAGCTACCCTTCCTCCACAACAACAGATAAATGTTCAGACACCTCTCCTCCAGCCTCTACAAATCGCCACACAGGTCAGTTCATGAAACCTGAAACTTGGCCTGTGTGCAACACCTTTACTTGAATATCGCAACAAGTGCATTCTTTAGCAAGGGTGAAATTTGTTTATTTCTAGAGGGTAATCTAGGGATTTTCTAAATTCTATATGTAATAATAATAATAATAATACGTTTTATTTATATAGCGCCTTTCCAGAGCTCAAGGACGCTTTATTTATATGTAAATATGTAGCTTTATGGTTTACCTCTGGGTGTTTACGTTTTTATCTTGCTCTTTATTCTTTAGTTTCCTTCAGCATATCCTCTTTTGCCAGAAGGGGGCACATCTGCAGGGACAGAGCAAATACCTTTCGCCTCAGTCTCTTACTCTTCTTCCTTCCCCACAACTGCTCATCCTGTATCCTCCCCCTACTACTCACTAAGCCCTATCAGTGCTGCTCCTCCTATACTATCCATGCAGAATGTAACCTGCATAGTAGGAGCAGGCACACCAGTCTCCACCCCTCTGAATGTTCCCACCCCTATACCTCTCCTGGCTATGGCCCTGTCCCCACCCATGCTTCCTCCCGAGCAACATCTGCAGCAGATGTACTCCCCAGTTCCACCATTAGAAAGTGCCATTTTGCAACCTCAACCCCAGCCAACACAGTCCTCTCTTCCCCACCCTCTGCAAGACCCATCTATTCCTGAATCTTTCACAGAGGTAAATGCTGTGGTTTCTTTCCTGCTTTGTGCAAGGATTGATTTATGTATTGGGAATGCAAATCAGAATAATTACTATGATCACCTAAGTGTTGAAGCTTAGTAATTACTGTGAGAGGGACAGCAGAATGGCAGTACATAAATCAGAACTGGTACCTTGTCATTGTCAATAATGAAGGATAATTAATGTTACTCAGTGAGCATTTCAACTGAGGTCTAAAATTATTTCAACAGGAGTACCCTCACCATGAGGAATTTCAGATCCTGGCCCCATCTCACACCATTCTATCGCAGATCCAGTCTCCTCCACAGGACATGCAGTCAGAGACAAAGTTTACCACTGTCCAAGCCCTACCTGAGACTATGGAGCCTCCTCTGCAGCCTTCTGGCATTCAGACAGGATATGCTGTTCCTGAGAGTATGGGAATGCCCAGTACAACTCAGCAAATAGCAGACACTGCTTCAATGCCAATTCCTCCTGCGCTAGAGCCGTTTCAGCCTAACATTGAGGTAACAGTAGGCATAAGCAACATCTTTATCTAACTATAATATGTATTCATCAAACAAAGACCCGCATAGATAATTGAACTAATTATGTTTCCTTACAGGCACCTGTATCTATTCCACTTCATAGTTTTGTATGTGACAGGTAGGAATAACTTGTTTGTCTCTGAATAACATATGAGAATTGCCTTAAAAAAGTCATCTTGTAAATCTTTAATTATATAATTTACAATGTGTATATCTGAACTGCTTATAGTGGCAGATACAATATCAAATCAGTAGCATGATTTTTTTTTAACTTTATTGTTATATTATATATGTTGTTCTGTCTTGTTTGTCTAGTTTAAACCAAGATGCATCAGGTAAAGAAATAGGTGACAGCTTTGAAGGACCGACTGGTGGAGGAAAATGTGATGGGAAACCCAGAAAGCATCACCGCAAATCTGCTCGAACACGTTCACGCCAGGAAAAGATTAACAAGCCAAAACTAAGCATGCTAAATGTAAGGATTAAACATGCCTTAATTTTAAAATATAATTGTTTTTTGTGTGTGCAATTTCCTTCTAAAACGTTCTTATACATTCAGGTTAGTAATACAGGTGACAAGATGGTGGAATGCCAGCTGGAGACACACAATCATAAAATGGTGACTTTCAAATTTGATCTAGACGGAGATGCACCTGAAGAAATAGCTACTTATATGGTGAGATTAATATTCAGAGTATTACGAAACAATGTTGTGGGGGTTAAGAATTAAAATGTACATTTGTATAGTCTAACATGAGATAGTCTTATGCTTAAAGCCATTTTATTCTATCCTATTAACTGTTCGCATATTATTTATTTTCTGTGCAACCTTGCAGATTGTTTCTCTTATTTGTGTACCAGGTGGAAAATGGCTTTATTCTACCTATAGAAAAGGAGATTTTTATAGATCAACTTAAAGACATTGTCGACAAGGCAGAAGACATTCTAAGCGAGGACATGGATGGAGATAAGACATCCGATCTTGGGAAAAATCAATTGCAAGGACAAACACCTGGAGATGAAGGGGGAGAGGTAATACAGGGAGTCATTTAAAAATGTTAACATCTTAAATATGGAATTTAATTCACTAATATCATTAAATTGAATTATACTTAGAGTCTCCTATTACTCTCCAGGGAATAAAAAGGCAGCAACCTGGGGCTCCACAGCCTGTGTATCAGCAAAATGGTAAACTTTCTTCCTCCCATAATTGGCAAATTTAAAATTCATGCTTGTCAAATGTTTGCTAAATTATGAAAGTATCAATTTTTTTTCCTTTGCTCAGTTCTGCACACAGGTAAGAGGTGGTTCATCATCTGCCCTGTGGAAGAGGCTCCTGCTGCCAGCCAAGACGCATCCTCAGATGGAGGTCCATCTACACAATCTCTATCCACAACAACAATAACTGAAGGCACAGCCACTGCTCAGCCTGGTGAGAGTGCTTCAACCCATCCTCCTGAACCCAGCACAGGATCTGCTTCTGCATCCATGGGTATTGTCAGGCTATGACATTACTTACTGTAACTGATACAGATAAGAAAATATTAGATGATGAACTGCCTTAGAAATAGGGTTGGGTATTGCAAACTACCTTATTCATTGATTCAATGATCTTAATGCACCGCAATATCATAATCAGACTGAGCAAGAGAAACCCAGCATGTTCATGAGAGATCCTTTTTTAGGATATGTTTTGTTACATTTTCTGTTTTGTTTATTATCTTTCATTCGACAGATTCAGAAGCCTGTGCCACAGCACCTCCATCAGGAGGAAGTGATCCCTATGGGGTCTGGAGCCCACTCTCTTTGACCACTACTGATCCTCTTGCTCTGGCTGCTCTTTCCCAAGCCCCCCCTGCTCCGCAAGCTGCTGCAATGCCAGCTCACCCTGCTTCCTATTCAGAGGAAGGGACAAATTTAGGGTCCACCCAGGTCAATTTGCAGCAATCCCAGCCATGCATGGATCTTCAAAGTTCTCTTTTTGTGGATGAGACCCAGAGTGGAAGATTAGGCTCTGTCTCACCCATGCACACAGCTCAGCAGATGGCTGAAATTGCATGTGCTGTCTCCATGGTGGAGGACGTACCCTGCTGTCCCTTGGTCATGCCGCTGTCCCTAGACGTGAGCAGTGGGGCTCAGAGATCATCCTCTGTGGTGCCACCACCATCACAAGATGCTACGTCTGCTCGCGAACAACTCCACTCCCTTACATCTAGTCGAGTGGAACGTGTCCAGCAGCCCGTGGTGTTACAGCAGCCTGTGTCCACTGTGAGTGGAACTAAGCCACCCTCCTTGCCCCAAAGCCCCGCCCCTTCACAGCACCACTTTGTTCCTAGTGAATCAGATGGAGAGGGACGTGGCAGAGGAGGGTTTGTAGACAGCACTATCAAGACACTGGATGAGAAATTGAGGAATTTACTGTATCAAGAGTACGCTCCCATGTACCCATCGGGAAGTGCTGCTGAAACTCCAGGATCTGGCACAGAGTATATCCAGTCCCCACCAGGACCAGAGTGTGCATTGGGAGGGTCAGGAACCAGCACACCTAGTCTTATGGGAGAGGGACGATTCCGAGCAGGAGAGCAGTTGGTAAGTTAAAGCCATTCTTCTTTTTTTTTATAAACAGTCCCATAAAATAAATAAATAAAATCTGGTTATTAGATATGGGGCATGGCTAAGTATTTAAACTTTTGCATTACCTTACCTATGGATTTCACCAGTAGCCATTCCCTAATTTTCAGCATGTCTTAAAAAATGTTTTGAATTTGATTTGAACTTAGATAGTTTTGTGTCGCCAGCTAAAAACCTTAAAAAATTGCTTTTTTGTCTTTTAGCCACAGATTCCAGAGCGTGTGGACAGTTTAAGTGCTCTCAGTGACTCTGCGGTTGGAGGTTAGATGATATATCTTATTTTTTCCTCAAGAGAAATATTCTTCAAGACACATTTATCATTTACAAACAACAACTTAATCCTTGATTAAAGCAATTTTTATCTGCAGTTACTGTGTCAAGGAGACATGTGATGCCACACTCTACCTCTTGCTCTGGATCTAGAAGTCGATATAAGGTACATTATGCAGCTGATTTCTGCAGGAAAATACAGGTTTTCCTGTAGCTCAAACAGTAGAGCGTGGCGCTAGTAAACGCCAAAGTCGTGGGTTCGATTAAGGGAAAGCAAGAATTGATTTGAATGTCAATGTGCACCTTGAAGGCAATGCAAGTCGCTTTGGATAAAAGCGTCTGCCAAATGCATAAATGTAAATTTAAATATGGTTAATTTCCAGTTTAATAATCTACGTTCCCTTCAAATGAGTACGTTTTATAATGAGGTAATGGTTGTAATATATGAAATAATTTGTCATATTGAAATAAGACATATGTCTTATTTTGTTTGATTACTTTGGATTAGATGATGCCTAGCTCCACTGACATCCTGTCAGGTCAAGGTCGAAAGCAGCGCAGCCTGAGCAGCACAGCGTCTCCAGCGCACCCTGGTGGCTTTTTGGGAGAATGTGCCATGTACGAAGAGCCGACTATTTCAGCTACCACTGTCGGCAGGTTCTCAGTGGTCAGCACGGAAGATGAGGTCACGCGGCGAAAGCACAGCTCCAGATATTCTGCCCCACCTGACTTTTATTTGGACGCCCCACCTCCCCTAACCAAACGAGGCTCTCTGCCAAGGGCACAGACCTCAGTCTCAGCAGATGTCACTGTTCACACTCGGTTCATGTCTTCTGACTCTGGGGCTGAGAGTAGCCCAGCCAAAATTGCACCTACAACCCCATCCCGCCATGGAAGGTCTGAAAGGAGAGGAAGTGACCTCATGAAAAGGGCAGTGGCTTTCCTAAGGCGCTCCGGACGCAGCAGTAGTGTGCAAAGCTCTGATTCGCCAAGCAGAAAGGGTGGGGTGTATGGATCCTACGTCAGCAGTGATAATGACTCAGAGATGGAGGAATCCGATATAAAGAAGGAGCTTCAAAGACTAAGAGAAAAGTGAGTTTATCAAATGACTGTGTGGATTTTTGATGGAGAGTACAATTAAAATCAACAAAAATAAACATTCTTACTCACCAATGTTTGCTTCATCTTTGTACAGGCACATGAAGGAGATAACCGAATTGGAGGCCCACCACAGAGAAGAGGTTGAGCTTCTCTATATGAGATTAGGGAAACCACCCCCTCCAGGTCTTTACATCCCGCCCACAGCACCGCCTGCTGGACGCAAGCGCAGGACCAGCAGGCACAAACTAAAAGCTGGCAAACTGCTCAGTCCTCTAGTACAACAGCTGAGAAATGTTGCCTCTAAAACTAGTGACTCCAGCAAACCCAATGATTTAACAAAATCAGGTTAGTTGGAGAGTTAAAAGACCTCCATACATAATAAAGATTAATAAAGCACCGTAACATTTTAAGTCTAGGCAATAACATTATGACATGTCATTTTCTCTCTCAGCTGAAGCTGCTCTGAGCTTGAATGGGTCTCCTGCCAGGGCTTCCAACTTGTCAGATGGCAAGACTTATTCTGGGACCGGGACTCTGCCTTGTTCTGTGTCGGAGCCGGTTCAGACCCAACAGCCCTGCTCTCTCAAAGGATCTCTCTCCTCTGACAACATCTACTCTGGTCTACAGGGAGAAGGAACTGGACCATGCAGCCAGCCTTGTCAAGGTGACTTTAACTCTGATTTCCCAGCATGCACTTTGAGAAAGAAGTCCTGCTGTCAGTAAAATTGCTTTGTAGCAAACCTTGAATGATTGATTTCAGAATTTCATAAATTGCTCACCGACCTGCATAGAAAGAAAAATATCAGGTGAAATTGGCATAATATTGATAGCAATATGAAATTTTAGACAATTTTCTATGAAATCCTTTTTCTTTAAGCGGTTTGTATATAATCCTCAAGGCAAAAATTGAAGTCAAGCGAATTCAGTGGGGCTTTTACATGGATGCTTTGACATTAACAAGTTGAATTACAGCCAGATTTATGAATCCATTAAAACAACTTACTCTTTCTCTCACCTCTGTCCACAGGCTGGCCTCCTTCTCCCCAGGCGTCTGCACAGGTCACCTATAAATCCAGCAGTAAACCACGCGCTAGATTCCTCAGTGGGCCTGTTTCTCTGTCCATCTGTTTGTATCTCTCTCCTTTCCCCCATTTTCCATATCATATCTTGATATGTCAACCCTAACCCTGCTTGCTTTCTCCCACTCTGTTCTTCTCTTCTATCAATTATTTATCAGTATTCATGCTTCATCTTTGATCATCCTGTTTCCATCCTGTGTTTTTTATTTCTTGATTCTTTCTATCCTGTTTATCCCTACAAAATTCAGTTTTATTCAATTGACTGTTTTTTATGTCAAAGCTATTATGCTTTTACTAGTTTCACTAGTTGCACAGCTTGACATTATTAATCTCACTTTAATTTCACTTTTGCAAGCCTAAATCCAACACTATGACTTTAAACCTAGTTCACAATATCAATTTCTTTCTATTTTTAGTGTTACTTTTATTTCTAATAGCTTACCCTTTTATTGTAGCTACATACAGGATATTACATGTTCCACCTATTTATGTGTCTTTATGTGGAGTGATTTTCTACAGAAAACTAATTTAAACTTTTCTTTTTGTAGGGTCAACACTTAAGCGCTTGTGTCTGGGTAAAGAACGTGGCAGCAGTAAGTATTGTCTTTTCTTAATTTCAACACTTTTAAAATACAATTCACTGCAGTTTTCAGACATTTGCTACATGTTGGCGAAGCATTTGCATCTGTGTACTTGTCTTGTTTTTGACAGTTGATTAATTTGACTTAATAATCTAATTATAGTTTAAATCATTTAAAGGGTTAGTTCACTCGAAAATGAAAATTCTCATTAATTACTCACCCTCATGTCGTAAAAAAAAAGACAAATCTTCTGAAGAGACGTGCTCGCTTTATACGCTGAACAGATTTAATTTAGCCTTTTATTCACATGAACATTCATCAGTGCACACATCAGGTATGATAAACAGAAGTTCAATCATGCTTGCTTTACGTGTTACAGAGCACGTTTGAACCTCCGCAAGAACCAGGTTTGTTCTTGTGCATCAAGCAGGTTTGGTTGAGTTTATGTTTATGCTCTCCGATCAATGTTTATATGTGATTAAAAGCCTAAATGCAATCTCTTCATCATATAAAGCGATCGTGTCTCTTCAGAAAATTTGGACTAAACCGCTCAATTCGTATGGATTTGGAATGACATGAGGAATTTTCATATATGGGTGCACTGACCCTTCAATATACCGTATTTTCCCGCATATAATCCGCAGATAATCCGAACCCTCATATAGCCCGCGGGTTTGAAAAAAAATAAAAAATAAATAAAAATAATTGGCATAACCCGCACCTTTATAAGTTCACATTTCAAATTTTGAATGTTGTTCGCATGACGTCAATTATCCATAACTGTTCAGGCTCGGTACACAGTGCTTGTGCGCGAAATTCAAACAATAAGAAAACAAACACAAGTCAGAATCAGAACAAAAAGAAAAAGCAGTGTCTCCCGCTGTGCAGCAGCTCGTCCCTTAAGAAGTGATTCTACAGGTGTTGATCATCGGATGAGATGAGAAGAGCCCGCCCTCATGGCAGCACAGCCAATCACGTCTTCTTGCATGATTGACAGGTCAGACAGCCTATCAGCGCCAGCTGTCAGAGTGACAGTACAAGCACCAGAGACAACAACCCTCGCAAGAAAGAAAAACAGAAAGAAAATACTGCAAAAAATACAATAAAATATTATTACGTGTAAAAAATTTGTGATATAGCCCGCACACTTATATAACCCCCACCCCCCCTGCAGGGTTTGTAAAATCTGGTATAACCCGCGGGTTATATTCGGGAAAATACGGTAATCAAATAAGCTGTGAATTGTATTTGTGCTAATCATACATCTCTAACCAACTTGTTTCATAGGATCTGGAGCAGCATCAGCTGCATCTAATCAGTCCTCAATGCCTCCTGGATCAACTCCTCCTCCTCACCAGCCAATGGGTCTCGCCCAAGCACAGACTAATAACAGCAACAACAAGACAGATGGTGCATTCACGCAGCAACTTCAGAGACTTGTGGATAACTGGGCAGAAGGGGTGAGGGCTCCACGCTCACAATCCCTCAGTCTAAGACCACAGCAACTGACCCGATCCAGGATCTGGAGCGCTATAGAGGTGACATTATTAAAAATATTCCCTTACCAAATATTAAAGGCTATGTTCACATTCTCACATTGTTTACTCACTCTTGTGCTGTCATAAAATACTTTTCAAATAGATTCAGATTTGCAATGACAAGACATGAGGATGAGTAAACTGAATGATGACCATAGTTTCTCTATTCCTTTAATTGTGATGATCATTTTATGCCTCCTTTATACTCAGGTTTAAAAATCTTGGTGCTAAACAAGAAAGATATTCTGTGATGTCTTTTCCTTAGGCCCCGGTTTCAACAGAAAGATTGAATGCTTCTCAACTGCATCTTTCATGGCCGCAGATTGATTTCCATGACCCTGTGATGGCGACTGACGCTACACAAGTGCTCCAGCGCAGTTTCATGGATCCCGATAGCCCATGCGGAAAGATGCTGAATGCCCAACATTTAGACATGGACCACTGGTCAACAATGACTGCCAATCTTAACCAAGAAGTCTTTGCTTTCCCTGTGCACTCTCCATCTTGGACAGCACCATCTTCCCCCAGCGAGGTTCCTAATTCTAGAAATAGGACCATGTAGCTTTACAATCACTGTACTTATACTTCTTACTCGAAAAGTCGAAAATACTTTAGTTTCTTTAGAGAGCTGGTTAGGCCTTTCAGTGTGCAATTCTATCTGTTGCAGTTGCTAGCATGTAGTCGTTTAGTATTCCCACATGAACATGTAAATATCCAGGTCATCAATGTAGGGATATGTGATGAATCAGTTATGTACATTGAGTATTGTATATATTCATACAGCCTATGTAGCATTGAATATTAGCATAGGAATATGTACATAATGTATATTTTTCATCAAAATCTGTTTAGCTTGCTTGTGTGCAGAATCAACTTCCTTAACACTTTGAGCTGTACACGTATGTAAATGCTATTAGGTAATATGCTCTTAAAATTGTGTAGATGTGTATAGACACTGTTTATACTTCTGTAAATATAAGCTCTGTCTGCATACGTGCATAAACCTGACAAGTGAATGAAGTTGAGGTTTAGGTTGATCAGTGGCTTGGGTTGAAGAGCTGGCACATCATAGCTGGGTGAAAATGCTGACGCTTGGAGCGATGATCATGACATCACTGTGAATATTTCATCACGTCCGGCAGCGATTTGACTAAATTCACAATGCACTGGTCAAAAAAACACTGTGTGCTAGAAAAGTAATGACGACAAACTGCACTGAGAAACCAGAGAGAACTTTAACAGACTGTACATTTCAGGTGAACAAGCCTGCAAGAGTGCCTTGAACAGCAACTGCAGACTGTGCTACGTACCAGCCAATGTCCCCAGGGTAAAGGTGACTGCTAATCATTTTCTGTTACAAAGCATACTACCAACTCAATTAATGTTTTCCCCACCTGCAGTTTATGATGTCCTTTATGGACATTTATAAAATGCATTTCAACACTACATGGTATGATTCAGTTAAGAGTGTCTTTTTTTTAAGGTGTGCCCATTGATAATTGTTA
This sequence comes from Rhodeus uyekii, assembly GCA_037043235.1. Taxonomy (NCBI): domain Eukaryota; kingdom Metazoa; phylum Chordata; class Actinopteri; order Cypriniformes; family Acheilognathidae; genus Rhodeus; species Rhodeus uyekii. The sequence goes on from JAWRVZ010000132.1 coordinate 879,549, forward strand.
TTTTGTCATTCATCTGATACAGTAAAAAATTACTTTGATTTAGAGCAAAACTAATGCGGTCAAAGTATTCTTATGAATCAAAGAATCTAATTTTCTCAGAGCTGAATGATCTTTGCAGGTGCAGTCATGTTTGTGGTCTCATAGCATAATATCATATTTTAGATCGCAATGCTACTGTTTTTAATTAATAACGCTAATACTGTTGTCTTGACTAGACTACACTGACTGATGCTTTGCAACATATAAAAGACCATGGCTACCCTAAATTATTAACAATTATATTTGAACTTTGAAATACTTGTAGGCAAACATTTGTACAATATATGGCAAGTTATTTGTCATATAACAAAATCTATCCTTAAACTTACAAATGTGCTGTTGAAAGTCACAAGATGATGTACTGAAACCTGTCGAAATCTGCTCACACACTTATTCTCTGCTTGTACAACAGATTATTAAAATGGGTTATAGGCTTTCAAATGGTATTGCAGACTTAACTGACATTAGGTCTCATCATGCACTAAGCAGAGGTGATTTGTCATGGTAAATGGTGCTATAATGTTATGACAGTGATATGTTTCTATCAGTCTTTATAGCTTTGTTGCTCTTGTTTCAGTTTTTCTATTATTTTTGTATTTTAGCTATGCAGCAGTTAACTAAAGATTAACCAGATATACTGAAATAAAATGTGATGGGGTATTGACATTTGGTTCACTAAAAATTACGATCGCATTTGATTTATATATTTTTTTAACTGCATTAAGTAAACAAGACTACACAATGTGTAGTTGTTGTTTTTTTTTTTTATAAGCCAAGAGGGCCAAGATATGAAGTGGGCTATCTCAAATCTGAGCCATTTTACTTTATGTCCCTCTTCAGGTTTTCATCCCTTCTTTTCAAATAGGATATGAAACGGTTCATTAATCTGTTACAGGCGTTGAAGGTTCATTTTGTTACACATTTTCAGAAATGTCAGCCTTGTACAAACAATCAAATAAATAATAGGCAACATGAAGTTGATGTAACATTTCATATCATGGCAAAAAATACTGCATAACTTTGCCATACCATTATTGTGGAAGATTCAGCAGATTCATACAATCACATCAGCATATGCAGCGACTGTTTTTTCTTCTTCTTTGTGCAAATGATGCTCATAAGGTACTACATTAAGTGTTTTTTTTATTATGACTCTTAAATTGTTACTTTTTAAACTACTTTAGACTGGAACAACAGTATAACTACCTTTGCTTATGATATTTTAAAGTGTCTATATTATGTTATTTTATAAGTCTCCTATAACAGGTTTACATGCAATAATAATCCTTCATGCGTCAATAATTGTGCAAAAAGTACTTGACTTGTGCACATCTCTCACAGCATCTCTGTGACTTCAGCCAATTCTATTTTGTTCTGTTCCAAAGGAATTTTTTCACTACTTAAAAGGGATGTCACTGATGGAGTTTCACTGTGTAGAGTCAACATGCCCAAACCCAACAACAACATTTCATTATTAATAGACTATATCAATAGTTTTCATGCCTTGCAGCATACTTTAATCTTACCTCACGTTTTATGTGTAACAGTTTATCTTTCCTCGGGAGTGCTGAATTCCTGTGAGAAACGTCAACTGGATCATAGTATTTCTTAGTTCTTGTTACCTGTTGTGGAATCGAAAGGCGTACAGATACAGGTAGATAAAAGTCTGCAATACCACAGAAAAGACTTCCACAGGGAGATCGAAACAAAAAGGAAGAGGACTGTACGCCCACACGATTAGCATTTTCCCCTCAACATAGCTGACAAAAAAAACAAAAGTTAAATAAAGTTTGAACTCACCAAATCTATTTTAATTAAGTAGATTTGGACATAATCTCCGTAAATGAGATAAGAGTGACTTAGTGACATAAACGTATGGAACAATTGAGTTAAAATAAGATTTCTTTTTCAGTCAGAAATAATTTCCCTCTCTTTCTTCGTGCGACCGTCTCTCTCTCTCTCTCTCTCTCTCTCTCTCTCTCTCTCTCTCTCTCTCTCTCTCCTCTCTCTCTCTCTCTCTCTCTCTCTCTCTCTCTCTCTCTCTCTCTCTCTCTCTCTCTCTCTCTCTCTCTCTCTCTCTCTCTCTCTCTCTCTCTCTCTCTCTCTCTCTCTCTCTCTCTCTCTCTCTCTCTCTCTCTTGTTTGCATCGTCTATATATGGATTTCCGCCATATAAGGGCATTTTTTTAAAAGGGGCAGTGTCTGTGCCCTTCCATTGATAACCAATAGCGGCTTATAGTCTGTCTGGTGTTCTGTTTCCATTTCTTCTCAGTTCACCATGGACAATGTTGCACTGAGACTTACTTTGTTTACCGTTCTTTTCATTTGTGTCAACTTGGCTGCAACAAATAAGGTAAATTAACAGGTTACAAATAGGTTATGTTTGGGAGAAATACATTATTTCTCAATTTTCTTGACTTTACAAGATCTTATACTCCAAATAGTTACTTGAGAGAGAGGAAATCAAAAAATGGAAATAAACTATGTATGGACTGTGTAATCTGTGTAAAATGTTTGTTGCTAACTTATTAAATTACTCATTATTAAATTAAAATCTATCAGCTTTTGCAAGGCTAGGCTCAAAATACAGTGTAAATAAAGGATTATGTTTGAGGAGAAAGTCCAAATGAGTGTGTTTGGTTTTTTTTTTTTTTTTTTTAAATGCCAATATGCTTGACAATCAATGTTAATGAGAGTGCTCTTGCTGTATTAGCTGGCCCCATTGACAAAAGTATCAAACTAGCTTGGCACAAGAGCATTGATACTTTTCACTTTAACACAGAAACAGGGTATAGATATTTACAGCTTCCACATTAACTCTACGGTCACCAGCCGCTATGCTACAACAGTCATCACAAGCCGCGTGGCGAACCAGTTGAATCACTCTCAAGAGGTCCATTTTGAGGTCAAGATACCCAAGAATGCCTTCATCAGCCAGTTTAGAATGTAAGCGAATACACAAACGAAATCCATAGAATTAAAATGTTCAAGCAATAATAAAACTTTCTCTTAAATACTATTCACATATGAACAGCTAGACTTACCTTATGTAAATTAAACTATTACAAATTCTATGCGTTTATTTTAGCTACTACAATTTGTCTATTAACTCCAGTACCTGATTTTCATTGCCAGTTACTGTTTTTGCTTTAGGACCATAGAGGGGACTACATACGATGGAGTTGTGAAGGAAAAAGAGGAAGCTCAGCAGGAGTACATTGACGCAGTATCTCAAGGAGAAAGTGCTGGATTGGTCAGGTGCTTGTTATTTCAAATATTAGAGCATGGCACTAGCAATGCCAAGGTCATGATTCCCAGGGAATGCATGGACAGATGCATTGCAATGTAAGGATAAAGGAGTGAATCTATGATAATGTAAGATACTATTCATTTCTTTAGCATTAAATAAGATTCAATTTAGATTGATAAAATGTATTTATTTTGGAAATATTAAATATTCCATTTCTATTTCAGTGCTGTTGGAAGGACTTTAGAAGACTTTAAAACTTCAGTGACGGTGGCTGCTTTTAGTAAAGTGACGTTTGAGTTGACCTACGAGGAACTGCTAAAGCGTCGCCTTGGCAAATATGAGCTGCTCATCAATGCCCAACCGATGCAGACGGTTGCAGACTTCAAGGTAGAAGAAGAAACAAATCTAAATTGTTATAATGAAGATTTGTAGATGATGGGATTTTTATTCATCATAATGAAAAGAAAGTGAAATGTAAAGCTTTATTTTGGTTAGATTGATGTACACATCCATGAGAGTGCAGGAATTTCCTTCTTGGAGGTGAAAGGTGGACTGAGCACTAAAGATCTGAACAATGCGGTTACAACCATTAGAGCAGACAAAGATGTAAGGCATTTAAGTGGAAATAAAATAAATGATAAAAAACACAACCTCTTGCTTGAAAATGATAAAATGTGTTGTGAATTCACCTGCCATTTTGCAATCTTAGGCTTGGGTGAAGTTCTATCCCACTCTTCATCAGCAAACAAAGTGTGATGACTGTAGTAAAAAGGGTATGAATGGCAACCTGATCATCATGTATGATGTTGAGAGACAAAAAAAAAGTGGAGATCTGGAGGTAAATTGTGCATTTAGGTATTTCACTTTAAACTGGCACATTCATGATGACAACCAGAAAGTGTTCACACTGACATAAGTCTCTCTCCCATTTGTCATTTGTCCTCTTTTTCAGGCATCAAATGGCTACTTTGTTCACTACTTTGCACCTGAAGACATTCAGCGCATTCCCAAAAATGTGGTGTTCATCATTGACAAGAGTGGCTCCATGTCGGGCAAAAAAATAGATCAGGTGAATTTCTTTTTCAGTGATGTCTACTTTTTTCTACTTGGTGAATTTTCGAATCCTAAGAATAAAATTGAAAAAATTCTTCCTTTTCATTTATTTATGGTTTCATAAATTGTAGCTAATGGAAGCATTATGTTTTAGACTCGTTTGGCAATGCTGAGGATTTTGAGTGACCTTGCAGAGGATGACCACTTTGGATTGATCACGTTCAGCAGTTACATTGAAATTTGGAAACCTGATCTTCTCAAAGCTACTAAAGGAAATGTGGAAGGGGCAAAGACGTTTGTGGAGAGGATTACAAGTAGAGGATGTAAAGTATTCATCATAAGCCAACTAAACTGAAGCATTGTAGATGAATAAATAGGTGTCATCATGAGTAAAAATATCCTTAAAAAATGGTGGTCCAAATGACTTGATCTGAAAACTATGAAGACTCATGACCACCCTAGTTTAACTAAATGATATTTATTTGGAACATTTCTTTCCCTTCAGACACAGACATAAATTCTGCTGTGCTAAAAGCTGTGGACATGATCAGCAGGCACCCACAAGAAGGATCCGCATCCATCCTGATCCTGTTGACTGATGGGGATCCCACTAAAGGTACAACTTAGCTGATTTACTCATGCATGCATGCACACTTGTATATTGATAGGCTACTTTACATACAGTATTTATTCACCAACACAGCACAACCTTTTCAGTAAAAAATTAAATAACGTATGCATAACGTTAATAGAACATTAAATAACGTATGCATAACGTTAATAGAACATATTCTGGCGTATGCATTTGGCAGTAAGTTGTTTGGTTTTCTTCATCATAATGCCTAAAACCATCTTACATTTTGTGAAAAGGTGAGTCCAACCCAGTGAACATTCAGAAAAATGTGAAAAAGGCCATTGGTGGAAAATTTCCTTTCTACAGTTTGGGTTTTGGGTTTGATGTCAGCTTTGAGTTCCTGGAGAAGTTGTCGTTGGAAAATAACGGTGTTGCTCGCCGGATCTATGAGGATTCTGATGCCGATCTTCAACTCCAGGTCAGAAGTAAACAAATACATTTTTCTGAGGTATCGATGTGCCAATTGCTGTTGCCAGTGGTAAACATTCTCTGAACCTAAATAGCTTATTGTGTTTACACAATTTTAATCTGGCAGGGCTTCTACGAGGAAGTGGCCACTCCACTCTTGACTGATGTCCACTTTAAGTACCAAGGGGTGGCCAATTTAACCCAAACCACTTTCAGCCAGTACTACAACGGTTCTGAGATTGTGGTGGCTGGGCATATCACTGATAACAGTTTGGATAGTTTCAGCACTGAGGTCACTGCATTATCGGTAAGATAACCACTACAGCAGATGGGCAACCTCGATCCTGGAGCATTTCTGTCTTGCAGAGTTTAGCCCCAATTCTAATCAAACTCTATCTGCCTTATAGACTAACATTTAAAGGGAATAGTTTGTGCACAATTTCTGTTATTATTTACTCATACTCATGTCTTTCCAACTCATAAGCTATTATAATATTTAGGTTGTTATTGGCTGATAATCATGAGGTAAGTATTCTTGAAAAAAATCTCCTTTTGCTTTCAATGAAAAAACCCCATCAGAATACAGGTTTGGAATGACTCAGGGCTGAGTAAATAAAACAGGCAATTGTCTTTTTTTGTGTGCATTGGGTCAACACATGAAACCATCATAATTAGAACTTCTGATCTTTATATTCTCTGTTCCAGAAAAGCACTAAGGTGGTATATCATAACAACGTACCTACAGAGAACCTAAACAGTGACACACCTGAGCATGAGAACTTAATTAACAGATTATGGGCCTTCCTTACAGTAAAGCAGCTACTGGAAAAAGAGTAAAAATACATACTTCTCACTGATTCTCCTGTATCTCTGTATAATATTAGAATCATAATATTACTGAATCTTCATTTGTGTATGCCAGAGTGTCTCTAGAAGGCGTAGAAAAAGACAACGCAAAGAAAGAAGCACTTGAACTTTCTCTAAAGTACAAATTTGTCACGCCGCTTACATCAATGGTGGTCACCAAGCCCCAGGATGAGAAAATGCAGGTTGCCCACAAACCCATTGAGGGAGAGCAAGCAAGTATGGAGATACTTCAGGAACATAGTCTGCCAATACCTGTGAAATGTAAGATCAAGAGTAAAGAAAAAGAGCTGTTGTATATGCATTTGTTTTATCAGAATAATCCTCACTGCTAATGAGCATTGTTTCTTCTGTGTAGCAGGAAGTCGCAGAAAGCTCAGTTCCAGGCCAAGAACGTCTTCAGGTCCACATATTTGTATTATGTGCAGCATTTCCAATCCTGTTCCCACATATGAAATATTTCCTATTTAATAAACCAACACAAACAACATAAAATGCATAAAGACCTACTAGAACAATATGACCATCACTTATTTTGGGAAAATTGAGACTTTATGTAATATGCATTTGCGACACAACTTATCACTTGCTATGCAGATGTTTAAAAGTTTGGGGTCAATAAGATTAAATAAATAAATAAAATAAAACTTTAGGGTCACATAAAATTAAGAAAAGGTGACTGTAAAGTGACTTTTTCTATTCATCACCTTTCAAAGAATCCTAAAAAGTAAACACACAGCTGTTACACAAGAATATTAAACAATACAACTATTTTCAGCTTTGATAATAATCAAAAATGTTTCTATAGCAGCAAATCATCATATTAGATTGATTTCTGAAGGAGAAGCTTTGATCACATAAATAAATTACATTTTAAAATATATATTAAAAAAGAAAACAGTTATTTTAAATTGTAATAATTTTTCAAAAATATTTTTGATAAAATAAATCTAGCTTTGGTGAGCATTAAAAACATTAAAAGACAGATCCCAGCCTTTTAAATGGTTGCATACATGTATAGTAAAGGAACATAACATATTATGGAAAACAGCACAAACTATACTTGGTTACTTGCAAAGCTATGCTTCAATTATTTGGAAAGCTGTGTCTGATGTGTCTTCTCCTAAATGCAGGTGTTATGTTTCATGCTGTCAGTAGTGTAAGGCTAACAGGTACTGTATATCACTTCCCTTTCTATTGCTGTTATTCGTATGACATTTAATTCCCTCCTGAAACGTATTTCTAATTCTTTAAACTTTATTGACAGAGGACCAGACACCAATGGGAACTAAGAAAAATCTACGAAAAAAAAGTATGAGAAAACTGTGTGTATTCTGTTATGTAAAAGAGCATTAGATAAATGAACATAAAGCTGTTATACCTGTTTGTGATTCCAGAACCTTTGAAGTCTTTAGATTTGACTGACCTGGCAGTCATGGGAGTCTTGACAGAATCACCAAGTACAACTCAGAAACCTGTGATAACCTCTCATCCATGTATGTTCATTTTATTTATTTTTTTGTCATGTATTGTGCATCTGCTTTTCTTCTGAAATCACATTTCACTATTTTCATTTTCTCTTTCTCTTTTGGTACTCCAGTGAAGAGCATTAGGATTTTGAAATCTTCTGGTAATGCTAAACCACTTTGTTACGATGTTCCTGCTCAGAAAGTCAGACTTTATCAAAATGTCCTATCAGGTCAGATATCCAGCACGTTCTTGTGCAGTTTAGTTGAATAAACAGCAGTAATCCTTTGCATCTCTATTCAAGCACAATCTCACTGTGATGTTTGTCTGTACTCTTTAGAGTTTTCTATGAATGGGCAGCTCGAGCCATTTGGAGGGGAAGGCTTCAGTCAGATTGCAATTCATTACAAAACGAATCACAATCTGCTGCTCAGCACTAGTGAGATTACCTACTTTGATGGACAAGACACTGTGAAGTTTTCATGGCATCAAGACCTCACCCACCACGAGAGTGAACAGTAATTTACTTATGGCAACATATGTTTTTACATCGTTTTAACTCATCAAAATTAGTTACACAAGAATCACCTCATTGGTAAAGTCAGTTTAATGTAATTTGAGTTGACATGATTTAAAGATCTAAGCTTATTGTGCTTAAACATTTAAGTCAGGGTGATAACACTGTATAGGCGCGCTGCAGTTTTTTTGTCTGTTGCTTTAATGCGGCCTTCACGTACTGTACGTATATCTGAAATTTCCTACTTCCCACTTCTGAAGTCATCATTACAAGCTTGTCGCGTTCAAGTGCTTTGTTGACAAAAAAGAATAGGAATCAAGGAGGACGCCAGGTTCATTCTTGCATATTAAATCTTATTAACACCAAAATGTATTGAAAATATTTATTTTTGATTAATATCTAGTGTACCATAAGCACATAAACAGTCACTGCGCCCTCTAGATTAGTGTTTTTCAACCTTTTTTGAGCCAAGGTACATTTTTTAATTGGAAAAAAATCACAAGGCACATCACCAACCGAAAATGATACAAAATGAAACTCTGTAGACTTTATTAACAATATACAGTCATTCTTATCAAAGTGTCTTGAATGGGGATCAAATAAACAAAAAGAAAAAAGTTTATTTATGATTAATTTTCAAAAAATGTTTTTTAGACTAATTAGATGAAATTGAATAATTTTCCACGGCACACTAGTGTACCGCGGCACAGTGGTTGAAAAACACTGCTCTAGATAGCTTGATGATTTTGGAATATGGGTCAAATACAGGCTATTTTCACTGTGTATGAAACATGCAAAGTGTTTCAAATGGTTATTCATATATGTAAGTATGCATTACTTTAAAGAAAAGACATGTAGCTTCACATGTAGTTAATATTGGAAATATTAATTTTGAATTCAAAGCAGCATTTGTTTCCCCCTTCACCATGTTTAAAGTTTATGGCCAGCCCAACTTTGGAACTCGAGTATAAAATTGATCTCCGAGTTTCCCAGTAGTAAATACGACTTGAGAAGTCATTCATGTCCGGCTTCTGACTAGGAAACTTGTATTTAAGATAATTCCCATAGCATTTAAAGGCAGCATGAATGCTCCAGATCTTTAAAGCAGGATGGATTCTGATTGGCTGTCAATGCTTTTATTGTTCGTCAGCTGCGGGGAAAAAAGTCTTTCTGAAAGTGATTCCAATGTTTTCCTCTGTGTTGTTATCGTTGTAGTTGTGGACTTTAGAAGGATTATTAATACGTTACCGTTGACGTTAACACTACAGTCATTGCCCGTAAACTGCCCTTTACTCTGTCAACAGCGTGTCTCTGATTCTTCGGAGCAATGAAATGGACATTACTATGGGAAACATACGCGTTGTCATTATTCTTCATAAAAAAGATGACGTTTTTCTGTGGCCTGCCATTTGGCAGCAGCCAAAAGATGTCAGGCTGACAGGAATTTTAGGTAAGAGAGTCAATTAATAATTTATACGTTTCTGAATCGACACTTAATATCTACTTGTACCAAAGATGGGCTGTCAGTGGTAATTACGCCAACTCTAGGACAAATGCAAATGTCTGTGAGTAATTTTTTAAGGAGAAGCTGATATTTCATATGAGGAGATTACAGGATCACAAGCACCAACTTTGAAGTTAAAGGACAAGGAAGTGAAGACATCTTGGTAATTAATAAAAATATATATCGCTGAATTCGCATAAAACTGTATTATTGCATATCATATTTGAAGTAAGTGTATATCTTGTTTATTATATCAGGGTGATGGTGAGGGACTATAGACTTCCTTCTGCTCCTGTTATTGGATGTTGGCTCGTTCCATTCCAGGCTGTGATGCAGCAGGATCTCTCTGACTTCACGGTCTCTCAGTTATAGAGTTCAGCAAAATGTCCTAAAGAATTTTTCTTGTCTTTTATCATGCTGACCTTAATTATGTAACCTGTTCTTTTGAATAAAAATGGTTGAACAATAAAATTCTCATCTTTGCCATCATTTCCTTCTGCTTTAGTGTGCCACAACACTTCATTAATTCACATTTATGTATTTGGCAGATGCTTTTTTCTAAAGCAACTTTCATTGCATTCAAGGTACATCGACATACTAATCAATCCTTGCCTTCCCTAGGAATCGAACCCATGACCTTTTGAGTTGCAAGCACCACACTCTACTGTTTGATCTACAGGAAATGCTTTCTGTTTGTTGCGCTTACGATATGGCTCAATGTTGACGTATGAGGGGTTCAAGAGTCTCTGATTACAAATAAAGAGGAGGTTTCTTCCTCTGGTCAGTAATATCCAATCACATGATGTGAACAGGAGTTTAAAGGCAGTGAGAGTTTTGAGGTTTGTTTTCTGAGCAGGTCATGATGGATCGAGTGACTCTCAGTCTCGTTCTCTTGAGCGTCTTTTTCATCTCAGCCAGTTCACAACAACCTGCTAAGAAGGTGAGGGTCAAAGCTCTGTCCAAATATTAAAACAGATTAATCATGTTTATTTGAGATGAACGTTTAGTCAAATTAGATTTATTTCATACATGCTAAAAATGAAATTTTCCAAAGTTTGAAGTTGAAATTGTTGTTTTAAACAAAAATAATTCCTTTAATTTTTTAAAAACAAGACTAAAGTTTTGTCCCAAACTAAAATGTGTGTTTGTTAAAATGTGTCAGTGCCATTATTTTGTCTCAAGATGCAACCGAGTAATGTTTTTTTCCTGAGACATGTTTATAAAAAAATAAAATAAATAAAAAACACTTAAATGTCCTAATCCAGCTAATAAATAATCCTGGCTTAATCTTAGCCCTGTCTGTGAAACTGTGCCTTAATCATGCAATTGATCAAATGTGACAGTAAAGTAACAAAAGGTTAATATTTTAAATAAAAGCTGTTATTTTAAACTGAAAATTCATGGGAATGAATTATATTTTAAAATGTAAATGCAAAACTGTTTCACAAAATGACTGATTTTAGTGTATTTTAGATAAAATGAAGGCAGCTTTGGTGAGCATAAAAGCCTTTTTATTAAATTGCAAACGTCTTACTAATTTTTGAACAGTAATGTATCATTTATAATGCAGTTTAACTAAAGAGATCCATCTATTGCTCAATAGTTTACACTGAGATGTAGTCATCGAAATGTTTTTTAGTCCAAAGGTCTATAAGCAGTAAATATTTGAACAATCCCCTGCAGAAAGGAGCAATTGTGCACCATCCAATCCTGTCTGTTATATAGACATAATTTTAATACGACTGAACTGTTTGATGTCTCAACAGAAGCAGAATGTGGATATATACAGCTTCTACATTAACTCCACAGTCACCAGTCGCTACGCCACAACCATCATCACAAGCCGCGTGGCGAACACACTGAATGAATCTCAAGAGATCCAGTTTGAAGTCAAAATACCCAAGAATGCCTTCATCAGCAAATTCAGAATGTAGGGAAACATGTGTTACACAAGTAGAGATGAAGTGGTGAAGAAGAATCCATTTATAGAACGCTGGTCTCATAACTTGCTGCTAATGCAGATAAACAACAACAAAATAAAGATTTATTGATTATTTTCTGTAATATGTCTGAGATTCACATATTAAGGTGATAACATTGTCATTTTCTCCACAGGACCATAGAAGGGAAGACATATGATGGCATTGTGAAGGGAAAAGAGAAAGCTCAGCAGCAGTACAGTCGAGCAGTATCTCGAGGAGAAAGTGCTGGACTGATCAAGTACCCAATTTAAAAACAAATTGGTCCATAAAATATGTTTTTATAACATGTTTAGTAACATGCTGGGATTCATTTCTATTTCAGATCTGTTGGAAGGACTTTAGAAGACTTTAAAACTTCAGTGACGGTGGCTGCTTTTAGTAAAGTGACGTTTGAGTTGACCTACGAGGAACTGCTAAAGCGTCGCCTTGGCAAATATGAGCTGCTCATCAATGCCCAACCGATGCAGCCGGTGGCAGACTTCAAGGTAGAAGAAGAATCAAAGTGGAAATAGATAATCAATTTAGATGGTGTGGTGGCAAAATCTTTTACTAGTTCTGAGTAAGAGACAAAATAACCCAATCGTGAATTTTAAAAGGTTTATTTCTTTGCAAAGAAAGGCCACAGTCATACAGACATCCGAAGCTGCCCTGCAGAGTGTGACAAAGAAGGACAGGCAGCTTCAACATTTATATCTTCCCTGACCTTGAAGGTCAGCACAGACTCTCCCTCCCTCGGTAGGAAAGTTAGCCTTGCACAAATACTTTCAAGTCTTCCCATACCTTGAACACAATTGCCCAAATACTTTCAAGTCTTCCCACTAAACAACAAGGTCAGCTGCTACTCACTAATATCTTAGGATATAAAGAGTATCATATAATCATGAAATAAAAACATATGAAATGGTAGAATTTCCATCACAATTCCCCCCTTTTTATCATTCATTGATAACTACAAAATCATTTCATTATTATTCAAAGATACAAAAAGAAATTTAAAAGTTCAAAACATAGCATATGTGGAAAGCAAACTCAGATACTAATACTCCTGAATTTGTGAAGGAAGAAATGCTAAGGCTGTTTTTTCAGGGATAGTCCCCTTTGATATATATATGATTGACCACCCTACGTTGGCCCAGGGGCTCGTCCACGGGTCAGATAGCACATATCCATTATGCACTCGTGGCATACCAGTAGGAAAAACATTGTCTCTTTTCTTTCTCGTGTTTCGCGTGTGCTCTGCTTGCAAGTACACAGATGTACCCACATTCATGAGAGCTGGATAACAACAGCCTGACCAGTCTTTTGGCAACACATAATATGATCTGTCACCACATACCCAGACTGATGCAGATCAGTCAAAATGCACGTAGTGCCTCTCAGGCCGCACAGCCCCGAATGTCTGAACGGGTGCCAAGGTCTCGGTGCGGCGTCATCTCAGCCTTCTTGCTCAATGCTCAGAGTTTCTCTGAGTCACTTGTTTTAAATGTTCCTCTGAGACGTCCTTGCGTTGTTCAGATAACAGAAGTATGTGTCAAATGTAAACAAACGGTTATTGAAATCTGTGGTTTCTAGTCCTTCGATTCCCCTTCTCCCTATGCAGGTGGCTCTTGCAATGGCTAGCTTTAACCCACGTGGCTCTCTCTGCGACCTTCAATGCCGTGTGCGTCGTCAGTAGCACTTGAAACGGGCCCAGCCATCTCTTTGCCTTCCTGCTCTTTCTCCTCAGATCCTTCATCACCACGAGATCTCTTGGTCTGAGGTCCTGGAGCGGGGTCTCAGCTGTCTTTCCCTGAGCTGCTTTTACCTGCACACAGATGTTAGCCAGCAGAAAATACATTTCTTTACGACAGTTCAACATGTTATTTTCACACATATCGGTTGATGGCAGGCGCTGTTTACCCCCCTCGAGTCCTACATAGGGTGGTCTTCCAAACAATATTTCAAATGGGCTCAGATTTGTTCTGGCCCTCTGTCTCATTCTCATGTACATCAGGACAATTGGAAGAGCCTTAACCCATGTGAGCCCTGTTTCTTCGCAGCATTTAGCCAATTTTGATTTTATTGTGAAATTTTCTCTTTCCGCAGCACCCCCAGAAGCTGGGTGGTAGGCACAGTGTTGTCTCAAATCAATTCCCAAAAAGGTTCCAACCTGTTTGATTGCCTCATTAACGAAATGTGTGCCATTGTCAGAATTCATGGTATTGTCAGTTTCGTGGTATGCCCCATCGTGGGACAATCTCATTCAACAGAGCTTTTGCTACTGCTGCTGCATCCTGTTTAGATGTGGGGAACGCTTCCGTCCACTTGGAAAAAAGATCCACCATAACCAAACAATATTTCTTGCCCTCGCAAGGGTTCAGTTCTATGAAATCCATCATGAGATATTCAAAGGCCCTGCTGGTGGTGGCTGCGATACAATGGGTACTTTTATTCCTCTTGCCACATTGTTTGTGCTACAAATTACACATCTTTTACAAAAAAAATTCTGCACATGTTGTAAACCCCTTTGTAAACCACAAATTTGTCAACTGGTCACCATCCCTCCTTTTGACACATGGTCTAACCCATGTGTCAATTTAGCATAATGATTGAAAAAATGTTTGGGTAAACAGGGTTTGCCATCAACACTCATCCACACGCCGTCCTTAACACTACATCCTGCTTTCTTCCAACCGATCCTCTCTCCACCCGTAGCAAAAGATTGCATGGCCTGTAGAGAATTTGAAGAATCATAGTTAGTGTCAGAAAACATGGTGAATTCCTCATTCGGTGGTTTTGCAGCCGTAGCTTTTGCTGCTGCATCCGCTCTGTCATTGCCTGTAGAAATAGAGTCTTTTGTGTTAGTGTGCGCAGCGCATTTAAAACTATCAAATTTGACCCTAATGGAGCATGAAGAATGGATCAACCATCAAATAAAAATAAAATAACTGTTCTCCATGTTTCCATATAGCCCCAAAGTCATTCATCACCCTAAAAGAATAACTAGAGTCCATCTAAATCATCACATATTTGTCTGCCATTAATTTCACACTTTGGTTAAGGTCAGAAGCTCTGCTGTCGGCAGAGTAGTTGGAAGTCAATGGCCCTGAAGCTATCTCTTCAGATTCAGTCGTGACAGCATAGCCTGCTCGATTTAGGCCTGTTGTTTTGTCTCTAGAGGCAGAGCCATCTTCAAACAAAACATTCTCAAAGTTATCTAGTGGTGTGTCCGTCAAGTCAGGTCTTGGTGTGCAGACTTGATCAAGGGCAATCAAACAAACAACGTCAAATCATAATCTCAACTCACAAATTCTCTTAATGCCACAGATCTCAATCTGTCGCCAGGTTTATCTAATGTCATGCATCCATTTAATGGATGAAAATAAATAAAACTTTCTTTGTTCGCCCACGGGCCTTTCATAGATGTGAGGGTGCTCTCTGGATAATTTGGAGGGTGACTTTAGCCAATGTGTCACTCTTTCTCTGCCGTCATTTAACATTCGTATAGTTTTATCACACATAGTTGATACTATTTAAATTTAGACCCTCAGTTGAATTTAGACAAGAGTTTTAAACCCCATAATGGACGGCAATCTTCAGCTTCACAATTTCAATCTACACAATTATTTAAACTAATCCAGAGAATAACTGAAATGAACGTCATAAATGACAAAACTAGTCATATTTACCACTAGCAGACAGAGCTGGATATTCAGTATTGTCTTTTCATCAGATCCAATCAGAATTATCGGTTTCTGTAAGTAACACTTTAACCATCTGTAATGATAAAACACTCATTCCAGAGGTTAATGACACTATTTGGACATACAAAACATAAAGTGCAGTCACTCACACACACTCAGACATGAATCATCATTTGTTTTTAGAACAGTTAGTTAGGTTGTTTTGGTTCATTATCATTGCGATAACAGAGTGCCATTCCTCTGAAACAGTCTCTCCCTCAAAGACAAATGCTTTTCTCAACAGACCATGTTAATTCGTCTTATAATACTAACCCGTTTTTTTTTATTACTTTTTTTTTACTGTCAATGCTCTTACAATAGCATAATTTGGAATAACAGTTTTTTCCCAATATTAACACATCCCCAGAATTTAAATTGTGTCTTTTTTTTTTACTTCTCCGATATCTTTGTCAGACAGGGATTTACTGTTTGGCGTTATGACATGGCCCAACGCCATGCCATACAATGCCATGTTGGCATTAGGGAAAAGGTCACTTCCTGTTACACAAACTGCATCTTAGACTGACTGACCTTGTGACCCTCTTTCACTAAATGTTTCAGGAGGGCAACACTGTCAGACACACATGTTAGTTCATCACATGCACAAATCAAAAGATTATCAACATATAGTAAAGAGCTGTGGCTGGGGTCAGAGTCAGAGGTTCAAGACAGTGCCCAATCTAAACCTAAAAACCTCAATGCATTCTGTGGAATTTGAGACAGAATGGTAGTTTGAGTGTTTGGCACATTTGTTGCTCTGGATCTGATCGCAGCATCAACAGCCTTTAAATCTTGGACAAATCGTCACTTTGTAGGTTGTCCCTTATCTCTTATTTTCTTTACAGGAAAAATAAGTGTACACACTGGAGAGTTGCTGCATGACAATAATTCCCCCTTTTACCAATGATTAAAACACTGCCGTGATGCCAATCACTGATTCTTTTTTTCTTTCTTTTTTTTTTTCCCCAATAGAAACTGCTATTGACATGGCAATAATCAGACTTTTAAAACATTTTAACTGGTTCCCCACAATGAAACCCATATCATATTAATGTTTTTCCCATAATTTTGAAGGTACTATGTTCAGAGCTGGATCAATCTCCTCTGCTCTAATGTCAGCAGTGCAGCAGCTCTTCAGCACTATCTTCAATGAGACAATTATTTTCACAGTCTGGACTTTTTCGTCACAACAGTTTAACATTCATTCAAGCTCTTGATGAACTCTATGCCCTGACTCACTTCTGTCCAATATCCAAATTCACTAATTATTATTGTTATTTTTTTTCCCATAAAAGGCCCTAACTCAGACCACGGTTACTTTGGGTTTTAGCCAAATATACATGTGGAACTGATCCAGTCATCAAAAAAAATAGTCATTTCTGCTCTGTCAAGCTTACAGAGAGCACATATCCAAACATTCTCTATAACATATAGTTAAAATTAAAAGTCTCACTATTTGGTTCTACCAACCATTCACCATTTCTAAATGTTGGCTGTCGACCACGACATCTGATGTGCAGTGTAATTCAGCAGAAGTCCTTAAATTAGATTTTTTTTTTTTTTTTTTTTAAACCCTTTACTCTTTAACAAATTGATGAATCCCATTCGAAGTCTCTGACATTAAGTCTCGTTAACGTGCGCCCTGTTTCTGTCGCACAATTTAGAGGTACAATGAACCTTTCAGCAAATCTATCATGTCCTGTATCAGAAACGGACAGGTTAGTTTAATCAGACATTCCTGGTAAACACTGCAAGTCACATGGTCGTATAACACTTCTCTATCCACAATAATCTACAATTATTTACTTGTGTTCTCTCTATTAAAAGAGACTATCTTGGTAAATAAAAAAAACTCAATATCTGCCATTTGGCCTCAGACTTGAAATAAACATTGCAAGCAGATTCTTCATTGCAGAGAGCAGTATCAGTGTATGTGTGTGTGTGTGGAATTAAAAAATGTGCACTTCCCTTATCCGTGACTGCTGGCTGCGCTCCAGACCTCCTCCTCCCTGCTCTCCGTCTTCTTTCTCTCAGTTCACCTGTGTGGTGTTCGGACAGTCACCTGCCCAATGTCCATCTTCTTTGTACAATTTACAGTTGGTCCACTTTTACAGCCAGAACTGCCATCTCCTCTTCTTCTGCCTCTTCCTGCTGTTGTATCTGTTGGCTGATGTCTCTGCCTTTTGTGATCTTGTTTGAATGAAAGCAAGTTGCAGTTCTTTGTCTTTTCTTTATCTGTTGTTCTTGCGCATGCCGCGCACAGTTTAGGACAGTCTCAATTCGTCCATTCTGCAAGTCGATGTATTGTAGTTTCACTGTTAGTGTGATCTTTAGTCTCACTGTGTTCGCTACATTTCCCCAGTCCGGTGACTTTTCCTCCTGTTCGCAGTGTTAGACCGCCACTCACTTTGTGCCAGTCAGTTGCAGATAGCAGAAAACAATCAGCGGCGCAGACAATTTTTTTTCCCCCTCTTTTCTTCTGCCTCTCTGTCTGCCCATTGTTTGATTCATGCGTTGGTTGTTGTAGTTCTGGCCACTCATCTTGGCGGTGTCAATTCTCGTTCCATTCTCGGGTTCAGTTCAAAATGGACTCAGGCTCGTAGGATGCATCACTTGAGATTTCTCTCGCTGCTCCCTCTCGCTCAGCTGCTGCTGTTGGGACTCTCCACGGAAGTAAGCTTGCGTCCTTTTCTCCTCCTTGGGCTGGTGCTGGTTGTCTTGGTGGAGAGCAGTCGAGGTCTGGGTTCAGTTTCAGCGCGTGCAGCTCAGCCACAGGGTAGTGATGGTGATAATGAAACAGAATAAACAGAAAAAAGGATTAAAACGATAAACAGGGTTAAACCCCCCAAAAGGGTTAGTAGGTGTTGGTGCATTTAGGTCTTTCTTCGCCCTTATTTTCTACCTCAACCTCTTTTTCTTTCTCCCCTTTTCCCCTGGTAATTCTTTCTGCATTGTTTCTCTTTCCCTGCGCTCTGCTCTCTCTCTTTCCAGCATTCTATTGTCGGTTCAAAGTCAATGCACAAATGTTTCACATAACATTCCTTCTGTTTTTCACTCCTATTCTCAACAGAATATTTCACCCTTTTTAGCCTCATAATGCTTAAAGTTCATCTTCAGGAAAGTCATGGTACTTAATTAGTTCCTCAATATTTCTCATACATTTTATCCCATTCACTCATTTGACGAAACACAGCTGTATCATATTTATCAATTTTACTTTGGGATTTCCCCATGACTTTTGTTCTCCCTCTCTTGTGGCAATTTCGACGCGTCTATATAACTCCGGACGTCCCCAGAGAGACCAATTTTACCCTGTATTGGACAGGACGAGACTCTTTCTCGAATTTTACAAACCAATTTTCCCCTGTATTGGACAGGACGAGATCTTGGCCGTTCAACACAGCCCTTTTCCCGAATTTTACTGCCTCAGCAGCTCTTGCCACAGAGAACAAAAATCACAGATCTTTCCCTACCGGTATTCTATCCTTTTCAAAATTCACAAATTTATTAAATAAACTGATTTGTCTCTTACCAGACCAAACTCCATTGCCACTTCTGTTCTTTTCTGGTTCCAGTGGTGTGTCCCCTAGACCCCTGCGGTCGGCCCCTCTCTCTCAACCTAACGAGGTAGGGCTGAACCTGTTTGGTCCAGGATGATCAGTCACCATCCGCTCCGGGTCCAGAAGACACAACCAAGGAACCCTGCTCGCAGCGCCAAATTGTGGTGGCAAAATCTTTTACTAGTTCTGAGTAAGAGACAAAATAACCCAATCGTGAATTTTAAAAGGTTTATTTCTTTGCAAAGAAAGGCCACAGTCATACAGACATCCGAAGCTGCCCTGCAGAGTGTGACAAAGAAGGACAGGCAGCTTCAACATTTATATCTTCCCTGACCTTGAAGGTCAGCACAGACTCTCCCTCCCTCGGTAGGAAAGTTAGCCTTGCACAAATACTTTCAAGTCTTCCCATACCTTGAACACAATTGCCCAAATACTTTCAAGTCTTCCCACTAAACAACAAGGTCAGCTGCTACTCACTAATATCTTAGGATATAAAGAGTATCATATAATCATGAAATAAAAACATATGAAATGGTAGAATTTCCATCACAATGGATAGAAAGATCATAATTCTTTTACTCCCATTAGATGGATGTTCACATCCAAGAGAAACCAGGAATTTCCTTCTTGGAGGTGAAAGGAGATTTGAGCACCGGTGATCTGGCCAATGCCATCAAAACCACCAGAGCAGAAAAAGACGTAAGAGTTTAAAACGAGTAAAACACTTCACTTAAATGTTCTCATTCTGCTTCTACACTTCAAACAACTGACCAGATGACCAAACTGACCATTTCAGGCATGGGTGACCTTCTACCCCACTGGAGATCAACAGACCAAGTGTAAAAGCTGTGGAGAAAATGGACTGAATGGTGACCTGCTTATAACATACGATGTTGACAGACAAAATCCTAAAGGAGAAATCATGGTAAATGTTTTAATAACATGTTTTAAAGAGGGTAAAATGAATTTGGAAAGTGGAAAGGGTTTTGAAAGACTGGTTATATAAAAGAACATGAATGATATTTTCTCAGGTATCAAAGGGATATTTTGTCCACTATTTTGCACCCTCTGATGTTCCTCGTATTCCCAAAAATGTGGTGTTTATCATTGACCGGAGTGGATCTATGCACGGCAGAAAAATACATCAGGTGAATGTCAACGTTTCACTCATCAACTGAAACGATAACAAGCTATGAAATGTGTGATGATTAAAGCATATTGGAAGGATTTTTATGTTAAATAAATTTTTCTATTGAAATATCTGTAGATTTACTTTAAATTGTTCATAATTAGAAAATATGAGTATTCGGTCATAATGGAGAAAGAATAACTTTCAGGAGTTCTGACAGAAGTGTTTGTCTTTAGACTCGTTTGGCATTGCTGAAGATTTTAAGTGATCTTGATGAGGACGACCACTTTGGATTGATCACCTTCGACAGTGAAGTGAACACATGGAAGAATGAACTCCTGAAAGCCACCAGTGAAAACCTGGAGAATGCAAAATCTTTTGTGAGGAAGATCAGAGATAGAGGATGTGAGTTCCTGACGCTAAAATGGGGAGTAAGAAAGTTGTACCTGAAAGTGACACAACTAGATAGATAGATAGATTTGGGAAATTTGTTTTCACAGACGTGTCGTCGCAGCAGAGCATGCTATGTTTGTGTCATGGCTCTGTCACAACAGTTTATGATTTTAGTATTGTGATTGACAGAGCTTTGCCTCCTTTGTTGAGTCTTGTCATTGTGTAACCCCGCCCACCTTGTTTCCCTTGAGTGTTGTCAGCTGTTCTCTGCTCTGTTCCTCCTGTGTCCTATATACAGTGGAATACAGTTATGTCAACAAAAAAGCGTTGAGATAACCGTTTATTGAGATAACTAACAGCCAATATGGCGATTTATTTGATGAAGTGATCGGCATGCTATAAAAATGTACATACACTGTATGTTTGCTAACAACAAAAGGCATATGTGCACCAACTAACAGCAGAGATTTACCAGTTTACAATAAAAATACACCTTTGATTCTCAATAAAAAACCTTTAATTACATTCTCCAACATTGCAAACACAATATCGCTCACAGTGTAAACAGTCACAACATATTTGTGAGGTCATCACGCTGTACTAGATTGCATACTTTCTTGCGTTCTGCCGGTCTAATGTGCTTTCTCAACAAATTCGGCTTCGTCCCGTCTTTTAATAACCTTGGCTCTTCAATCCGCAGCAGCGGATGGGGAGTAAGAAAGTTATAGCTGAAAGTGACACAACTATGTTTATTGTTCCTTCAGCCACAGACATAAACGCTGCAGTTCTAGCAGGAGTGGACATGATCAATCGACTTCCACGAGAGGGAACCGCGTCCATCCTGATCCTGCTGACCGATGGAGATCCCACTTCAGGCACAGATTCACACTGACAAACACAAGCTAATGGAGATTTATCGTAGCACTAGTTCACTCAGTCTAACTGGAAGATCTGTGAATAAAAGGTTTTAGACCCAATTCAAATGCCTGTAGGAACAGTGGATTATTATCATGACTGATTTGGTTCTTGTCTTTATCAGTAAGAGTAAAGAATGAGAAGAAAAAAAAATTTCTTATTCTAGTTAATTAGTTTCTGATCACTGAATTGTCATAATTATGATTTTCATGCATGTGGGTAGTCTAAGTTATTTTTCCTCTCTAACAGGTGAAACTAACATAGAGAAGATAATGGTCAATGTGAAAGAGGCCATTGGGCAAAAGTTTCCCCTCTATTGTCTTGGTTTTGGATATGATGTTAACTTTGACTTCCTGACAAAGATGTCACTGGAAAATGATGGAGTTGCTCGCAGGATTTATGAGGATTCAGACGCTGATCTTCAGCTGCAGGTGAACAACAGAGAATCAGCTGTGAATTCATCCTCACTGCTTCTCTGTTCTGTGTTTGAATGCATTTAAACTCTTTATTTTGCTTTGTTATATTGCAGGGCTTCTATGACGAAGTTGCCGTCCCTCTCCTCACGGATATTCAACTTAAATACACAGGAGGGACAAACCTTACCAAGAGCAGCTTTAACCTGTACTTCAACGGCTCTGAGATTGTGGTTTCAGGACAAATCACAGACAACAGTGTGGAGAGTTTCACCACTGAAGTCATTGCAGTATCAGTAAGATCATCATGGTGCTTTACAGATTTGATCCAATTGGTGGAGCTGTTTTTATTTCTCAACAGTCTCAACTGAGATCTTTAAATTGGAAATTAGGATTCAAGAGTTTGGTACAACGTTCAAATGTTTTTCAAAGAAAGATATTTGTGAAAGTAGTAATTTTCACTAGTTTTATTCTTTCTGAGCAGAAAGGCAATAGTGTGACGTATCAGGAAACTGTAATGACAAAAGACGCCAGTGAAGTCCCACCTGAGAATGAAGATTTCATGCAGAGACTGTGGGCCTTCCTTACAGTGAAGCAACTTCTGGAGAGACAGTAAGTTTATTGAGTGATATGACATTCTGCATTTTAATTTGGACATTGAGGACATCTTTCTGTCTCAGGATGCTTCTTAAAGGACAAGAGAAAGAGGATGAAAAGAATGAAGCTCTCAAACTCTCCCTGAAATACCAGTTTGTCACCTCCCTCACCTCTATGGTCGTCACCAAGCCACAGGAAGATGAAGTGGAAGTTGCAGACAAACCCAAAGAGGGAGGAGAGGAAGCCAGACCTCCAGGTGAGAATCACAAATTCCCTTTCATGGGAACTTGAGCTGCGTCAAAGCGCTAGGGGAATGCCTTGACGTGAGTCACGTGAAGCACTGTGAAATTAATGAATGAAAGATGCATGTGAATGCGTGTCGCGGGTCAGTGACATCATGAACAGAGCATAAAAGGTGCGCCGGAAGCGGCAGCTTTGAGTGTCTTCAGCTTCCGGGACAGTGATAAAGGTCGACCAATCGATCACGATCGACGGGTTGGCGACCACTGCCCTAGCGCTTTGACACAGCATCTCGTTCCTCTTCAGGGAACCAGGGTTACATACGAAACCTGAGACGTTTTCACAGTTGTGGTTTTGGATTTGCTGCCAACTGTTTACAGTGAATAACACTTCTCTCTTTCTTTTTTTAATCAGTAATGAGTTTGCGTCCTTCATCTCAGAATCCATCTAAATGTAGGTATAAAATGCTGAACTAACAGTTCATTTACAATTGAATTGTGATGAAACGGAAGTAATAGATATTTCGTTTTGTATTGTGATGCAAATATTGTTTTGTAAAGATCGTGAAGCAGCTCATCACAAAATAAAAAAGTTTTTGAGATAAAACATTACTATTTACATTTACTATAAACATTTACTATTTTTAAATTTTTATCTACCCAGACTTTATTTAAACAAAGTGTTGAAGTCGTGTTGTTGATAAGTTGAGTTGATACGTCAGCAGAGACAGGTCTGTCGCTCCAGATCCAGTTATGATGATTTGAATAAATTGACATGGTCAAAAAACGTATACAAAATATATATGTATATATATTTGTCCCACTTTTTTCATATCCCAGCATCAGGATTTTTTCTGCACCAATTCAGTTCCGGTCAGCTTGCTCAACCCCATCAGCCCGGTCGGATCGGTGAATATGGTCGGCGTGGTCAACCTGCTCCGCCTAATTCTTATCCAGGGATTCATGGTATGCCTTTTCTCTTCTAAAAGATGACAAAAACTCATATACTTTCTTGAGAACCTGTTTATCATCGGTTGCTTTGTTTTTGTTTTTACAAATAATTATTGAAAATGTACTCTAAAATAAAAATTAAGTCATTTTTACTGCCCCTAATGTTGTTCTAATACCGTATGGCCTTCTGTCTTTAATGGATTCTAATTCAAAATGAGAATTGAAAAAATGTCACAGTCGCGCTTGTCTATATAAATGCAAGGAATAATGACCAACTTCAAGCTTTTTAAAAAAGATGCAAAATTATCCCAGAATGATCCGATGCAGCACATGCCGTATATTCCAAGTTTTTTTGAGTTTTACGATACCGTTTGGTGGAAAAAAAAACCCAGAAATGTAATCATTTATTTAACAAACATCCTGAGTTTGGCAGTTGGTCTTTTGTGCTCGACCGTGTGTTCATAAAACTCTATTAGGCCACAGATCACTCACACTCACCCAGAAAAACACACAAGTTGTGAAAAATCAAGATGAATAAAAAAATTATCTGAGATTCAACTTGGAGAAAAAAGTACAGAGATACAGAAAAAGCGCTGCATTTCACATTGCATTAGAAAAACACCAGGGTGAGTAAGTGATGACTTAGTTTTCATTTTCACTAGTCGTTCAATTTTAAAAGCAAAATTTGAAAATGCATTTTAACCATGAAATGAAAATTATTTAATGTAGCAAATGTTTTGTGAAAGTAATTATTATAAAATATTTTATGAGTAATTTTATTTTAGAAATATTTAAAATTTTATTTTATTACTTTAATTTTCTATTTAATTGTTTCAAAATGCATTGGTACATTCAACTTTTTTCATTATTCATTGATTTCATTGAGTTGTTTGGTCAGAAACTTATTGATAAACTAATTTGCTTCTTCTCTTGAGTTTAGATCGAATGCCCACATTTGAATGGGTGAGTGAATCCATTGAACACCCTACTATGTCAGGTATATACAGATCTCTCAAACAAACTTATGTTCGACAGTTTCATATAATAATTATGATACAACATTTGGTTGTTTTCTCTTAGTCCCAACGGTTGTTAGCAATCGGTTCCTGCTGTCTGCTGCTGGTCAGTCTAAGCCACTTTGTTTCGACGTTCCTGTTCCTCTCAAACTCAAACTGCTAGAGGATTCTGCTTCCGGTAACTATGACACATTTACTCTTTGTGCACATCCTTTTGAAAGTCATCCTTTTATAATTGAATGTTTTGTATGTGCTGTGTAACTTTCTGTGTGTCTTAGAGTTCTCTATAAATGGAGAATTCATGACTGGACAAAAAGGATTCAGTCAAATTGCCTTTCATTACAAATCAAACCATCACCTGACAATAAACACAAGGTCTATCCGATACCAAGATGGACAGAATCATGTTGAGTTTTTGTGGGGCCAGGAACCTACTCAACACAATACAGAGGGGTACATGCTACTCAATCTATATGTGTTTCACTACATTTGAGTTTGTTATATCCTCTTTCTGTCATGTAGAGTTCATTCATCAGTTTCTCTGTTTCAACAGTGTGTCCCTGATTCTACGGAGCAATGAAATGGACGTTACCATGGGAAACATACGTGTTGTTGTTCTTCTTCACAAGAGAAATGGTGAAGTGTTTCTGTGGCCTGCCGTTCGGCAACAGCCAAAAGATGTCAGTTTGATGGGCATTTTAGGTAAGAGTGCTTCACTCATTAAACATGTATTAACACTTTACACACCGACCCAGCTAACAGAGCCTCTGATTGGCCTCTTCTGATCTCAAAGCCAGTGAGAATGCTTCCTCAATATTTCAATAGCTTGGTTCGTTGTCACGTCATCTTCATATTTATACAGTGCTTTTTACAATACTGTTTTGCAGTGATAATTGGAAATAATCATAATTTACACGTTGACCCAGATATCAGAGATTGTTCTTAGATCTTTAGCTCTTTTACAGTGTAGCAGGTCTAGTCCACCAACACCAAATCTGTAACATTACCGTATTCAAGAACATACTAAAACTATTCCCAGTTGTCATGATTGAAATATCGTTCATGGAATTATTTTCCCCCCCGAATCATTTATATGGATATTCCTCTAGCGTTTTTATTGCTTGATTCAGAATGTTCAAAGAACATTCAAAAGTGATTTTCACATAAAGTATGAAGAATGATAAAATGTAACGTTCCCTTAGTTTTTAATAAAACTGGATGGTTTGAATATTCAGAGAACATTCAGAAATAACATTTTCATAATGGGAATGTTAGCAAAACTGTTTTAGAACATAATTCTGTTAGTTGGGTGAGCAATTAAATTGTACATTTTAATATGTAACGTCCTTTATTAAACCAACAAAGGATAAAATCTCAATTACTGTTGATAATATTTAAGGAAAAGCTGAGGCTTCGTACGAGGAGGTTCAAGGATCACAAACACCAACTCTAAAGATAATGGACCAGGAAGTGAAGGCGAGCTTGTAAGTGATAAAAGTTATTCTACACACAGCTGAGTTTTTCTTTATTATATATCTGTTTCAATCTATGAATGATCTGTATCTGTAGGGAGGATGTAACAGACTACACACTTCCTTCAACTCCGGTTATCAGATGTTGGCTTGTCCCGTTCCAGGCTGTGATGAAGAGAGACATTTCTGATTTCACTGTCACTCAGCTATAGAGTTCAAGAGTATCCATCTATCTATCTAGAAACTCTCTCTTGCAAAATTAGCATCTGCACCTGAGATGCATCACACTGACCAGTTCACACCTCCTCCTATCTCTCTCCATGATCCTCTGTTCCCCTGTTCTCTTCCTCACCTAAAACTCACTCAAAATTCATTCGATGTTGAGACTGTGCCATAAGTACATAAATACATGTTTGGTATCATTTGAAATGTCTCAGTGCGACTGCTACAAAGGTCTCATTCCTACAAAAGTAAACTAAAATGTGATAAAGGCTGAAGTGTCAGCAGTGATCGTGACTCTACTAGACCCTCCCCTGTGAATCTGATCCTCAACGAGACGGAACTGGATTCAATATTTTGAGTGTCCTGATCTCAATCTGATTTTTGACCTGAAATGCTGTCTATATCATAATCATAAACTGTTTATTTGTTGGCCAGAGGAGATCTGGTCCCCCAACTGAGCCTTGTTTCTCCCAAGTTTTTTTTTCTTTTTCTGTCAACTGCTGGAATTTTAGGTTTCTTTCCGCTATCGCCTCTGGCTTGCTTAGATAGGGACACTTAACACTTAATATTCGTCAATATTATTGATTGTCCTGCTCCTCTAGAGATTCTGTACAGCCAAAACAAACTTTGTTGCATTATTATCCTGTCATCTCTGTAAAGCTGCTTTAAAACAATCTCTACTGTAAAATGTGCTATATAAATAAAGGTGACTTAAATTGACTTGAAGAGTTTAAAGATGTTTTGAATGTGTGGAGTAATGTGGAGGTTGTGTCTCTCCCAGTGTCTTTCATGCAAATTACCTTCTGTTCTCAGTAACCAAATTTTCATTGTTATGTCTGTCAGGGTTCTGTCACTTCGGTCTGGTTTTACTCTTGGTTTTGGGATAGAGCCCTGACACTGCCGTATTGTCGTATCTTCCTGTGTTCCTCCTGACTGTGATGTGTCTTGTGTGCGGGGCGTGATGTTTGGATCCCAACCTTCGGTCTTGCTCTGTTTCGGTTTTGTGTCGGGATTCGGACATTCATGCTCCGTGTGTTTGTCTTCTGTTGCGAGTGCACGAGATGAGTGTGAAGTCTGTCGTGTTCTGTGAGTGTGCAGTATCGAGTTCGCTCGGCTTATGAGTTCTCATTGGCTGCATGGTCATGCCATGTTTTACGAGTATGTGGCCTGCCATGTGTGTTTCTTGTGCCATGTGCTCTCCTGACCAGTGTGTAACCCCGTCCGTCTTGTTTCCTCATTATTGGTTTGATTTGCCCCACCTGTCTTCCATCATTACCTGCCCTGTTTGTTCCCTATTTATTCTCCCTGTGGTTGCTTTTCTGTGCTGCTTTGTTGTCGTCGTCACATGTTGTCATTTTTATTATTTGCAGTTAGCAATGAATCCCTGGGTCAACATAAGAACGTGATGTCCCTGGATCAACACAATATTATTATTATTATTATTATTATTATTAATTGTACGGAATGAAGTCCCTGAGTCAACTTATAAACATGGTGCCAATGGGCCAGCTCAAGATGTTTTCATTATCATTATTAGCTGTAAGGAATGGAGTCCCTGGGTCAACATAAAAACGTCAACGAGTCAACTCAAGATGTTTTCATGGTTATTGATCATATTATTATTAGATGAGAACATGATGTCTCTTGATCATCAAATGAAGTTATTATTGTCATTAATTAATATCTATCTATCTATCTTTCTCTCTCTCTCTCTCTCGCTCTCTGTCATTCAGATAACAGAGATTGTTCCCTTCTTAATAGCATTTGTACATGACATATATATTTAATGTCAATACACTCTGTCTTTAAATGTTTATGAATATGATTTTCTTTGCCCATACATATGTGCTTGGGATTTAGCTGGCAATCTATGTGATTAAATAGCAATTAGAATTGACACCAAATACAGTATTGAATGTATACATAGAATTCCGTTGATTGGGGCCTTTCTAAGTATTGATCGTGATTATTTCTGTAAACTATGCATTTTTATAGGTCAGGTCTGATAATAAACTAAAAACACAGCAGCAAACTTCTACAGAGTATTTACAAGTTATATGTTTTCTAAAAAGCATTCCTAACTATTGACGTATGAGGGGTTCAAGAGTCTCTGATTACAAATAAAGAGGAGGTTTCTTCCTCTGGTCAGTAATATCCAATCACATGATGTGAACAGGAGTTTAAAGGCAGTGAGAGCTTTGAGGTTTGTTTTCTGAGCAGGTCATGATGGATCGAGTGACTCTCAGTCTCATTCTCTTGAGCGTCTTTCTCATCTCAGCCAGTTCACAACAACCTGCTAAGAAGGTGAGGGTCAAAATTCTTAAAACAGATTAATTATGTTTATTTTAGATGAAAGTTCAGTCGAATTAGTTTTACTTCATGCATGATGAATACAGAATGTTCCAAAGTTTGAACTCAGTCTTAAATCATTAAATTGATCAAATAATGTATGTCAATACATTTCAGGAATAAATTATATTTTATACAATTACAAAAAGTAAAAAATCTTCAAAATGACAGATTATTTTGTATTTTAGATCAAATAAATGCAATCTTGGTGAGCATAAAAGCCTTTATTTTAAAATTCTAATCATTTTACAGATTTATAAACAGCAGTATATCATGTAAAATGCAGTTGAAATGAAGTGATCCATCTATTGCTCAATAGTTTACACTGAGATGTAGTCATCGAAATGTTTTTGTTTTTTAGTCCAAAGGCCTTCGAGCAGTAAATATTTGAACAATCCCCTGCAGAAAGGATGAGCAATTGTGCACCATCCAATCCCCTCTGTTATATAGACATATTTTAATACGACTGAACTGTTTGATGTCTCAACAGAAGCAGAATGTGGATATTTACAGCTTCTACATTAACTCCACAGTCACCAGTCGCTACGCCACAACCATCATCACAAGCCGTGTGGCGAACACACTGAATGAATCTCAAGAGATCCAGTTTGAAGTCAAAATACCCAAGAATGCCTTCATCAGCAAATTCAGAATGTAGGGAAACATGTGTTACACAAGTAGAGATGAAGTGGTGAAGAAGAATCCATTTATAGAACGCTGGTCTCATAACTTGCTGCTAATGCAGATAAACAACAACAAAATAAAGATTTATTATTTTCTGCAGTATGTCTGAGATTCACATATTAAGATGATAACATTGTCATTTTCTCCACAGGACCATAGAAGGGAAGACATATGATGGCATTGTGAAGGAAAAAGAGGAAGCTCAGCAGCAGTACAATCGAGCAGTATCTCGAGGAGAAAGTGCTGGACTGATCAAGTACTGGATAAAAATAAAATGGGTTAATTTGTTTTTTGTTTTTGATTGCATTTTTAGTAATATGCTTTAACATGTAATATGGGATTGATTTCTATTTCAGATCTGTTGGAAGGACTTTAGAAGACTTTAAAACTTCAGTGACGGTGGCTACTTTTAGTAAAGTGACGTTTGAGTTGACCTACGAGGAACTGCTAAAGCGTCGCCTTGGCAAATATGAGCTGCTCATCAATGCCCAACCGATGCAGCCGGTGGCAGACTTCAAGGTAGAAGAAGAATCAAAGAGGAAATAGAAAATCAATTCAATCAAGATCATACTTCTTTTACTCACATTAGATGGATGTTCACATCCAAGAGAAACCAGGAATTTCCTTCTTGGAGGTGAAAGGAGATTTGAGCACCGGTGATCTGGCCAATGCCATCAAAACCATCAGAGCAGAAAAGGATGTAAGAGTTTAAAACGAGTAAAACACTTCACTTAAACGTTCTCTGAATGGTGACCTGCTTATAACATACGATGTTGACAGACAAAATCCTAAAGGAGAAATCATGGTAAATGTTTCAATAACATGTTTTATAGAGAGTAAAATAGTTAGGAAAAAGTGGAAAATATTTTGAAAGACTGGTTTTGTAAAAAGACATGAATGATATTTTCTCAGGTATCAAAGGGATATTTTGTCCACTATTTTGCACCCTCTGATGTTCCACGTATTCCCAAAAATGTGGTGTTTATCATTGACCGGAGTGGATCTATGCACGGCAGAAAAATACATCAGGTAAATGTCAACGTTTCTCTCATATCAACTGAAATAATAACAAGCTATGAAATGTGTGATGATTAAAACATCATGGAAGGATTTTTATGTTAAAAGAACAGGAATTTCTGTATTGAAATATCTGTAGATTTGTTTACTTGTAATAGTTCATATCTGGAAAATATGAGTATCCAGTCATAATGGAGAAAGAATAACTTTCAGGAGTTCTGACAGAAGTGTTTGTCTTTAGACTCGTTTGGCACTGCTGAAGATTTTAAGTGATCTTGATGAGGACGACCACTTTGGATTGATCACCTTCGACAGTGAAGTGAACACATGGAAGAATGAACTCGTGAAAGCCACCAGTGAAAACCTGGAGAATGCAAAATCTTTTGTGAGGAAGATCAGAGATAGAGGATGTGAGTTCCTGACGCTAAAATGGGGAGCAAGAAAGTCGTACCTGAAAGTGACACAACTATGTTTGCTGTTCCTTCAGCCACAGACATAAACGCTGCAGTTCTAGCAGGAGTGGACATGATCAATCGACTTCCTCGAGAGGGAACCGCGTCCATCCTGATCCTGCTGACCGATGGAGATCCCACTTCAGGCACAGATTCACACTGACAAACACAAGCTAATGGAGATTTATCGTAGCACTAGTTCACTCAGTCTAACTGGAAGATCTGTTAATAAAAGGTTTTAGACCCAATTCAAATGCCTGTAGGAACAGTGGATTATTATTATGACTGATTTGGTTCTTGTCTTTATCAGTAAGAGTAAAGAATAAGAAAAATGAAATTTCTTATTCTAGTTCATTAGTTTCTGATCACTGAATTGTCATAATTATGATTTTCATGCATGTGGGTAGTCTTAAGTTATTTTTCCTCTCTAACAGGTGAAACTAACATAGAGAAGATAATGGTCAATGTGAAAGAGGCCATTGGGCAAAAGTTTCCCCTCTATTGTCTTGGTTTTGGATATGATGTTAACTTTGACTTCCTGACAAAGATGTCACTGGAAAATGATGGAGTTGCTCGCAGGATTTATGAGGATTCAGACGCTGATCTTCAGCTGCAGGTGAACAACAGAGAATCAGCTGTGAATTCATCCTCACTGCTTCTCTGTTCTGTGCTTGAATGCATTTAAACTCTTTATTTTGCTTTGTTATATTGCAGGGCTTCTATGATGAAGTTGCCGTCCCTCTCCTCACGGATATTCAACTTAAATACACAGGAGGGACAAACCTTACCAAGAGCAGCTTTAACCTGTACTTCAACGGCTCTGAGATTGTGGTTTCAGGACAAATCACAGACAACAGTGTGGAGAGTTTCACCACTGAAGTCATTGCAGTATCAGTAAGATCATCATGGTGCTTTACAGATTTGATCCAGTTGGTGGAGCTGTTTTTATTTCTCAACAGTTTCAACTGAGGTCTTAATATTGGAAATTAGGATTTAAGAGTTTGGTAAAATATTTTGATTTGTATTTGGTACAATGGTTTTTTTTTCCAAAGAAAGCTATTTGTGAAAGTAGTAATTTTCACTAGTTTTATTCTTTCTGAGCAGAAAGGCAATAGTGTGACGTATCAGGAAACTGTAATGACAAAAGACGCCAGTGAAGTCCCACCTGAGAATGAAGATTTCATGCAGAGACTGTGGGCCTTCCTGACAGTGAAGCAACTTCTGGAGAGACAGTAAGTTTATTGAGTGATATGACATTCTGCATTTTAATTTGGACATTGAGGACATCTTTCTGTCTCAGGATACTTCTTAAAGGACAAGAGAAAGAGGATGAAAAGAAAGAAGGTCTCCAACTCTCCCTGAAATACCAGTTTGTCACCTCCCTCACCTCTATGGTCGTCACCAAGCCACAGGAAGATGAAGTGGAAGTTGCCGACAAACCCAAAGAGGGAGGAGAGGAAGCCAGACCTCCAGGTGAGAAGTTGTAGTTTCTTACAAACCTTGTAAATGAAACTGTGCGAAAATTTGACCTTCAATAAAAGAGCAAGATCCATTTTATTCAGCAAAATAAACAGTGACAGTGACAGCAATAATATGAAATGTTACGTATGAATATATTAATCAAGCTTTGCATCGACTGCATTGTAGGTTAATCAAAACAATAAATATAAAAAATAATATATAAGAAACAACTTTATCTGTGTATCATATATATATATATATATATATATATATATATATATATATATATATATATATATATATGAATCTGATTCTGTAATAATATTTATAAACAAGGGGGTTAAAACACAGATTTTCACAGTAGTGGTTTTGGATTTGCTGCCCACTGTTTACAGCGAATAACACTTTTCTCTTTCTTTTTTAATCAGTAATGAGTTTGGGTCCTTCATATCAGAATCCATCTAAATGTGGGTATAAAATGTCAAAGTCATCATCTTTTGTGTATGAATTGAACAGCTGGGCAATTTCACCATCAAACATGCAGGTGTTGAACCGAAATCTGACTCCTCTGACAAACCGACTCCCCCCTCACGTGCATTCATTAATACAAGCTTCCTTGAACATAATAGCTTATCAATCAATATTTTTTCCCACACAGCAAACATCCAGAACGTGCAAACACTCACCCATCATGTGAAAAATGTTTCCTGGTGTCGTGTTAAAACAGACGCACATGGCAATTGTGCAACACCTGGAAGATACATAAAGAAACCTGGAAAATACATGAAGGACCTGAATTGTATTTTCCAGGTTCCTTTATGCATCTTCCAGGTCTTTTAAACTCCTCTGTATGTGAAAGTGTGTGTGCATCTGTGTCTAATCTCCTCAGCTGTTTTTGCTGCTTTGTCTTTGTCAGTTATGAACGTTTCTAGGTTCATGTTGCGTGATGAGTGTGGATGTTCCTTTCCACTAAGAAGTGCCAGTTTCTGTTGTATTTCAGTTTTTTTTTCCGTGTTTCCTTGAATAAAGCTCTTGTGTTAGGAATTTATTCTCCGAGTCCTGCTTCTGCATCGGATGACACCTTTATACACATTTCATTATTTAATTTAAGTGTATTCAAAACTTCTGTTCTCTTTTCTGGGTGTTTGCTGTGCTAAAAAAGTCGATTGATAGGGAATATGCCTAAGGATTAATGAATGCACGCGACGGGGAGTCAGGAATTATTTTATGAAATAAACAGTTCTGCTGGTGTATTTATCTTTCATCCTGACGAAGCTCAGGAAGTTTACAGTTTCAGTCCATCTCACATCCTTTATACACATTATTTCATTTTCTGTGTATTAATTCAAATGTACTCAACCTGTGCGCGTTCAGCGGGGTAAAGTTAATTTTGTTTTCGATATTTGTCACACATGGTAATAACTCCAAAACGACTCGCACAAAAAAAATCTTAACAACGTTATTACAAAAAGTAAATATATCTTAATGTTTCACAAGCTTCCTTTTCGTTTTTTTTCGCTGGCTATAACGAGCACTGAGCCGTAAAGCCCGTGTGAATGTGAGCTGTGAGTAAGGGACCGTGGGGAAATTGCATGTTCTTTTCGTTTTCTGTCATAATTTGTTAAGTGTGTGTAGACATGAGACCAGTGGCATTCATTAAAGGGACACAGTGGACAACGTTCAAACCTGTCTTTTCTAAAAGGGAATTGCATGTCCAAAGTCACCTTTCTTTTACCAATAGCTTTCTCCAGAAGAAAATTGCACTTTTCCCACGGTCTCTTACTCACAGCTCGGCAAAGAGACATGAAACTCCCATTCAGACGGGTTTTACGACTCCTTGCTCATTATATCGATCGAAAATAACGAAAAAGAAGCTTGTGAATCATTAAGACATATGTATCCATAAGTATACGTTGTTAAGATTTTTTTTGAGGGAGTTGTTTTATAGTTATTGCCATTTTATGCTGAATGTGTGATGAATATCAAAAACAAAACTAACTTTACCTCACTTGCGCGTTCTGGGTGTTTGCTGTGTGAAAACAATATCGACTGATAAGGGAATATGCTCCAGGAAGCGCAGAGCGACGAGGAGTCAGATTTCAGCTCAATCTCTCAGGTTTTTCCTCACAACAGCACCATGGTGGAGGTAAGCATATGGTATTATGTAATGTTCTGTGATTGGTTTATCACTGCCAGCGTCCTACTGTCCCTGTGTCAGTGTGAAATTGTCCGACAGTCAATCAAGCTGAGCGCTTATCAAAATCACACAAAAACAATGTTATAGATTTTAGAACTCAGTCCACAGACAAGGCGCACCGGCCTATAAAGCGCACGCCCATTTTTTAAAGAGTCTTTTGGGTGCGCCTTATAGTGTGGAATTGTGATGCACATTTTTTTGTATTGTGATGCAATATTTACATTTATACATTTGACAGACACTTTCATCCAAAGGGACTTTCATTGCATTTTAGGAACACATTGACATTCTAATCAGTTTTTGCTTTCCCTGGGAATCGAACCCGTGACCTTGGCATTGCAAAGTGATTTTTCATTTCAAATTAAATAAACGGCATCTGCCTTTAAAATATATATTTGTTCCACTTGTTTTATATCACAGCATCAGGATTTCCTCTGCGCCAATTCGATTATGGTCATCCTGGTCTGCCTCGTCAACCTGGTCTGGCTGGTCCACCCAGTCGGTCCCGTATCTATGGACATAGTCAGCCCGGTCTCAGTCAATCTGTTCCACATAATTCTCATCCATTGATTCATGGTATGCCTTTATTCTTCTAATAGATGACAAATACTCCTATACTTTCTCGAGAACCTGTTTAGCATTATCACTTTGTTTTTGTTTTTAGATATATAATTATATATATATATAATTTCTAATTTGCTTTATTAAAAGAAAAAAATTAAAAGTAAATCCAAATAAAAAAGTGAATACCATGGAAAAGTATTTAATTTAGTAAATGCTTTGTGAAAGTAACTATTCTAAAATATTCATGATTCATTTATTTTCCTTTATTTGAGAAATATTTGAGAAAAATTATTTGGTACAATTTAAATGCTGATTCCGTTAATTATTTTTCCATTTAATTGTTTCAAAATGCATTGGTACATTATTTTTCATTATTCATTTATTGAGTTCTTTGGTCAGTAACATTGATAAACTGATTCAGCATGAAAAGCTGTATTATAAATAGTTTGTCTATGACCTTTTAATGACTAAACACCCCTTTTTTAGATTTAAGTCACAGGCTGCACTCCTTTAATAGTACGTACATACAGTGGAATCCGGTTATGTCGACGGCCTCGGGGGTTGCAAAAAAGCATTGAGATAACCAATGATGGAGATAACCAACAGCCAATATGGCGATTTATTTGATGAAGCGATCGGCATGCTATAAAAATATACATTCACTGTATATGTTTTCTAACAACAAAAGGCATATGTGCACCAATGAAGAGCAGAGATTCACCAGTATACAATAAAAAAACACCTTCAATTCTCCTTACAAACCTTTAATTATATTCTTCAACATTGCAAACACAGTTTCGCACACAGCATAAACAGTCACAACACACATAAACACATTCGCTCATAACACATTTCGCTCTGACACAGTTCTGAAAGTATTGCACACGCGGTTACTATGGTTTCTTCACAAACTCTAAAATGCTTTGTTGCTTTTTGCCTTTAACGGTCTGCTTGAAAACAAATGCTTCTAAGCTTCTATCAGTAACGACGTCTTTGTCGATGTCAATGTAATCTGGGAATTCCTAGACAATGATGCTAACTCTTGCGCCTCCTATTCCAAGATAGCATATAGAAGGGTTTATTTTTCCGCCACTTCCGTGAGTCCTTCAGTGGCTGCGTGGTGCTGTGAGTGAAGCATCACTGACAGAGCGACCATATGGACCGCGATCCACGTGCAACGCAAACTCAGCGCATGCGCAGTGAACTAGGTACGATCATTAGTCACGAGATAACCATGTGAAGTGGCGAATTTGTCCCTCTTTTGTGCTCGAGATATCAGGGTTTGGCGACATGAAAGAATCAACATAACCGATAAGAAAATGCTAAGAAAAATAGGGAGTTTGGCGGTTCCACTTCAAAAACGTTGACATAATAGGATTGGCGAGTTAACCGAGGTCGATATAAATGGATTCCACTGTATACGCTGCAACTTTGATTCTGCCTTGTGTCCAGTAAGTGTAGTTTGATTATTTGCTTCTTCTCTTGCTCTTAGATCAAATGCTTACACTTCAGCGAGGGAGTGCATTAATGGATCTCCCTACTATGTCAGGTATATATAGATCTCTCAAACAAACCTATGTTGGACAGTTTTATCTAATAATTATGATACAGCATTTGATTATGTTTTCTCTTAGTCCCAACGGTTGTTAGCAATCGGTTTCTGCTGTCTGCTGCTGGTCAGTCTAAGCCACTTTGTTTTGACGTTCCTGTTCCTCTCAAACTCAAACTGCTAGAGGATTCTGCTTCAGGTAACTATGACACATTTACTATACATGCACAACTATTTGAAAGTCATCCTTTTTTAATTGAATGTTTTGTATGTGCTGTGTGACTTTCTGTGTGTCTTAGAGTTCTCTATGAATGGAGAATCCATGACTGGACAAAAAGGATTCAGTCAAATTGCCTTTCATTACAAAACAAACCATCACCTGAC
The DNA here is from genome assembly GCA_037043235.1 of Rhodeus uyekii. NCBI lineage: Eukaryota > Metazoa > Chordata > Actinopteri > Cypriniformes > Acheilognathidae > Rhodeus > Rhodeus uyekii. The sequence continues at coordinate 916,552 of JAWRVZ010000132.1, forward strand.
AATAAACACAAGGTCTATCCGATACCAAGATGGACAGAATCATGTTGAGTTTTTGTGGGGCCAGGAACCTACTCAACACAATACAGAGGGGTACATGCTACTCAATCTATATGTGTTTCACTACATTTGAGTTTGTTATATCCTCTTTCTGTCAAGTAGAGTTCATTCATCAGTTTCTCTGTTTCAACAGTGTGTCCCTGATTCTACGGAGCAATGAAATGGACGTTACCATGGGAAACATACGTGTTGTTGTTCTTCTTCACAAGAGAAATGGTGAAGTGTTTCTGTGGCCTGCCGTTCAGCAACAGCCAAAAGATGTCAGTTTGATGGGCATTTTAGGTAAGAGTGCTTCACTGACTAAACATTTAAACATGTATGAACACTTTACACACGACCCAGCTAACAGGATCATACTCAGAAACTTATACTTCCAGTAACATTAATAGACTGTTTGTTCAGAGTTATCTGGTACTTAGTAATTTTCTCAAAACATTAGCTCAAAATTGTTATTTATATGTCTAGTTCATTCAAACATGCAATCCGCAATAAATCACATCATTAACACATGGCACAAGCTGATTGGCCTCTGCTGATCTTGCAACCAATCAGAATGTTTCCTCAACATTTAAATATTTTGGTTCATTGTTTGCTGTAAGCCAGTCCTGCAGAGCTATCAGAGTTACCTCCTCCCTCCCCAGCTCCCCTTGCCCAGATCTGCTACAGGATTGATGTTTGTCTATTTATTAAACAAGACGTTTTAGACATTCAGAGAACAATCAGAAATAGTTTAATGGGAACATTAGCAAAACTGTATTAGATAGTTTTGCAAAAACGACCATATTTTTTTAGCTGGGTGAGCAAGTAAATGGTAAATTTTTATTTGTAATTTGCTTTATTAAACCAACACGGGATAAAATCTCAAACTGTTGATAATATTTAAGGAAAAGCTGAGGCTTCACGTGAGGACCTGGCATTGAAGGCAAGCTTGTAAGTGATCAAAAGTGATTATACACATGATTTCTTTTCTTCATTATATTATTATATATATTTTTTCAATCTATGAATGATCTGTATCTGTAGGGATGGTACCAGAGACTACACACTTCCTTCAGCTCCGGTTATCAGATGTTGGCTTGTCCCGTTCCAGGCTGTGATGCAGGGAGACATTTCTGATTTCACTGTCACTCAACTGTAGAGTTCAAGATCTGTTGAGATCTGTCTGCCTGTCATTCTTGTTAGCATCAGCAAATGACATTTAATGTCAATACACTAAGTCTTTGAATGTTTATTAATATGATTTTCTTCACATACACATATGTATTTAGACTTTAGTTGGCAAACGATTTGATGAAATGGCAATTGAAATTGCACACCAAAAATAATACTTATAAATAGCATTCCTTTGATTTGTGCCTTTGATCGGGCAACAGAAATTACACAGGCCGTATTTTATTCTGTACAAATAAAACGGAAAATAAATCAAAACAATTGTGAATTTGTGACTTTCTCTCACACGGCAACCTCTCTTCAGTCACGCTTACAGTGAACTGCAACACATTTACAGTTGCATGTTCCTCATAATCAAATCAATAATGTTCAACATATTTTAACAAATTTAAGCATTTTACTTAAATTTACATAAGTTCAAAAGAATATTAAAAGAAGCATGAATGAAAACAAATACCTGCACAAATAAATAAGCAAATAAATCAGAACATTTTTACCCACAGAGCTTGCACACTCAGGCCTAATGAAATCTCTCCTAAAAATACAAGCGTTACATTTTTTTTTTCTTTGCAAGGTGTGTGAGTTACAGGGATCCGGAGAATCCAGAAACCATAAACTTTATTTGAAGAGAACTACAAAACACATAGTAACACTACACTTTACACAGGCGCAGACTGAGAGAAACACAGGGCTTATAAACACAGGGAATGACGGGGAACAAGTGACAAGACTAACGAGGTGAGTGATTGATGCGATAGGCGAAAGGGATGACAAGGGAAAACCACAAGAGGGAACAGGAAGAGGGTGGAGACACGACAGGACTGTGACAACTGTTTGATGTCTCAACAGAAACAGAATATGGCTATATACAGCTTCCGCATTTCCGCATTTTATTCATCAAAATAAACAGTGACAGTGACAGCAACAATATGAGAATCTATAGATGAATATGTTAATCAAGCTTTGCATTGACTGTAGGTTAAACAAAAAATCTAATAAAATATAAGAATCAACTTTTTTTGTGCATCATATATATTAATCTGATTATGTATCTGAACTTGAATGGATTCAGCTACTGTATTTATAAACAAGGGGATTCAAATGTCATAGATCACTTGTGAAATAGTTCATTAATTACTGTACAGTTTATTTCATTGCAAAATATTATCAGCATAACAGTAAAAACTGGAAAATTTATCAACATCAAGTTGTTTACCTTTGGTCCCTAATAATAATAAGAAGAAGAAGAAGAAGAAGAAAAAGAAGATTTCCAGCTTCACGAAATAGCTCTTCTTTGACTTTAAATGGCAAAGACTCCGAAACAGTGTTTATCAAGACATTCAAAAACCTCTTCTCACTTCACACCAGAAGCTTTCTATCTTCTCTGAACTTTGGATGAACTACTGGTCACCACGCCGTTATTTCGCCTGGTTCCTGCAATTTGCATTCCAGTCGATTGTAAGGAACGTTCGATGCAACGATGGCTGCAGCAATGCAGGCTATCCCGGCTAACGAGGGAGATTCGGTGCGACTCTGATCATGCGGGAACAAAATCTCATGCAAGGACACACCTTGGGCTGACACACGCCAAACTAGCGATTGACAATCCCGGTTCCTGTGATCACTGCACACGCTTCACCATGTCAAGCTAGACGGACAGGCCAGGCCAGGATCCCCTCATGTCACCAAGCCCCACTCCAGCTGCCACTCCTCAGGTATCCACCCACCATGGCAGCTCTATCCTGGGGTGAACAGCTCAATGAGTGCGTCCCTCTGTCTGATATGCCTTGCACAAACAAGGAAGAGGACGTTCTTGACTTTGAGGATGAGGGACAGTCAGACTTTATTTTATCTGAAGAAGAGGAAGATTTCAAGGACTCTCCTTTCCTCCCCCCTGCGCACACGGCTCAACTCCTCACTGCAGCGGGTTCCATGGAAGAGGCAGGCGGGGCACCATCCTCCCCGCTTCTCAGTGTTGATCTGCAGGACGTGCAAACGCGCTGCAGAGAAACTAAATATTCCATGGCCGACCGTGATAGCAGAGACTGCAAAGTCACGCTATGAGGGTAAGAGGCTGCCCAGCATGAAACGGGCATCGCGACAACTCCTTCCTGTGTTCCCAGAGCTACTGGAAGAGGTCGCAGTCACCTGGAAGGATAAACCATTCACGAGCAAGATGCCTGTGCAGGGAGGATCTGCTCTTGATGTGGAGGACATGGAGAAGTTGGGCCTTCTCTGGATGCCCCCCATGGAGCCGTTGGTGGCTCCACGCCTGCATCCTAAGCGCACGCCAATGGCGAGTCTCAATTTACGTATTGAATTTAAACACAATATTTGAAAGGTACAGCGCTGCACATCTAACCGGATTCAAATTGTCAGTTGATTTGCTTCAAGACATGAACGCAGTCTCGGTTTTTCCAGGGAAATTTTGTAATTTCAGGACAACACTAAAAACATTGTGCCCCAGCATCATTTACTGGCAGATATATTTTTTCTGGCTCGTGGATCTATTGGATGTCAGATTGGGTGAATCATTTCCTGAGAACATTCTCTTAAGGATTCAAAATTAACCCCTACAAATAATCTGGAGAGAACGTACTGGGAACGTTCTCTATAAGTTTCAAAATTAAGCCTAAAAATAACCAATAGAGAACACTCCCAGAACGTTATTTTTTGGTTCCCCAAAAAATAACCAAACGGGAACTAAATGGGAATGTTCGTTTTTTGGTTCCCCCAAAAATAACCAAACGGGAACTAAAGGGGAACGTTCTGTTTTGGTTCCCCCAAAAAATAACCAAACGGGAACTAAATGAGAATGTTCTTTTTTTGGTTCCCAAAAACTAACCAAATGGGAACTAAATGGGAACGTTCTTTTGTGTTCCCCAAAAAATAACCAAACAGGAACTAAATGGGAACCTTCTGTTTTGGTTCCCCAAAAAATAATCAAACGGGAACTAAATAGGAACGTTCTGTGTTTACTGGGTTGTCAAATAAGTTTTGATAACAAAACTGTTGGGCCGCACCCTTTAGTTTGCATGTTCATGAAGGGCGGTGTCCATTAAGTGAGGCGTCTCACCAGATCACCTTCCTTGCTGTGTGAAGCAAGGAAGAGGTTTTTTATTTTATTTATTTACTTTTTATTGCATAACTTTACATAATAACAATACAAAATCAGGGAACAAAATATAAATTGTATCATTCATATTAAACAATCATAACTACAGAATAGGGAACAAAACAAAAAGTAAAAAAAAAAGGTTAGCATACATTGAGTTTACAATAACAGAGATAAAGGAAAATACAATAATATGGTTAAATCATATTTTAAATACTTTGCCATAGTGCATTAAAACGTTTTTACTTTTTTACTATTAATAAGTTCAAGGGTTGAAATTACATAATTAAGTTCAACAAGAGAAGCGAGGAAGAGGTGTGTGTTTGTTTTGAAAGTCGTGATGACGTGTGCCCCTCGTCTTATACTGAGAGGGGAAGTCACAACGTCACGTCTGCCAGCCAATTGAGGCTGGCGTAATGTAATGGGGCTTCTAAGGAATGGGGAATAGGGAAGAGGTGTATTCCATTATGGGACACCTCACTTAATGCTATCAGAGAACCGGGGTTACGCAAGTAATAATGTTCATCAAACCAATGACGGTCATTCTCTTTACTTCCGGTTCTGGGAAAGCTGGAGTGTTTTTCTGCAGCTGTTCTCTAGAGCAGATACGTTCTAGCTTTTGGAATTGTTCTTCTAGTTTAATTTTGTTTAATGTTAATGTTTTCTTATCTGCCAAACACGAGCTTTCGCCACCGCGCAACAGGCTATTCTTCCGTGAGTAAGATAACACTTTATTTCGGATTGTCGGTTCACGTGTTTGTTTTGGACGCGGTGGTCTGAGAAAGGGCTGCCTTGTCCATAGTCTTAGATTAGATTAGATTAGATTCAACTTTATTGTCATTACACAAGTACAGGTACAAGGCACCGAAATGCAGTTTAGGTCTAACCAGAAGTGCAATAGCAGCAAGTGCAGGATATATACAATGGTTGCATAAGTGCCGAATATGGATATGTACAAAATATATGTATAGAGAGATGGTTATTTCTATAACAGGATTTACAGGTGAATATGTTCAATGAATATAATATACAGATGGTTATTACTATAACAGGTGAATGTGTGCTATAAATATAATATACAGATACAGTCTCTTATTTACTCACACTAAATTTACAAATTATATAAATATTTTTTAAAGCAGACCCCAATATTGACCTATAAGGGGTTCAAGAGTCTCTGATTACAAATAAAGAGGAAGTTTGTTACGAGATTTTAAGTTTCTGGAATTGTCGTTTTCAGTGGGTGGAACTTTCCTGGACATGCCAAAAATAGGGATTTGGGGGGGTGTGGGGGGTGTAATCATTGTATAGCACTAGTTGAAGTTTGTAGTGCTTTATCTTGATCTGATATGAAGTGAATATGCCTGTATATATTCAGGAACTGCACAAGACATGAAAACTGAATTATAAACTTAATGAAACGATAAACAATTGAAGCGTATTTAGACATAAATTCATGCTGAAACTATATTTTCCTTATATATTTTTTAAATAATCCATTAAACTTGCGGAGAAACAAAGAGGAGCGTAAAGTAAAATTCCCAGTTTCACGCGCTTGTCCGGGAATCTTGTAACAGGTTTCTTCCTCTGGTCAATAATATCCAATCACATGATATGCATTGAGCATTGTCCTCTGGTTGTTGTTTTTCTGCTGTCTGGTTGAACACGTTGATAAATTCATTGTAAAAACACAACTGCACCTAAGACCTTTCCTGTAGCCCAATCAGTAGAGCATTGATGTTTACAATGCCATGCTCATGGGTTCAATCCCAGGGAAAGCAAGAACTGAATAAATGTGTTCCTTGAATGCAATGCCTCTTTGGATAAAATTTAAAATGATGTGAACAGGAGTTTGAAGTTTTTTTTTCTGAGCAGGTCATGATGGATCGAGTGGCTCTCAGTCTCATTCTCTTGAGCGTCTTTCTCATCTCAGCCAGTTCACAACAATCTGCTAAGAAGGTGAGGGTCAAACTCAGTCAAAATTCTTTGTTTAACAGATTAATTGTTTATTTGAGATGAACGTTCAGTCAAATTAAATTTATTTTGCACATGCTGAATATAGAATATTCCAAAGTTTGAGGTCAAGTTTAAAAAAAGAAAGAAATTAATACTTAAAATAAAATGCATATTTGAGCTGTCTTAACTGAAATATCTAAAAATGTGTCAATGCCAGTGTCAGGATCCAAACCAGTAATGTTTATTTTCTATATCATTTTAATAAAAGCTATTTAAATGTCATAATTGAACTAAGGACTAATCCTGGCTTAACCTAAGCCTTGTTTGTGGAACCGGGCCTTAACCATAAAATGATCAAATGGGTTAGAAACGGCTATTAAACAGCAGTGTATCATTTTTAATGCAGTTTAAGTAAAGAGATCCATCTATTGCTCAGTAGTTCACACTGAGATGTAGTCAATAAAATAGTCCAAAGGCTTTCTCCATGGCATTTTCAAGCAACAAAATCCCGCAAAAAAAGGAGCAATTGTGCACCATTTAATTATTATATTATATAGACATTTCATTTTAATACGACTGAACTGTTTGATGTCTCAACAGAAGCAGAATGTGGATATATACAGCTTCTACATTAACTCCACAGTCACCAGTCGCTACGCCACAACCATCATCACAAGCCGTGTGGCGAACACACTGAATGAATCTCAAGAGATCCAGTTTGAAGTCAAAATACCCAAGAATGCCTTCATCAGCAAATTCAGAATGTAGGGAAACATGTGTTACACAAGTAGAGATGAAGTGGTGAAGAAGAATCCATTTATAGAACGCTGGTCTCATAACTTGCTGCTAATGCAGATAAACAACAACAAAATAAAGATTTATTATTTTCTGCAGTATGTCTGAGATTCACATATTAAGGTGATAACATTGTCATTTTCTCCACAGGACCATAGAAGGGAAGACATATGATGGCATTGTGAAGGGAAAAGAGAAAGCTCAGCAGCAGTACAGTCGAGCAGTATCTCGAGGAGAAAGTGCTGGACTGATCAAGTACTGGATAAAAATAAAATGGGTTAATTTGTTTTTGTTTTTTATTGAATTTTTAGTAATATACTTTAACATGTAATATGGGATTGATTTCTATTTCAGATCTGTTGGAAGGACTTTAGAAGACTTTAAAACTTCAGTGACGGTGGCTGCTTTTAGTAAAGTGACGTTTGAGTTGACCTACGAGGAACTGCTAAAGCGTCGCCGTGGAAAATATGAGCTGCTCATCAATGCCCAACCGATGCAGCCGGTGGCAGACTTCAAGGTAGAAGAAGAATCAGAGAGGAAATAGAAGATCAATTTAGATGGATAGAAAGATCATATTTCTTTTACTCACATTAGATGGATGTTCACATCCAAGAGAAACCAGGAATTGCCTTCTTGAAGGTGAAAGGAGATTTGAGCACCGGTGATCTGGCCAATGCCATCAAAACCACCAGAGCAGAAAAAGACGTAAGAGTTTAAAACGAGTAAAACACCACTTAAACGTTCTCATTCTGCTACTACACTTCAAACAACTGACCAGATGACCAAACTGACCATTTCAGGCATGGGTGACCTTCTACCCCACTGGAGATCAACAGACCAAGTGTAAAAGCTGTGGAGAAAATGGACTGAATGGTGACCTGCTTATAACATACGATGTTGACAGACAAAATCCTAAAGGAGAAATCATGGTAAATGTTTCAGTAACAAGATTTAAAGAGAGTAAAATGAATTTGAAAGTGGAAAAGTTTTGAAAGACTGGTTTTGTACAAAGGCATGAATGATATTCTCTCAGGTATCAAAGGGATATTTTGTCCACTATTTTGCACCCTCTAATGTTCCACGTATTCCCAAAAATGTGGTGTTTATCATTGACCGGAGTGGATCTATGCACGGCAGAAAAATACATCAGGTAAATGTCAACATTTCACTCATATCAACTGAAAGGATAACAAGCTATGAAATGTGTGATGATTAAAGCAGATTGGACGGATCTTGCATTTTTATTTTTAAAAGAACAGGAATTTCTGTATTGAAATTACTCTGGATTTGCTTACTTTAAGTTGTTCATATCGGTTAAATATGAGTATCCAATCATAATGGAGAAAGAATAACTTTCAGGAGTTCTGACAGAAGTGTTTGTCTTTAGACTCGTTTGGCACTGCTGAAGATTTTAAGTGATCTTGATGAGGACGACCACTTTGGATTGATCACCTTCGACAGTGAAGTGAAAACATGGAAGAATGAACTCCTGAAAGCCACCAGTGAAAACCTGGAGAATGCAAAATCTTTTGTGAGGGAGATCAGAGATAGAGGATGTGAGTTCCTGACGCTAAAATGGGGAGTAAGAAAGTCGTACCTGAAAGTGACACAACTATGTTTGCTGTTCCTTCAGCCACAGACATAAACGCTGCAGTTCTAGCAGGAGTGGACATGATCAATCGACTTCCACGAGAGGGAACCGCGTCCATCCTGATCCTGCTGACCGATGGAGATCCCACTTCAGGCACAGATTCACACTGACAAACACAAGCTAATGGAGATTTATCGTAGCACTAGTTCACTCAGTCTAACTGGAAGATGTGTTAATAAAAGGTTTTAGACCCAATTCAAATGCCTGTAGGAACAGTGGATTATTATCATGACTGATTTGGTTCTTGTCTTTATCAGTAAGAGTAAAGAATAAGAAAAATGAAATTTATTATTCAAGTTCATTAGTTTCTGATCACTGAATTGTCATAATTATGATTTTCAAGCATGTGGGTTATCTGAGTTATTTTTCCTCTCTAACAGGTGAAACTAACATAGAGAAGATAATGGTCAATGTGAAAGAGGCCATTGGGCAAAAGTTTCCCCTCTATTGTCTTGGTTTTGGATATGATGTTAACTTTGACTTCCTGACAAAGATGTCACTGGAAAATGATGGAGTTGCTCGCAGGATTTATGAGGATTCAGACGCTGATCTTCAGCTGCAGGTGAACAACAGAGAATCAGCTGTGAATTCATCCTCACTGCTTCTCTGTTCTGTGCTTCAATGCATTTAAACTCTTTCTTTTGCTTTGTTATATTGCAGGGCTTCTATGACGAAGTTGCCGTCCCTCTCCTCACTGATATTCAACTTAAATACACAGGAGGGACAAACCTTACCAAGAGCAGCTTTAACCTGTACTTCAACGGCTCTGAGATTGTGGTTTCAGGACAAATCACAGACAACAGTGTGGAGAGTTTCACCACTGAAGTCATTGCAGTATCAGTAAGTTCATCATGGTGCTTTACAGATTTGATCCAATTGGTGGAGCTGTTTTATTTCTCAACAGTTTCAACTGAGGTCTTTAAATTGGAAATTAGGATTTAAGAGTTTGGTAAAATATTTTGATTTGTATTTGGTACAATGGTTTTTTTTTCCAAAGAAAGCTATTTGTGAAAGTAGTAATTTTCACTAGTTTTATTCTTTCTGAGCAGAAAGGCAATAGTGTGACGTATCAGGAAACTGTAATGACAAAAGACGCCAGTGAAGTCCCACCTGAGAATGAAGATTTCATGCAGAGACTGTGGGCCTTCCTTACAGTGAAGCAACTTCTGGAGAGGCAGTAAGTTTATTGAGTGATATGACATTCTGCATTTTAATTTGGACATTGAGGACATCTTTCTGTCTCAGGATACTTCTTAAAGGACAAGAGAAAGAGGATGAAAAGAAAGAAGCTCTCCAACTCTCCCTGAAATACCAGTTTGTCACCTCCCTCACCTCTATGGTCGTCACCAAGCCACAGGAAGATGAAACGGAAGTTGCCGACAAACCTAAAGAGGGAGGAGAGGAAGCCAGACCTCTAGGTGAGAAGTTGTACAGTGGAATCCGGTTATGTCGACGGCCTTGGGGGTTGCAAAAAAACGTTGAGATAACCAATGATCGAGATAACCAACAGCCATAAATGTACATACACTGTATATGTTTGCTGACAACAAAAGGCATATGTGCACCAACTAACAGCAGAGATTTACCAGTATACAATAAAAAACACCTTCGATTCTCGATACAAACCTTTAATTATATTCTTCAACATTGCAAACACAATTTTGCTAACAGCGTAAACAGTCACAACACACATAAACACATTCGCTCATAATAGTCATTTCGCTCTGACACAGTTCTGAAAGTATTGCACACGCGGTTACTATGGTTTCTTTACAAAGTCTAAAATGCTTTGTTGCTTTTTGCCTTTAACGGTCTGCTTGAAAACAAATGCTTCTAAGCTTCTATCAGTAACGACGTCTTTGTCGATGTCAATGTAATCTGGGAATTCCTTTGCCTCTGTGTGTAATCTGCGTCGTGTAATTTTGTAATCAATACGGTAGTACATTACTGTATATTATAGTTATATAGTGAGGATGTTAACTCACCACACTAACAAAAATAAAAAAAAATTTTTTTAAAGGCTTGTTGTCAAAGTTGTTTCAGACAACATGTGCAATTGAGCACTAGGTGTCACCGTGGAGACGGGTGTTAGTATAGATTCGAAGCTTCGACACAATACGGCACATTTGAAGGGTTTCAGTGTTACATGAAGCCTCGCTCTAACCATTATGTCGACATTTTTGAAGTTGAACCGCCAAACTCCCTATGTGTCTTAGCATTTTCTTATCGGTTATGTCGATTCTTTTGTCCCCGAACCGTAATATCTCGAGCTCAAAAGAGGGACAAATTCGCCACTTCACATGGTTATCTCGTGACTAATGATCGTACCTAGTTCACTGCGCATGCGCTGAGTTTGCGTTGCACGTGGATCGCGGTCCATATGGTCGCTCTGTCAGTGATGCTTCACTCACAGCACCACGCAGCCACTGAAGAACTCACGGAAGTGGCGGAAAAATAAACCCTTCTATATGCTATCTTGGAATAGGAGGCGCAAGAGTTAGCATCATTGTCTAGGAATTCCCAGATTACATTGACATCGACAAAGACGTCGTTACTGATAGAAGCATTTGTTTTCAAGCAGACCATTAAAGGCAAAAACCAACAAAGCATTTTAGACTTTGTAAAGAAACCATAGTAACCACATGTGCAATACTTTTCAGAACTGTGTCAGAACGAAATAACTGTGTTGTGAGCGAATGTGTTTGTGTGTTGTGCATGTTTACGCTGTGAGCGAAATTGTGTTTGCAATGTTGGAGAATAAGATTAAAGGTTTGTATATCGAATTGAAGGTGGTTTTTATTGTATACTGGTAAATCTTTGATCAATCGCAGGTCCTGTGAAATGTAAGTGTGAGAGAAAAAGGGGTGGACAAAAACAGACACTACAAATACTATGAAACGTAACAACAGACAGGGTGAAATTCCATTTTATGCCAAATTTAATAAAATCCATCTGCCTTTAAATATATATTTGTCCCACTTGTTTTATGTCACAGTATCAGGATTCAGAGCACAGAACTTCAATCACAATCAGCACGATATGGACTCTCTGGTGACCGGTATGCCTTTTTTCTTATAAAAGCTGACAAAGACTCCTATACTTTCTCAAGAACCTGTTTATCATTATCACTTTGTTTTTGTTTTTACAAATGAATACATCTGAAGAGATAGTTCACCCTAAAATAAAAATTAGTTATGTTTTTCTAATGTCGCTGCCCTTTTCTCTTTAATCTGTCAAGTGTCATCTGACAACTGGAGCTCAGGGTTTCATAGCTTTAGTTGCATTTTTATTAGTCTTGATTCAATTTTGCAACTTTCTGTGTCCAAAAACCTTTAGTAAAAACAATAGCTACAACAATAATAATAGAACTAGTAATAATTCCTGCTGAAAGAAATAGCTGTTCTTTGACCTTCAGTGACATTGTCATTGGCTACTTTTTCCTTATGAGTAATTATTGAAAATTAGCTTAATTAAAAGCTAAATCAAAAGTAAATCCAGAATAAAATTGACTAAAGTGAAAATAAATTAAATAAGCCTCTTAATATTAAGCAACATTTGGAAGTACAGTTTAATCATGGAAAGAAAATGATCTAAATGTAGCATTTATTTTGTGAAAAGAATAATGAAAGATTTTTTAAATAAATATTACAAATCATTTAGTACAATTTAATACTTATTTAATTATTTCTCTACTTAATGATTTTAAAATAGATGGGCAAGTACCATATTTTCCCGCAGATAACCCGCACCCTCATATAACCGGCGGGTTTTGGGGCATGTGTAAAAAAAATGGTTGGCACAACCCACACCCTCATATAACCCGCACCCATAGAACTTTTTTGTGCAAGTTCACGATTCGAATTTCGAATGTTGCTCGCATGACGTCAGTTATCCACAACTGTTCAGGCTCGGTAGTGCTTGTGCGAAATTCAAACAATAAGAAAACAAACAGAAGCAGAAGCAGCAAAAAAAAAAAAGAGAAGTCTCTCCTGCTGGAAGCGTATTGATCGGATGAGAAGAGCACGCCCTCATGGCAGCACAGCCAATCACGTCTTATTGCGTGATTGACAGGTCAGACAGCCTATCAGTGCCAGCTGTCAGAGTGATAGAACAAGCGCCAGGAAAACAACCCTTGCAAGAAAGAAAAACAGAAAGAAAATACCACAAAAAACCCTTAATATATTGAAATATTATTATTATGTGTAAAAAAATGTGTGATATAGCCCGCACCCCCCTGCGGGGTTTGTAAAATCTGGTATAACCCGCAGGTTATATGCAGAAAAATACGGTAATTATTGATTTCGTTGAGTGCTTTGGTCAGTAACATTGATAAACTAACTTAGTTTGAAAAGCTGTTATAAATAGCCTGTCTCTGACTTTTTATTGAAACCCCCCCCCCCCCTTTTTTTCCCCTCTGCGTCAGATGGAGATGAAGATGATGAATATGATGAAGAGGAATATGAATATTTATTCAGGTCTGATCATGGTATGTATTAAAATGGTGTATCTTTTATTCTGCCTTGTGTCCAGTAAGTGTAGTTTGATAATTTGCTTCTTCTCTTGGGCTTAGATCCAACGCATATACTTCAATGGAAGAATGTAGGAATTCCCCCACCTATGTCAGGTATATTCAGATCTCTCAAACATACTAATTATGTTGGACAGTTTTATATAATAATAATGATACAGCATTTGCTTATGTTTTCTCTCCATTCCGGACCTTCTGGTGGAAGGTATGCCTTCTTTTGTCTAAAAGAGGACAGACTCCTATACTTTCTCTAGAATGTGTTTACCCAAAAGTAAATCCAGACAAAAAAAGTTTGAAAACCTGTGTTACAAATAGCCTGTCTCTGACTTTTTAATTTTTCCTTTTTTTTCTGGAGTCATATGACTATGAAGATGATGACTATGAAAATATATTCATATCTTATTATGGTGTTGTTTTAAAATGGTGTATCTTTGATTCTGCCTTGCGTCCAGTAAGTGTAGTTTGATCATTTGCTTCTTCTCTTGGGCTTAGATCAAGAGTCGGAGAGTACAGTAATGGATTTCCCTATGTCAGGTACATAAAGATCTCTCAAACATATTAATTAAGTTGGACAGATTTATATAATAATTATGATACAGCATTTGGTTGTTTTCTCTTAGTCCCAACTGTTGTTAGCAATCGGTTCCTGCTGTCTGCTGCTGGTCAGTCTAAGCCTCTTTGTTTTGACGTTCCTGTTCCTCTCAAACTCAAACTGCTAGAGGATTCTGCTTCCGGTAACTATGACACATTTACTCTACATGCACATCCTTTTGAAAGTCATCCTTTTTTTATTGAATGTTTTGTATGTACTGTGTGACTTTCTGTGTGTCTTAGAGTTCTCTATGAATGGAGAATTCATGACTGGACAAAAAGGATTCAGTCAAATTGCCTTTCATTACAAATCAAACCATCACCTGACAATAAACACAAGGTCTATCCGATACCAAGATGGACAGAATCATGTTGAGTTTTTGTGGGTCCAGGAACCTACTCAACACAATACAGAGGGGTACATGCTACTCAATCTATATGTGTTTCACTACATTTGAGTTTGTTATATCCTCTTTCTGTCATGTAGAGTTCATTCATCAGTTTCTCTGTTTCAACAGTGTGTCCCTGATTCTACGGAGCAATGAAATGGACGTTACCATGGGAAACATACGTGTTGTTGTTCTTCTTCACAAGAGAAATGGTGAAGTGTTTCTGTGGCCTGCCGTTCAGCAACAGCCAAAAGACGTCAGTTTGATGGGCATTTTAGGTAAGAGTGCTTCAGTGATTAAACATTTAAACAAGTATTCACACTTTACACACCGACCCAGCTGACAGGATCATTCTCAGAAACTTATACTTCCAGTAACATTAATAGAATGTTTGTTCATTCCTCTGCTGATCTTGCAGCCAATGAGAATGCTTCCTCAACATTTAAATATTTTGGTTCATTGTTTGCTGTAAGCCATCAGACGGTGGAATAATTTGCCAACAGAATTAACCACATGTGTGAATTTTAACATTTTTTCACATGAGGTCAAAAAATGGCTTCTCTCACAACAAACCTGTTTACATAATGTTTAGTATTATATTTGGTGTGTATGTGAGAGTGTATTTGTAAATGCATATTGAGGAATGATTGCAGAATGTGATTATTATTTTTTATTTTATTTCTAGGATAAATGTATTAACTTGTTTTGTTTACATCAGCCTGCCCAGGGACTGCAGGTGTAAATTAGCACATGTGCTATAACCTGGTAAAATGCATCTCTCCTTTTCAAGGTTAATGTATATTTTACACTGTCCCTGTTTAAATAAATAAAGAAAAAAAAATAAAAAAAATAAGCCAGTCCTGCAGAGCTATCAGAGTTACCTCCTCCCTCCCCCAGCTCCACCTGCCTAGATCTGCTATAAGATTCATGTTTTTTTTCTATTTACTAAACAAGACGTTTCAGACATTCAGAGATCAATCAGAAATAGCTTAACAGGAACATTAACAAAACTGTCTTGGATAGTTTTGCTAAAACTAATAGATTTTTGTTAGCTGGGTGAGCAAGTAAATGGTAAATTTTAATTTTTAACTTGCTTTCTTAAACCAACACGGGATAAAATCTCAAAATCTGTTGATAACATTTAAGGAAAAGCTGAGGCTTCATATGAGGAGGTTCAAGGATCACAAACACCAACTCTAAAGATAATGGACCACGAAGTGAAGACGAGCTTGTAAGTGATCAAAAGTGATTATACACACAACTGATTTTTTTCTTTATTGTATATCTGTTTCAATCTATGAATGATCTGTATCTGTAGGGAGGATGTCACAGACTACACACTTCCTTCAGCTCCGGTTATCAGATGTTGGCTTGTCCCGTTCCAGGCTGTGATGCAGGGAGACATTTCTCATTTCACTGTCACTCAGCTGTAGAGTTCAAGATTTTTAGAGATCTGTCTGTCTGTCATTCTTTCATTCTTGTTAGAATTGGTGGTGGTTGAGATCCCCCCCCCCTACTATGTAAAGCGCTTTGAGCTCTGGAAAAGCGCTATACAAATGCAACGTATTATTATTGTTAGCATTACAAATGACATTTAATGTCAACACACTGTCTTTGAATGTTTATTAATATGATTTTCTTCACCCACTCATATGTAATTGGACTTTAGCTGGCAAACCATTTGATGAAATGCAATTGAAGTTGCAAACCAAAAATTCTACTTATACATGGCATTCCTTTGATTTGTGCCTTGGACAGGGAAACAGAAAATACACAGGCCGTATTTTATTCTGTACAAATAAAACGGAAAATAAAACAATTGTGAATTTGTGACTTTCTCTCACACGGCAACCTCTCTTCAGTCACGCTTACAGTGAACTGCAACACATTTACAGTTTGCATGTTCCTCATATAATTATATCAATAGCATTCGACATAATAATAAAAAAGACATTTTACATAAATTCTACTAACCCTTACCCGTCCCTAACCCTAATTGATTTTAACTTTCAAAAGATATGTTCAACTTATATCAGTACATTTAATTTTCTGCATTTAAGAAACACACAAAATAAAGTTAGTTATTTATTCAAACATTTGTTAATTCCTTCACTCGCTCGTTTGCTGATTGAGTAGCATAGCATTGACCTTCTGGCCTTGTTCATCAGCACAGCTTGAAAAAAATGTCTCCATGTCCTCTTGACACTGAAATATAAACAAAAAGCCATCCTTCACTTCAGAGGAGTCACGCCCTAGAACCTTCCTGAGGGCATTTTTTTGCGCAGTACAAATCGGGAAAGTGACATGGCTGTCGTAAAATTAGAGGAAGTGGTAATATTTTTGCACTCTTGCAGAATATAATTTGTGTGCGTTACAAGGATCCATGGAGACGAGGAATCCAGCAACCATAAACTTTATTTGAAGAGAACTACAAAAACCAGAGTAACTTTACACAGACACAGACTGAGAGAAACACAGGGCTTTTAAACACAGGGAATGACGGGGAACAAGTGACAAGACTAACGAGGTGAGTGATTGACGCGGCAGGTGAAAGGGATGACAAGGGAAAACCACAAGAGGGTGGAGACACGACAGGACTGTGACAACTGTTTGATGAACAGAAACACAATGTGAATATATATATACAGCTTCCACATTAAGTCCACGGAAAACAGTCACTTTACCATTTTATTCTGCAAAATAATCAGTGACAGCAACAATATGAGAATCTATATACGAATATATTAATCAAGCTTTGCATCGACTGCATTGTATGTTGAACAAAAGATCTAATAAAATATAAGAATCAACTTTGTGCATCATATATGAATCTGATTATGTATCTGAATGGATTCAGCTACAGTACTTATATTTATAAGGGGGTTCAAATGTCATAGATCACTTGTGAAATAGTTAATGAATTAATGTACTTACTGTAGCCTACTACTGTACTGTAAATATCAGCATAACAGTAAAAACTGGAAACTTTATCAACATCAATTTACCTTTGGCCCCTAATAATAATAATAAGAAGAAGAATTCCAGCTGAAAGAAATAGTTGTTCTTTCACTTTCAGTGGCAAAGACTCCTCAACAGTAATCCTGACAAATCAGTGTTTATCACACCATTGAGTTTCATTTTCTTGACTTCCTGTTCCGGTTGAGGGAAAGCTGGCGTCTTTTGCTGCCGCTATTTTCCGGAGTAGATATTAGATACTTTCAAACGTTTTGATTTTTCCTCTGGTTTTATCTTGTATAATTTTATCTTTTCTGCCCCCGCTTTCTTCCGTGAGTAAGATAACACTTTCTTTCGGATTGTCGCTTCACGTGCTTGTGGTCTGAGAAAAGGCTTTCTTGTCCATATGCCTGTTTTGTGAATGTTTTGATGTTCGCCGTGATTTTATATATATATATGCCTTTGCTGAATTGCGTGCGATGTACCTTTATTGCCTTCTGGCTAGTGGAATTATAACGTTTCTGTATTCGTCTCTGGATCTGCGTCACCTAAACCTAAAAGTTTGTCTTCAGCTGCCTTGGAGTGTCTGTAAGAACTGTATTGCTCTTGGAATTGCCTATCAACAGTCTGTTAGTCAGGCGAGGTCCAAATATTTGTCTAACCTGATTTCAAAAGACTCCAACAGGCTCAAAATTCTCTTCAAAACCATAAATTAAGTTCTTAATCCTGTTTTTTGTTCAATCCCTGTCGTCAAACCTGAGATGTGCACAAAATGCTCAGATTTTTTTGTTTATTAAGAAAATACAGGATATTAGATCACACCTCCCTCCTCTTGTCATAGAGCACTCTGTTATTCCTTCCATCCAGTAACCTTACTATCTATCCTGCATTAACATATAACATATTTAATGTCAGTACGCTCTGTCTTTGAATGTTTATGAATATGATTTTTTTTTCACACACTCATATGTACTTGGGCTGTAGCTGGCAAACCATGTGATGAAATGGCAATTAAAACTGCACACCAAAACATGTATGTACACGTAGAATTCCTTTGATTTGTGCCTTTCTAAGTATTGATCGTGATTATTTTTGTAATGTATTTTTGAGATGGTCTGATATTAAACTTAAAAACACAGCAGCAAACTTCTACAGAATGTAAAGTATTTACAACTTGTATATTTTCTAATAAGCATTCCTCAATATGCCCATACATATGTACTTGGGATTTAGCTGGCAATCTATGTGATTAAATAGCAATTAGAATTGACACCAAAGACAGTATTGAATGGGGCCTTTTTAAGTATTGATTGTGATTATTTCTGTAAACTATGCATTTTTATAGGTCAGGTCTGATAATAAACTAAAAACACAGCAGCAAACTTCTACAGAGTATTTACAAGTTTTCTAATAAGAATTCCTCAATATGAGGGGTTCAAGAGTCTCTGATTACAAATAAAGAGGAGGTTTCTTCGTCTGGTCAGTAATATCCAATCACATGATGTGAACAGGAGTTTAAACGCAGTGAGAGTTTTGAGGTTTGTTTTCTGAGCAGGTCATGATGGATCGAGTGGCTCTCAGTCTCATTCTCTTGGGCGTCTTTCTCATCTCAGCCAGTTCACAACAACCTGCTAAGAAGGTGAGGGTCAAAATTTTGAAAACAGATAAATTATTTGTATTTAAGATGAATGATCAGACAAATTAAATTTGCTTCGTACATGCTGAATATAGAATGTTCCAAAGTTTGAGGTCAAGGTTAAAAACAAAAACTTTTAATTTCTTAAAGACAAGGCTTAAGTCTAGTCCCAAAATAAAATTAATGTTTGAGCTGTCTTAGCTGAAATATCTTAAAATGTGTTAGTGCCATTGTTTTGTCTCATTACATTTTTTTTCTAAGGCATTTTTATTAAAAAATATATATTTAAAGTCCTAATCGAATTAAGGACCAATCCTGGCTTAATCTAAGCCCTGTTTGTGAAACCGGGTCTTAATCATGAAATTGATCAAACATGACAGTCTAGACATTTGTAAACTTACAAAAGATTTAAATTTCAGATAAAAATTGTTCTTAAAAAAATATCAAAATCCTTTAAAAAAAGTATCATGTTTCCACAAAATACGTTTGCATCGTGTTTTTAACACTAATTAATAAAAATAAACAGAAAATAACAGGCACTGAACACTGGAGAATTTATGCTGAAAATTCAGCTTTTCATCAAGAGAATAAATAAGATTTTAAAAATGTCACATGATGGAAAGGTTATTTTAAATTGCAAAACTATTTCACAGAATTATAGATTTCAGTGTATTTTAGATTAAATTTAGATCAGATCAGCCTTGGTGAGCATAAAATCCTTTTTTGTTCAAAACTGTCAACTTATTAATTTTTTAACAGTAGTCTATCATTTTTAATGTAGTTTAAGTAAAGAGATCCATATCCAAAGAGTCATCAAAATGTTTTCGTTTTTTTATACCAAAGGCTTTTACTCCATGCCACTTTCGAGCAGTAAATATTTGAACAATCCCACGCAAAAAGGAGCAATTGTGCACCATCCAATCCCCTCTGTTATATAGACATATTTTAATACGACTGAACTGTTTGATGTCTCAACAGAAGCAGAATGTGGATATATACAGCTTCTACATTAACTCCACAGTCACCAGTCGCTACGCCACAACCATCATCACAAGCCGTGTGGCGAACACACTGAATGAATCTCAAGAGATCCAGTTTGAAGTCAAAATACCCAAGAATGCCTTCATCAGCAAATTCAGAATGTAGGGAATAGAGATGTGCATTTCGACTAATTTGTTAGTTTAAACTAAAATTTTGTAACCGACTTGTCTAAAAATAAGAAATCCCTTTAATTATGAATCAAGTTTAATAATAAATAATGCCGCTAGAAATAAGGTCACTTTTCCTTCTGGAGTCTCAAAAATGCAGCTTTATGTAGCGAGAGGCGTGTGTGTTGGTTTCCATGGTGATACCCGTGACAATGAGTTCAATAAACAGGTAAAAAATAAAAAAGTATATCTTCCTTTCAGCTGAACGTGATCACAGTGACGGACAGTTGTGGTAAATGACACGATAATGTGGCTGTTTCGGCTCGTCTCTCCAAACATTTTTGTGTCTGTAATTAATATGGTTATGTTCGGATCTAGTGGAATCATTATATGTCAGTTTGACATAAGTTTATAAAACACTTTTTTTTCTCCTCCTCCTTTAAAATACTCCCACACCTCGCTCGTCTTTCAGTCGTCATTATTAAACCCGCCGCAACTAATATAAACAAAACACATGGGAGATCTGCGGTAAAGATTTAGTTTCTGCTCGTTTTTTCCCCCAAACGTTTTAAGTTAATGTTTTATTATATTGTATAATATTCTCGCTGATAGTGTGTCCCCTTATTGTTTCCTTATTGGTGACGCGTCATGCTTGTCACGTGACACATCAAAGCCGCGAAAGCCAGTATGACAAATGCATCGCATTTATTTAGTTTTTCTTATTTATTCAAAATATTCACTCACGTGTTGGTTTTTTCACCAATTACCTGATATTCCAATTCTCAAATATGTGGAAGTGAATGCATTTTGTCGCTTAAAAGCCTTTATAATGATCATGTTTATGATCTATGATGTGCGACGTCAGAGAGTTACGTTAAGTTAAAACATCAATTGAACAATAAAATCTTGTTTGTTTTTTTCTCGTTTAGTCTACTAGTGTTTTCGGTCGACTAGTCGCACCCTGTACCGTGTAGTCGACTACACTCACACATCCCTAGTAAGGAAACGTGTTACATAAGTAGAGATGATCTGGTAAAGAAGCCATTTATAGAATGTTGGCCTCTTACTGCTAATGCAGATAAACAACAACAAAATAAAGATTTATTAATTGTTTTCTGTAATATGTCTGAAATTCACATATTAAGGTGATAACATTGTCATTTTCTCCACAGGACCATAGAAGGGAAGACATATGATGGCATTGTGAAGGAAAAAGAGAAAGCTCAGCAGCAGTACAATCGAGCAGTATCTCGAGGAGAAAGTGCTGGACTGATCAAGTACTGGATTTAAAAACAAATTGGTCCATAAAATGTGCTTTTATAACATGTTTAGTAATATGCTTGGATTCTTTTCTGTTTCAGATCTGTTGGAAGGACTTTAGAAGACTTTAAAACTTCTGTGACGGTCGCTGCTTTTAGTAAAGTGACGTTTGAGTTGACCTACGAGGAACTGCTAAAGCGTCGCCATGGCAAATATGAGCTGCTCATCAATGCCCAACCGATGCAGACGGTGGCAGACTTCAAGGTAGAAGAAGAATCAGCGAGGAAATATATAAGAAATTTAGATGGATAGAAAGATCATACTTCTTTTACTCACATTAGATGGATGTTCACATCCAAGAGAAACCAGGAATTTCCTTCTTGGAGGTGAAAGGAGATTTGAGCACCGGTGATCTGGCCAATGCCATCAAAACCACCAGAGCAGAAAAAGACGTAAGAGTTTAAAACGAGTAAAACACTTCACTTAAATGTTCTCATTCTGCTACTACACTTCAAACAACTGACCAGATGACCAAACTGACCATTTCAGGCATGGGTGACCTTCTACCCCACTCGAGATCAACAGACCAAGTGTAAAAGCTGTGGAGAAAATGGACTGAATGGTGACCTGCTTATAACATACGATGTTGACAGACAAAATCCTAAAGGAGAAATCATGGTAAATGTTTCAATAACATGATTTAAAGAGAGTAAAATGAATTTAGGAAAAGTTGAAAGGAATTTGAAAGACCGGCTATGTAAAAAGGCATGAATGATATTTTCTCAGGTATCAAAGGGATATTTTGTCCACTATTTTGCACCCTCTGATGTTCCACGTATTCCCAAAAATGTGGTGTTTATCATTGATCGGAGTGGTTCTATGCACGGCAGAAAAATAGATCAGGTAAATGTCAACGTTTCACTCATATCAACTGAAAGGATAACAAGCTATGAAATGTATGATGGTTAAAGCATATTGGAAGGATCTTGCATTTTTATTTTTAAAAGAACAGAAATTTCTGTATTGAAATCACTCTGGATTTGCTTACTTTAAGATGTTCATATCTGGAAAATATGAGTATCCAGTCATAATGGAGAAAGAATAACTTTCAGGAGTTCTGACAGAAGTGTTTGTCTTTAGACTCGTTTGGCACTGCTCAAGATTTTAAGTGATCTTGATGAAGACGACCACTTTGGATTGATCACCTTCGATAGTGAAGTGAACACATGGAAGAATGAACTCCTGAAAGCCACCAGTGAAAACCTGGAGAATGCAAAATCTTTTGTGAGGGAGATCAGAGATAGAGGAGGTGAGTTCCTGACGCTAAAATGGGGAGCAAGACAGTTATTCCTGAAAGTGACACAACTATGTTTGCTGTTCCTTTAGCTACAGACATAAACGCTGCAGTTCTAGCAGGAGTGGACATGATCAATCGACTTCCACGAGAGGGAACCGCGTCCATCTTGATCCTGCTGACCGATGGCGATCCCACTTCAGGCACAGATACACACTGACAAACACAAGCTAATGGAGATTTATTGTAGCACTAGTTCACTCAGTCTAATTGGAAGATCTGTTAATAAAAGGTTTTAGACCCAATTCAAATGCCTGTAGGAACGTCTCAGGTTACTTGCGGAACCCTAGTCCCCTAAGATGGAACGAGACACTGTGTCGACAACGCAAATGGGAACGCCTTAGCATGATTGTCTCTTGAATGCACATCGCCGAGATGACGTCAGGATCCAGGAGTTTAAAGGCGCGCCGTGAACCGGAAGCTTGACCAGTGCCTGAAACAAGCCCGGCATGCGCAGGACCTGAGACTGAGTGACGCAGCGTCTCGTTCCCTCTTAGGGAACTAGGGTTACGAAAGTAGCCTGAGACGTTCCCTGTAAAGGGAACTAGCGCTGCATTGACAATGCAAATTGGAACACGGTATAGCCATGCCGCCTCAGCGCCCGAGAGTGTGCCAAGCGAAACGTAGCTCACTACAATAACACCAGTGTTCCCAAAGCATGGTTTAGGTCTAGCTGATAGAAGCCAATAAAGGTATGCAGTCAGGACCAGCCAGCCGCATCACAAATATCTGAGAGGGATCTGCAAGAAGAGCCTTAGAGGCAGCCATGCTCCTTGTAGAGTGGACACAGACAAGCAGTGGACACTGCTGAGCCTCTGAAATAGCCTCAACTAGTAGGTTTTGAAGCTGGAGCCCCAGAGGAAACGAAAAGTTGGGAAAAAGCCGGGCACAAATTCCAAACAAGAAGAAGCCACTGAAAGGGCTTGGAGGTCGCCAATCCTCC
The DNA here is from genome assembly GCA_037043235.1 of Rhodeus uyekii. NCBI lineage: Eukaryota > Metazoa > Chordata > Actinopteri > Cypriniformes > Acheilognathidae > Rhodeus > Rhodeus uyekii. Next base: position 940,100 of record JAWRVZ010000132.1, read on the forward strand.
TAAAGGAAGAAATGGCAAGCAAGAACAGAGTCTTTAGAGTGAGAAACTTCTCTGAGATATCCTCCAGTGGTTCAAATGGTGCCTGGGACAATGCCTGGAGTACCAGGGACAGATCCCAAGGAGGCACCCTAGACCGTACCACAGGCCTCAGCCTCTGAGTCCGACCCAAGGGTAAGCAGATATGGCAGCCACGTAAACCTTTAGAGTGGAAGGGGACAACCCTGCAGCAAATTTCTCTTGCAAGAACTCCAGAACGATGCCAATCTGGCAGGTAGCTGGGTTAAAATACTTCTCGCTGCAGCAAGAAGTGAAGATTCTCCACTTCTGGGCATAGCGTTTCCTCGTGGAAGGGGCTCTGGAGTGGAGAATAGTCTCAACGACATCAGCCGAGAGACAAGAATCTATGAGTTGGGCCCCCTCAGAGGCCAGACCTACAGTTTCCACAGTTCTGGGCGAGAATGGAGAACCCCCCCCCCCTGAGCCTGAGACAGTAGGTCCCTCCTGATGGGAATCTCCCGTTGAGTGCCATCTATGAGGGACACTAGGTCCGAAAACCACACCCTGCCTGGTGAGCACGGGGCGACTAAGGTAAGACTGACCCTGTCCTGGCGAACTTTCTCCAGAACCCCTAGGAGGAGACAATTCGGGGGAAATGCATACAGAGGTAGCCTCGGCCACTCCTGATGCATTGCATCTAGCCCAAGAGGCGCTGGAAGAGCAAGGGAGGACCAGAAGAGGCAGTGAGTTGTCTCTCGAGACGCAAACAGGTCGACTTGTGCCTGCCCACATTTCTCCCACATCTGCTCCACCACCTCGGTGTGGAGTCTCCATTCCCCGGGGCTCGGCCCCTGCCTCGACAGGAAGTCTGCCCACAAATTCTAGGACCCTGGAATGTACACTGCTCGAAGGAAGCGGAGTTTCCCTTGGGTCCACAGGAGGATCCGTCCCACCAAATTGCAGAGCCGGCGAGAACAGAGACCCCCCTGGTGGTGAATGTAGGAGACCACCAATGTGTTGTCGGTCTGAACAACTACATGGTGTCCCCTGAGGTCTGGGAGAAACGCTTGAAGTGCTAACCAGACAGCCATCATCTCCAGTGCGTTTATGTCACTCCATGAAGGAATCGCCTCGAGACCTTGATCAGGTGGAAGGGGTTGCCCCTCGGGGAAAACCATCTGGTTTTGAGCCACCATTGCAGGGGTCTCATATGGAGCAGACCAAGTCGAATGACACTGGAAGTTGTTGCCATGAGACCTAACACTCTGGAAGTGTTTGACAGCAAGTAGCTGACCTAGCTTTATGCTTTTGACTGTGGATAGGATGGTAGCAGTACGCATGTGCTCACATTAATACAGAGTCCCATACAACGCAGAGAAAGGTTGTCCTCTGCAGAGGAGAAAGCACAATTTTCTTAACCCCAGGTCCTTCATGTGCTCCTTCATCTTCTTCACGCGACAATGACATCTCGATGACGAACTGCTAACTCCCGTGACTGAGCAACAATCAACCAATCGTCGATTTAATTCAGTACACGGATACCTCTGGACCACAGCGGGGCTAGCGCCTCATCCATGCATTTGGTGACGGTGCGGGAGGATAATGCTAGGCCAAGCGGAAGCACTCGGTATTGATAAGCTTTGCCCCAAAAGTCGAATCTGAGAAACTTCCAATGCTGGGGAAGGATGGAGATATGGAAAAATACGTCCTTGAGATCTGTCTTGACAAACCAGTCCTCGGACCTGATTTGTGCTACGATCTGCCTCAAGGTCAACATCCTGAACTTCAGCCGCCTGACAGTTTTGTTCATTAAGCGAAGATCTAGGATAGGACACATGCCTCCATCCTTCTTTGGAACTATGAAGTACTGGCTGTAAAATCCTGAATCTTCGGCTGAGAGAGGGACATATTCTATGGCCTCCTTCCTCAGCAATGTTTCTACTTCTTGTTCCATAACCAGAACCTGCCAAGTAACGCTCCTCCAGTCTACTCTTTGGACAAGTGTCCCTACGCTTAGACAGCCACCGAGACAGAGTCTGACGGTAGCCTGAGTAACTACCTCGAGCAGCTCCTCAAATGCTGGTGAGGAAGATGGCGGGTCTTCCTCATCAACGTTGACACTAACAACGTCAGCGTCCAGCTCCTCAGAACTGGACTGTTGTAGTACCGCATCCTCAGTCTCGGAAGAAGCCACCACAGAGTGTACTTCCGAATCTTGGGTGAGGGTAAATCTGCCACGTAAAGGCGGAGATAAGGCAGATCCCGTCTCCAACCCCGCTGACAAATGACCGCGATCGCCGCTGAGTCTCAGCTGCAGTGGGACCGGAACCACGAGGACCACGAGCCTGAGCAGCCACCTCGAAGAGCAATCAGTGCCCTCGAGCACTGATCTCCCATGCAAGTCACACGTGTGGGTTTCGCTGCCTGTAATGAAACGAGGGCATGGAGTGACACATCTCCGAAAAGCTTGCTCCGCCATCATACGTGAAATCTCTGACTTTTTAAACTAGCTAGGACCACGCAACCAGAAAACATTCACACACACATTTAGCTTTGAGTGCTTGTTGAAGACACTAAAGCTTCCATTTCCGGCTCACAGCGCAGATTTATACTCCTGGCTCATAACGTCATCTCGGCAACGTGCATTCTCACACGTTGGTTTTATTGTGCTTCAAGACACAATCACGCTAAGGCGTTCCCATTTGGGTTGTCGATGCAGCGCGAGTTCCCTTGACAGGGAACAGTGGATTATTATCATGACCGATTTGGTTCTTTTCTTTATCAATAAGAGTAAAAAATAAGAAACATTTAATTTATTATTCTAGTTCATTAGTTTCTGATCACTGAATTGTCATAATTATGATTTTCATGCATGTGGGTAGTCTGAGTTATTTTTCCTCTCTAACAGGTGAAACTAACATAGAGAAGATAATGGCCAATGTGAAAGAGGCCATTGGGCAAAAGTTTCCCCTCTATTGTCTTGGTTTTGGATATGATGTAAACTTTGACTTCCTGACAAAGATGTCACTGGAAAATGATGGAGTTGCTCGCAGGATTTATGAGGATTCAGACGCTGATCTTCAGCTGCAGGTGAACAACAGAGAATCAGCTGTGAATTCATCCTCACTGCTTCTCTGTTCTGTGCTTCAATGCATTTAAACTCTTTCTTTTGCTTTGTTATATTGCAGGGCTTCTATGACGAAGTTGCCGTCCCTCTCCTCACTGATATTCAACTTAAATACACAGGAGGGACAAACCTTACCAAGAGCAGCTTTAACCTGTACTTCAACGGCTCTGAGATTGTGGTTTCAGGACAAATCACAGACAACAGTGTGGAGAGTTTCACCACTGAAGTCATTGCAGTATCAGTAAGATCATCATGGTGCTTTACAGATTTGATCCAATTGGTGGAGCTGTTTTATTTCTCAACAGTCTCAACTGAGGTCTTTAAATTGGAAATTAGGATTTAAGAGTTTGGTACAACGTTCAAAGAAAGCTATTTGTGAATGTAGTAATTTTCACTAGTTTTGTGTCTTATTATTTCTGAGCAGAAAGGCAATAGTGTGACGTATCAGGAAACTGTAATGACAAAAGACGCCAGTGAAGTCCCACCTGAGAATGAAGATTTCATGCAGAGACTGTGGGCCTTCCTTACAGTGAAGCAACTTCTGGAGAGACAGTAAGTTTATTGAGTGATATGACATTCTGCATTTTAATTTGGACATTGAGGACATCTTTCTGTCTCAGGATACTTCTTAAAGGACAAGAGAAAGAGGATGAAAAGAAAGAAGCTCTCGAACTCTCCCTGAAATACCAGTTTGTCACCTCCCTCACCTCTATGGTCGTCACCAAGCCACAGGAAGATGAAGTGGAAGTTGCCGACAAACCCAAAGAGGGAGGAGAGGAAGCCAGACCTCCAGGTGATAAACACAGATTTTCACAGTTGTGAAACATTTGCTGCCCACTGTTTACAGTGAATAACACTTTTCTCTCCCTCTTTTTTTAATCAGTAATGAATTCGCATCCTTCATCTCAGAATCCATCTAAATGTAGGTATAAAATGCTGAACTAACAGTTCATTTACTCAAACTATTGCAGACAATTTAATTGTGATGAAACGGAAGTAATAGATATTTTCTTTTGTATTGTGATGCAAATATTGTTTTGTAAATATCGTGAAGCAGCTTATCACAAAATAAAAGTCTTTGAGACAAAAAATTACTATTTACATTTACTATTTTTTTTTTTTTATCTACCCAAACTTTATTTAAATAAAGTGTTGAAGTTGAGTTGATGCGTCAGAAGAGAGAGGTCTGTTGCTCTAGATCCAGTTATGATAATTTGGTTCAAAATTACATGGTCAAGAAAAAAGAAAGTAACATATACATGAATAGATCATTCACAATTACTTCTATACCATCCATTTAGAAAATACAGGGTGAATTTTCATTTTATGCCAAATTTAATGAGCTGCATCTGCCATCTGTTTGTCCTACTTGTTTTATATCACAGCATCAGGATTCAGTGTGCAGAACTTTCAGCCCATGCCGGACCTTCTGGTGGAAGGTATGCCTTTTTTTGTTTAAAAGATGACAAAGAATCCTATACTTTCTCTAGAATGTGTTTACCCAAAAGTAAATCCAGACAAAAAAAACGACTAAAATTAAAATAAATTAAATAAGGCATTAGATGTGATTTCTGAAATTAATCCTCTTAATATTAAGCAACATTTTTGGGTTTGGTTTGTAACTTATTAATAAACTGAAATAGTCTCTGACTTTTTATTGTTTCCTCCCCCCCCCCCCCCCCCCCCCACACCTTTTTTTTTTCTGGAGTCAGGCGACTATGAAGATGATGACTATGAAAATATATTAATGTCTTATTATGGTATGTATTAAAATGGTGTATCTTTGATTCTGCCTTGCGTCCAGTAAGTGTAGTTTGATCATTTGCTTCTTCTCTTGGGCTTAGATCAAGAGTCGGAGAGTACAGTAATGGATTTCCCCATGTCAGGTACATAAAGATCTCTCAAACATATTAAGTTGGACAGTTTTATATAATAATTATGATACAACATTTGGTTATGTTTTCTCTTAGTCCCAACGGTTGTTAGCAATCGGTTCCTGCTGTCTGCTGCTGGTCAGTCTAAGCCACTTTGTTTCGATGTTCCTGTTCCTCTCAAACTCAAACTCAAACTGCTAGAGGATTCTGCTTCAGGTAACTATGACACATTTACTCTTTGTGCACATCCTTTTTTTATTGAATGTTTTGTATGTACTGTGTGACTTTCTGTGTGTCTTAGAGTTCTCTATGAATGGAGAATCCATAACTGGACAAAATGGATTCAGTCAAATTGCCTTTCATTACAAATCAAACCATCACCTGACAATAAACACAAGGTCTATTCGATACCAAGATGGACAGAATCATGTTGAGTTTTTGTGGGTCCAGGAACCTACTCAACACAATACAGAGGGGTACATGCTACTCAATCTATATGTGTTTCACTACATTTGAGTTTGTTATATCCTCTTTCTGTCAAGTAGAGTTCATTCATCAGTTTCTCTGTTTCAACAGTGTGTCCCTGATTCTACGGAGCAATGAAATGGACGTTACCATGGGAAACATACGTGTTGTTGTTCTTCTTCACAAGAGAAATGGTGAAGTGTTTCTGTGGCCTGCCGTTCAGCAACAGCCAAAAGATGTCAGTTTGATGGGCATTTTAGGTAAGAGTGCTTCACTCATTAAACATTTAAACATGTATGAACACTTTACACACGACCCAGCTAACAGGATCATTCTCAGAAACTTATAATTCCAGTAACATTAATAGAATGTTTGTTCAGAGTTATCTGGTCTTTAGTAATTTTCTCAAAATATTAGCTCAAAATTATTTATATATCCAGTTCATTCAGACATGCAATCTGCAATCAATCACATCATTAACACATGGCACAAGCTGATTGGCCTCTGCTGATCTTGCAGCCAATGAGAATGCTTCCTCAACATTTAAATATTTTGGTTCATTGTTTGCTGTAAGCCAGTCCTGCAGAGCTATCAGAGTTACCTCCTCCCTCCCCAGCTCCACCTGCCAAGATCTGCTATGAGATTTATGTTCAGTTTTCAATGTTTCAGACATTCAGAAATAACATTTTCATAACTTAATGGGAACATTAGCAAAACTATAATATATAACATTTTTGTGTATAAATATAAATATTCGTGTGTATAAATATATGGTACATTTTTAATATGTAACTTGCTTTATTAAACCAACACGCGATAAAATCTCAAAATCTGTTGATAATATTGAAGGAAAAGCTGAGGCTTCATATGAGGAGGTTCAAGGATCACAAACACCAACTCTAAAGATAATGGACCATGAAGTGAAGACGAGCTTGTAAGTGATCAAAAGTTATTATACACACAGCTGATTTTTTCTTTATTATATATCTGTTTCAATCTATGAATGATCTGTATCTGTAGGGAGGATGTCACAGACTACACACTTCTTTCAACTCCGGTTATCAAATGTTGGCTTGTCCCGTTCCAGGCTGTGATGCAGGGAGACATTTCTCATTTCACTTTCAATCATTCAAATGTCATTCAAATGTCAATCAAATGTCTGTCTGTCATTCTTTCATTCTTATATGCAATGTGTAATGCTAACATTTAATGTCAATACACTGTCTTTGAATGTTTATGAATATGATTTTCTTCACACACACATATGTACTTGGACTTTAGCAGGCAAACAATTTGATGAAATGGCAATCGAACTGCACACCAAAACATGTATGTACACGTAGAATTCCTTTGATTTGTGCCTTTCTAAGTATTGATCGTGATTATTTTTGTAATGTATTTTTGAGATTGTCTGATAGTAAACTTAAAAACCCAGCAGCAAACTTCTACAGAGTGTAAAGTATTTACAAGTTATATATTTCCAAAGATTCTACGTATACATGGCATTCCTTTGATTGGTGCCATTGACCAGGCAACAGAAATTACACAAGCCGTATTATTATTATTATTCCACAAGCCGTATCTGATTCTATACAAATAAAAAGGCAAATAAATCAAAACAAGTGTGAATTTGTGGCCTTCTCTCACATGGCAACCTCTCTTCAGTCACGCTTACAGTGAACTGCAACACATTTTACAGTTTGCATGTTTCTCATATAATAAAATCAATAATGTTCAACATATTTAAAATAAATCATTTTAGATAGATGTACATATATTTACATAAGTTCAAAACAATGGAGTGATCCCTCGTTTATTGCAGTTGATGTGGACCGGAACTCCCCGCTATAGGTGAAAATCTGCGAAGTAGGATCAGCCACTCGTGCTCTCATTCGTCAGTCTCGCGCCGGGATCCATGCCTGTGTGTATGTACAAAGCCTTTGAGAGTGTTTCTCTTTTTGTCCTGGGAAAACCGTTTCTCTCGCGCATCACGATGAAGCAACGCTGCTTTCAGCAATGCGGCTGCCAATATGGCGGTATTTTTGAATTTTTATTTTTTGATGAATATTTTGGAAACTTAAGGCCACGAAACTTGAGTAGCGAGGGATTACTGTATATATACAGGAGCATGAATGAAAACATACCTGCACAAATAAAAAAAAGCAAATAAATCAGGAAAATTTCACCCACAGAACTTGCACTCTCAGGCCTAATGAAATCTCTCCTAAAAATACAAGCTTTGCATATTAATACAGACTTCATAAATATTTGAGTATGATTAAAGTGCATTTTAGGACAGAATTACATCTTTTATTACAATAAACAAAAACTCATATCTAACATTTCTGATGGAGCTTCAACAGAAAACACCTCTTTTCAGAACCATATTTAACTAAACACTCAATCGCTGAAAAATGGGCATATAACTTTAGAAACACAACGTCCCAAAAAATTGCTGCTAAAAGAATGAATTAAATATTAAAAGATTAACTTCCAGAATTCTAAATATTTCTATAAAAGATAAAATAATTGTTAATGTCAAAGGGAGAGATTTTGAGTGAAATTAAATGATTACGTATGTAACCTTGGTTCCCTGAAGAGGGAATGATATGCTGCCTCGACAAACGCAATGGGAACGCATTGTGTCAGTGTATCGTGAAGCACAATAGAACTGAATCGGAGTGTGAATTTACGTAGTGGGATGATAATGTCATGAACCAGGAAGCTATAGAGGCATACCGGAAGTGACAGCTCAGAAATGTCTGAAGACGCCGGCAGGCACGCAGGGGGTGTGGCAGAACGACGCAGCATCTCAAACCCTCTTCAGGGAATCAAGGTTACATATGTAACAAAGATGTTCCCTTTTGTTATGTATATAGGTATATATTGTTTTTTTTTGTGTGGATTCTGTTGTTTCTTTTGTTGTCTTAACAGGATTGGTCCTGGACATAATGAGGCTGCTGGTGATTGGCCCAGGAGAAGAGTCCTCGACTATAAAGTTCCCCGGAGTTCCTCTGGAGGGAGCTAGTGTAGCCGGTGTGAAAAAGATTTAAAAAAAATAATTTATTTGTTCTGATTTGTTTCTACAGTATTTGTATAAATTAGTTTTATTTTGTTTAAAGTAATTGTTTTAATTTCATATGTTTGTAATAAGTGTGAATTATTGAACTTCACGAAATTTTGTTGTTTTTCTATTTTGTTTATAGTTTAAAAAGTATGTTGGTTATGGGACTACTTTATTTGAATATTGTTGAGGAGGGATATCAGTGGCGCAATCGCGGGGGGGTTTTTTCCAGGTGCGCGTCACCTTATTGTCTCAGTTTGTTACGAGACTGGTGGACGTGCAGCATATGACTCTCTCTCGTGAAGAGTACTGGTACGGTGACAATTTGTTTCAACATACATTAGCGAAGGATGTATACTGTTATTTTTTTTGTTATTGGTGTTTAAAATGTATTATTCAATGTTATTTGAACTAGTCGTTTCTGTTGTATGTCTAGTGTGCACCAGAGAGGGAGAGAGAGAGACTTCATCTGATTATTTCCACTTTTTTTTGTTACAGGTATGTTTAAAATAGTTTTGTTTAAGAATGAAGAGATTATTTTGGTTTGTCGATTAATGTGTGAGCGAGAGTTTGACGCACGTGTAGTATGCAAGTGATCTTACACCTTGTCCTGCTGATTTATAATTTTTGTTGTATCTTTTTTTTTTTAAACCTGTGAAGCTGTGGGGGGTGAGTGCCTTGTTTAGTTTGTAGGCCCAAGGGCCATCCGTTTTCTCCTGTTTTTGCTTTAGTTAAGGAGATAGGGAAGTTCACTGTATTTTTCTTTCTTTTTGGTTGGTTGATAGGGAAGCTAGTTTTTCTTGGGAAGTTTAGTTTCTATTATGTTTGTTGTTTTGGCACTTAGCTCACCCCTGAAGATAGTGCTTCTAAACTTATTTTTCTTTGTTTTGGATTTGTAAACACTGGTGTCTTTTCTTTGATAAAGAATTACCCATGGACTGTTGCTCTAAATCCTTAGGCAACTATTAAATAATAATAAAGAAATGGGTAAATAAGAAGTTTTGGTTGTCTTTTATGTTACACCCTGACCTAGACCAGGGGTCGTAACACTTTCAAGGGAACTTGCGCTGCATAGACAAATGCAATGGGAATGAGAATGCCCAATGCCGACCGCAACGACGCAGGCCTAGTGAGTGAAACGGAGCACTACATTAGCACCCAAGTTTAGGTCTAATTGGTAGAACCTAATAAAAATACGTGGGGAGGACCAGCATGCTGCATCACAAACATCTGCAAAAGATGCTCCTGCTAAGAGGACCCCAGAGGCTGCCACACTCCTAGACCAGTGGGCCCGGACTGCCATTGAATAGAGCAGCCCGGCCGACTCATAAGCCAGGGAGATGGCCTCAACTATCCACCTGCTCATAGTAGGTTTTGAGGCTGAGGGGGTCCCTAAGCACTCAAACAGCTGGTCAGATTTGCGCCACAGGGCAGTTCTGTAGACATAGACGTCCAGTGCTCGCGCTGGACAAAGAAAATTCTTTAGATCATGGTCATGGAAAGGAGAAGGAAGATCTGTGGCCTGGTGCAGCTTAGCTACTGTATCTGGGCCGATTCCCCTGCCCTCATCCAGGTCTGCGAGCAAATTCACCTGGAAGGCTTGAAGCAGTGCCATAGCGTGCAGGCACAGTGCAGCCTGGCTGATGGCGGGATATGCTTGGCCCACCAAAGAAGCCCTCTCAAACCCCTCCGACAGGTCCATCTGCGATCCCGAGGACGAATGATCTCAAAGTCAAGTCAAAGTCAGCTTTATTGTCAATTCTGCAATATATACAGTGCATACATATAGAGAATTGAAATTCCGTTACTCTCAGACCCAAGGCGAATACAGTTAACAACAACAATAATTTAACAGTAACAGTAACAACAACAACAACAACAACAACAACAACAACAGAAGATGAAGATAAAATACAATAAAATTAAACTAGATGGATAAAGTGAGCTATGGAGGTAAAGTGGCGATGGCAAATAGTGCAAATAATAGTAAATAGTAATAGTGCAATTACAAATTAAGGCAGTGCAAATGTAATAGGAGAGAAATGCAAGGACAACATGATGAGGTGGATGAATAAGAGAATAACTGATGGTGGGTGGGGGGGGGATTCAGAGATCAGGTCCTTGGTGCAGAAGAGGGGAGAGAGAGATCTCCAATGTGCCTCTGCACTGAACACACTGCCTAAATTGTCGTTTGCTCACTATAGTATTTCTCAGTATAATAGTGTGGTGTGTGGGATTCCCTGATCTTTTTAAACTAAGTAGGGTTCTCTCTGCACACATACACACCAACAACAAGCACACACGACTGTTTCACAGCACTTGCTGAAGACACTAAAGCTGCCGCGTCCGGCATGCCTTTATAGCTTCCTGGTTAATTATGTCATCATCCCAAGCCATACATTCACACTTTAATTTGATTCAATTGTGCTTCACAAATACATTGACACAAAGCATTCATTCATTCATTTGTCGATGCAGCACGAGTTCCCTTTGAAAGGGAAACACAGCAGTGTAAAGTATTTACAAGTTATACATTTTCTAAGCATTCCTAACTATTGACTTATGAGGGGTTCAAGAGTCTCTGATTACAAATAAAGAGGAGGTTTCTTCGTCTGGTCAGTAACATCCAATCACATGATGTGAACAGGAGTTTAAAGGCAGTGAGAGTTTTGAGGTTTGTTTTCTGAGCAGGTCATGATGGATCGAGTGGCTCTCAGTCTCGTTCTCTTGAGCGTCTTTTTCATCTCAGCCAGTTCACAACAACCTACTAAGAAGGTGAGGGTCAAAGCTCTGTCCAAATATTAAAACAGATTAATCATGTTTATTTGAGATGAACGTTTAGTCAAATTTGATTTATTTCATACATGCTAAAAATGAAAATTTCCAAAGTTTAAAGTTGAAATTGCTTTAAACAAAAATAATTCCTTTAATTTTTTAAAAACAAGACTAAAGTCTTGTCCCAAACTAAAATGTGTATTTGAGATGTCTTAAATGAAATATCTTAAAATGTGTCAGTGCCATTGTTTTGTCTCAAGATGCAAACCAGTAATGTTTTTTTCCTGAGACATGTTTATAAAAAAATAAAATAAATAAAAAACACTTAAATGTCCTAATCCAGCTAATAAATAATCCTGGCTTAATCTTAGCCCTGTCTGTGAAACTGTGCCTTAATCATGCAATTGATCAAATGTGACAGTAAAGTAACAAAAGGTTAATATTTTAAATAAAAGCTGTTATTTTAAACTGAAAATTTCATGGGAATGAATTATATTTTAAAATGTAAATGCAAAACTGTTTCACAAAATGACTGATTTTAGTGTATTTTAGATAAAATGAATGCAGCTTTGGTGAGCATAAAAGCCTTTTTATTAAATTGCAAACGTCTTACTAATTTTTGAACAGCAATGTATCATTTATAATGCAGTTTAACTAAAGAGATCCATCTATTGCTCAATAGTTTACACTGAGATGTAGTCATCAAAATGTTTTTTAGTCCAAAGGCCTTTTTAAGCAGTAAATATTTGAACAATCCCACACAAAAAGGAGCAATTGTGCACCATCCAATCCTGTCTGTTATATAGACATAATTTTAATATGACTGAACTGTTTGATGTCTCAACAGAAGCAGAATGTGGATATATACAGCTTCTACATTAACTCCACAGTCACCAGTCGCTACGCCACAACCATCATCACAAGCCGTGTGGCGAACACACTGAATGAATCTCAAGAGATCCAGTTTGAAGTCAAAATACCCAAGAATGCCTTCATCAGCAAATTCAGAATGTAGGGAAATGTGTTACACAAGTAGAGATGAAGTGGTGAAGAAGAATCCATTTATAGAACGCTGGTCTCATAACTTGCTGCTAATGCAGATAAACAACAACAAAATAAAGATTTATTAATTATTTTATGTAATATGTCTGAGATTCACATATTAAGGTGATAACATTGTCATTTTCTCCACAGGACCATAGAAGGGAAGACATATGATGGCATTGTGAAGGAAAAAGAGGAAGCTCAGCAGCAGTACAGTCGAGCAGTATCTCGAGGAGAAAGTGCTGGACTGATCAAGTACTGGATAAAAATAAAATGGGTTAATTTGTTTTTTGTTTTTGATTGCATTTTTAGTAATATACTTTAACATGTAATATGGGATTGATTTCTATTTCAGATCTGTTGGAAGGACTTTAGAAGACTTTAAAACTTCAGTGACGGTGGCTGCTTTTAGTAAAGTGACGTTTGAGTTGACCTACGAGGAACTGCTAAAGCGTCGCCTTGGCAAATATGAGCTGCTCATCAATGCCCAACCGATGCAGCCGGTGGCAGACTTCAAGGTAGAAGAAGAAACAAAGAGGAAATAGATAATCAATTTAGATGGATAGAAAGATCATATTTATTTTACTCACATTAGATGGATGTTCACATCCAAGAGAAACCAGGAATTTCCTTCTTGGAGGTGAAAGGAGATTTGAGCTCCGGTGATCTGGCCAATGCCATCAAAACCACCAGAGCAGAAAAAGACGTAAGAGTTTAAAACGAGTAAAACACTTCACTTAAACGTTCTCATTCTTCTACTACACTTCAAACAACTGACCAGATGACCAAACTGACCATTTCAGGCATGGGTGACCTTCTACCCCACTGGAGATCAACAGACCAAGTGTAAAAGCTGTGGAGAAAATGGACTGAATGGTGACCTGCTTATAACATACGATGTTGACAGACAAAATCCTAAAGGAGAAATCATGGTAAATGTTTCAGTAACAAGATTTAAAAAAAGTTAGGAAAAAGTAGAAAGGATTTTAAAAGACTGGTTTTGTAAAAAGACATGAATGATATTTTCTCAGGTATCAAAGGGATATTTTGTCCACTATTTTGCACCCTCTGATGTTCCACGTATTCCCAAAAATGTGGTGTTTATCATTGACCGGAGTGGATCTATGCACGGCAGAAAAATTGAACAGGTAAATGTCAACATTTCTCATATCAACTGAAATAATAACAAGCTATGAAATGTGTGATGATTAAAACCTATTGGACGGATCTTTCAGTATTGTGCATTATGTTAAAAGAATTTGCTTACTTTAAATTGTTCATGTCTGGAAAATATGAGTATCCAATCATAATGGAGAAAGAATAACTTTCAGGAGTTCTGACAGAAGTGTTTGTCTTTAGACTCGTTTGGCACTGCTGAAGATTTTAAGTGATCTTGATGAGGACGACCACTTTGGATTGATCACCTTCGACAGTGAAGTGAACACATGGAAGAATGAACTCCTGAAAGCCACCAGTGAAAACCTGGAGAATGCAAAATCTTTTGTGAAGGAGATCAGAGATAGAGGATGTGAGTTCCTGATGCTAAAATGGGGAGTAAGAAAGTCGTACCTGAAAGTGACACAACTATGTTTGCTGTTCCTTCAGCCACAGACATAAACGCTGCAGTTCTAGCAGGAGTGGACATGATCAATCGACTTCCTCGAGAAGGAACCGCGTCCATCCTGATCCTGCTGACCGATGGAGATCCCACTTCAGGCACAGATTCACACTGACAAACACAAGCTAATGGAGATTTATCGTAGCACTAGTTCACTCAGTCTAACTGGAAGATCTGTTAATAAAAGGTTTTAGACCCAATTCAAATGCCTGTAGGAACAGTGGATTATTATTATGACTAATTTGGTTCTTGTCTTTATCAGTAAGAGTAAAGAATGAGGAAAAAAATTAAATTTCTTATTTTAGTTAATTAGTTTCTGATCACTGAATTGTCATAATTATGATTTTAAAGCATGTGGGAAGTCTAAGTTATTTTTCCTCTCTAACAGGTGAAACTAACATAGAGAAGATAATGGCCAATGTGAAAGAGGCCATTGTGCAAAAGTTTCCCCTCTATTGTCTTGGTTTTGGATATGATGTTAACTTTGACTTCCTGACAAAGATGTCACTGGAAAATGATGGAGTTGCTCGCAGGATTTATGAGGATTCAGACGCTGATCTTCAGCTGCAGGTGAACAACAGAGAATCAGCTGTGAATTCATCCTCACTGCTTCTCTGTTCTGTGCTTGAATGCATTTAAACTCTTTATTTTGCTTTGTTATATTGCAGGGCTTCTATGACGAAGTTGCCGTCCCTCTCCTCACCGATATTCAACTTAAATACACAGGAGGGACAAACCTTACCAAGAGCAGCTTTAACCTGTACTTCAACGGCTCTGAGATTGTGGTTTCAGGACAAATCACAGACAACAGTGTGGAGAGTTTCACCACTGAAGTCATTGCAGTATCAGTAAGTTCCCTTTCATGGTAACTCGAGCTGCGTCAAAAGCGCTAGGGGAATACCTTGACGAATGTCACTGTGTAAACCATAGGTGTCAAACTCAAGGCCCGCAGGCCACATCCGGCCCGCCGTGTAATTATGTCCGGCCCGCGAGATCATTTTATATATTATTACCAATGGCCCAGCGATATGAAGCGCTGGTAACACAATAAACTACAGATCCCATAATGCAGCGCTTCAGCTGCCTTGCCGAACACTTCCCGTGTTAATCAAGTCTAGTTTATGATGCTGCAAGTTATTGCGAAGCTAGCCCTCACGATGCAGAGGAGAAAAGTTGATTCTGGAGACAACGGAGACATCGACGTGATTGTTTTAGTGTAATTTATATGCATTTGTAGGCTTGTTTTAATGGAATTCCTATGCATTTATATAGGAAGTTTGGGCGGGTTTGTCATCAAGAACAAGCCCAATTTTTATCGACCAGCCCAATGCATTTTTTTCCAGTCGGACGCGACCAAAAGGAGCCCAATTGGGCGGGAACCCGCCCAATATGGCAACACTGATCATCGGATGAGAAGTACCCGTCCTCATGGCAGCACAGCCAATCACGTCTTCTTGCATGATTGACAGGTCAGACAGCCTATCAGCGCCAGCAGTCAGAGTGCTAGTACAAGCGGCAGAAAGAAAATGCAGCACAAAAAAAAATAAAAATTTAGGTCCTCAGGGACGTAACAAATATATTGAAATATTATTACGTGTAAAATATTTGTGATATAGTTTGTAAAATCTGCTATAACCGACGGGTTATATGCGGGAAAATAACCCAAAACCCGTGCGTCTCATTTGCGGAGCTAATGTGGTGGTAATTAAAGAATTTAAAGACATATGACATAAGAGCAAAGACAACTGAATGATTTGATTTATTGCTGAAAAGCAAAAATTTTACTTAGATTTCCAGGTTTTGATATGCAGCATGTTCATATTTTAAATTTGTATAATTTTGACAGGATATATTTTTATGGAGAGCAAAATCTTTTAGGATATTTAAAATGTAAGTTTTATATAAAATGACATAAGAGTGAAGAAATTTGAATGTTTGTTCTTTTAACGTTTATTTTATTTCCAACTTGTGTAATTTAGACAGGATATATATATATATATATATATACAGTAATACCTCGGTTTACGAGTTTAATTCATTCCAAGTGCGAGCTCGTAAACCGAAATGCTCGTACACCAAAACAAATTTCCCCATAAGAATGCACTAAAAATCAATTCATTGGTTCCACATGACCACACATGCCCATTTTAAATATTCTTATGGTTTTACCCTATTAATTGCAGTTAAAATTATACCATTAAGATCTCATATAAATACTAATTAATAATTGACAATTAAACTCTAGAAATACTTGACAATTTACTCTAATGCACGTCAGGTTTGAGCAGCCTGCTTGGAGGGGAGGGAGGAGAGGGGAGCGGGGAAAGCAAGGATGAAAGCAAATGAGTGAATTTATTATAATAGTGCAGAAAACAAACGAGTGATAATCCAGAGTTAAAGTCGTGGAACATGGGAGCCGCAAACAAACGAATTCGCGAGAGCCGCGAGAGAACGAATTCGCGGGAGCCGCGAGAGAACGAATTCGCGGGAGCCGCGAGAGAACGAATTTGCGGGAGCCGCGAACGAACGAATTCGTGGGAGCCGCGAACGAACTAGGGGAGCGCGGGGCACAAAGTAACACGGGGTAAATAGTAACAGCGAATTATTATATATATATATATATATATATATTTTTTTTTTTTTATAGATAGTTGCAGGGGCATAGTTGTGACATGCTAAAGGGCTTTTCATCACACTGTTTGCACACGTCTTCTGGCCATTTTTCGAGAAATTTCATTGAAGTTTGGATGAGAACGTGTGATTGCGAGTCACGGGTCAGTGACGTCATGAACCAAGTGATAAAAAGGCGTGTCTTCATCTCTGTGTCACGTTTGTGTGTGCTGGTGTGCGAGAGTGTGTGAGGTTTACATCCCCAGTCTAGTTTAAAAGAAAAGGCACTCCCACTCATATATATATTTAAGTATGAGCAGTTAGACAGTGTACTTCTCCCTGACTGCGCTTCATTACAGGCAGGGATGCACATGGTCTGTGTTTGTACTGCATGGGTGAGGCACATGCACGGTCAGCGCTCGAGAGCACTGCCTGCAGTTCTCTCTGCGTGCATTTCACTCCTGCTTGGCGGAACAGTTAGACCGTGTTTCTCTGCCCACAAAAAAAAGAAAGAAAACTGAACGTTTCAGCAGGGGTACACACACTTTTGTCTACTGTTTAGGAGCGGCGCATGCACCTGTGAGGACTGTGATCAGTTCTCTCTGTGTGCATTCTGCTCCCGCCTGGCGGTTTTCTCCTAAGCCACTCAGGATTGCGTTCCCCAGGGCTCTGGTCCTGTTGCAGCTGAGGCTCAGCGGCGATCTAGGTCCTGGGGTTCGCAATGGGATCTGTCAGCGGGGCATGAGATGGGCTCTGCCTTTTCTCAGCCTTTACCTGGCAGATCTTTTCCTATGCCTGGATCCGGAGGCACGCTCTAGGACGGTTTCTTCTGACCAGGCAAGGGTTACACTGACGCTGCAGCGATCCAGCTCTAAGGGGTTGGATGTGTTAGTGTCGAGGCTGGAGAGGAAGTTTCGCCATCTCCCTCCCAGGCCTATGAGGAGCTTTATGAGACTAGCATTAAAAATTATGACTGCCGAGACCAGGGACGCTAATCTTAATAAATGCATTTGGATAAACATCTCCTGTGCAATTCCATCCCAGCATTGGAGGTAAATCCCCGGTGCTGCCCACCATGCCATGCGGATCACTTTACTCTGGTGGGCAGAGCATATTCCGCTCCAAACTGGCAGTGGTAGGCTTGAAACCCTACTTCTACGGCAGGCTTTACAGCGGAGTTGCTCGGGGGACCTTGATGAGGATGAGGGGGTTCCAGGGGGGTTTGTACAGCAGGTGGCGTTCAGGAAGTTTACTCTGCTGCCCTCAAGCCCGCAGCCTCACAGCTCCTCTACCAGGGCGGCTC
Organism: Rhodeus uyekii; assembly: GCA_037043235.1. NCBI lineage: Eukaryota > Metazoa > Chordata > Actinopteri > Cypriniformes > Acheilognathidae > Rhodeus > Rhodeus uyekii. The sequence continues at coordinate 957,977 of JAWRVZ010000132.1, forward strand.
AAGTGGGGTGTCGCCACCCGTTACCCCCTCAGGAGAACCGAGGGGTCGGGCAGACGCTCTCAGGCTCAGCCTATGGCATGAGGGCGGATCTGAGGACCATCCTCGCCGCTAGCAGGCTATGAGCATGAGATTCTGACCCTTGTGTCAAGCCTCACTTAGGAGATCTTCCCCAAATGCCGCCCCTGTGTCCGGTTGCGCTGGGGGAGTCACCCCTCCGAGGAGGGTCCAGGAGCATTCAACCCAGGTTGGTCCTGTGGTGGATGTTTTTTCTGTACCAGAGGCCAGTCTCAAGAGGCTGGTTCTCTTAGTAGAGTTTCTGGACGCGTCTGCTAAGTATCTCTCGCAGGGTCCTACGCATAGTATCCACAGGATACGCCACTCAGTTCGGGGCTCCTCTGCCCCGTTTCTTGGGGGTTCTACCCACAGTGGTAGGCCCCAGCAAGGCTTTGGTCATGGAACATGAAGTATACTCTTCTGAGGCAAGGGGCCATAGAACATGCACCCCTCTTGGTCAGAGGGTCCGGCTGTACAGCCGTCTCTTCTTTGTTCCAAGTGGATGGGGTTTCTGGCCCAGTGAGATCTGTCTTTTTCAAGTGCATAGTAATGCAAGATCATGTCTAAACCAGATCTAAGGATTGGTTTGATCAAATTGATAGGGCTGTTTTTTTCTCAACAGTTTCAACTGAGGTCATTATATTGGATATTAGGATTTAAGAGTTTAGGACAACGTTCACATTTTTTTAAAAAAGAAAGCTATTTGTGAAAGTAGTAATTTTCACTAGTTTTATTCTTTCTGAGCAGAAAGGCAATAGTGTGACGTATCAGGAAACTGTAATGAGAAAAGACGCCAGTGAAGTCCCACCTGAGAATGAAGATTTCATGCAGAGACTGTGGGCCTTCCTTACAGTGAAGCAACTTCTGGAGAGACAGTAAGTTTATTGAGTGATATGACATTCTGCATTTTAATTTGGACATTGAGGACATCTTTCTGTCTCAGGATACTTCTTAAAGGACAAGAGAAAGAGGATGAAAAGAAAGAAGCTCTCCAACTCTCCCTGAAATACCAGTTTGTCACCTCCCTCACCTCTATGGTCGTCACCAAGCCACAGGAAGGTGAAGTGGAAGTTGCCGACAAACCCAAAGAGGGAGGAGAGGAAGCCAGACCTCCAGGTGAGAAGTTGTAGTTTCTTACAAACCTTGTAAAAGAAAGTAAGCAAATATTTGACCTTTAATGAAAGAGCAAGATCCATTTTATTCAGCAAAATAAAGAGTGACAGTGACAATATGAAAAGCTATATACTATATATATATCTATATATATATATATATACCGTATTTATTCGAGTATATCGCGCACACGTGTATAATGCGCACCCCTGATTTTCGATTAAAAATCGGTATAAAATTTTGTTTCACACCAAGCATTGTAATTGACAAAAAACGTTGTTGAACACGTGCAGCCATGATAAAAAAAACATTTATTTATTGTATAACATATACTTATATAACATATATAACTTATTTAAAATATATAACATATATTTATTGACAACATAAACTAATGAAAACAAAACCGAAAGAGAATTACCGGTAAAAATATTTATTTAAAATCCTTCGACGTCAGATTCCTCATCAGAGACACTAAAGAGTTGCTCCCATTCTTCTGGAGTTAATTTTTCATCAGTGTCTCAGTTGGCAGGAACATCTGTTTCTCCGGTTTCTTCGCTTTCTTCTGCGTCTGAATGGATGAGGAAATGAAGCGGCGAGTGGACGTTTTTTTTTCTTCGCCCTCACGTACAGTGAGAGGCTGCAGCCTGTGTTACGGGATGTAATGTATCATGCAATCGGCAATCGATTGCTTTGGGCTATGTTGCGGTTGTTGCCGCGGTTTATGTTTGAATACTGTTGCTGAATTGCACTCACGAGTCTGCCTTTTATTTTATGCATATATTGCTACTTAAACAGCCTGTAAAATGCGCAGCGCGAACTCACAATTCGCCGGCGCCCTCAAAGGACCGGCCATCAAAACAAACCCCACCCCACCCCAGCCCAGCCCTCGTGCATAACGCGCATCCCTAACTTTGATTTATTTTTTTGGTAGAAAAATTTGCGCGTTATACTCGAATAAATACGGTATATATATATATATACATACAGTGGAATCCACTTAGCTTGACCTCGGTTAACTCGCCAACCCTATTATGTCGACGTTTTTGAAGTGGAACCGCCAAACTCCCTCATTGTCTAAGCATTTTCTTATCGGTTATGTCTATTCTTATATGTCGCCGAACCCTAATATCTCGAGCACAAAAGAGGGACAAATTCGGCACTTAACATGGGTTATCTCGATCCGTGACTAAAGATCGTATCTTGTTCACTGCGCATGCGCTGAGTTCGCATTGCACGTGCATGCCAAGACCATTTTTGGTCTTTTAGACTTTAAAGAAACCGTAGTAACTGCAAGTGCAATACTTTTCAGAACTGTGTCAGAGCGAAATGACTGTGTTATGAGCGAATGTGTTTATGTGTGTTGTGACTGTTTATGCTGTGAGCGAAATTGTGTTTGCAATGTTGGAGAATATAATTAAAGGTTTGTATGGAACAACAAACAAATCGCCATATTGGCTTTTGGTTATCTCGATCCTCGGTTATCTCAATGCTTTTTTGCAACCCCCGAGGCCGTCGAAATAACCGTATTCCACTGTATTAATACAAATTTGCATCGACTGCATCGTAGGTTAAACAAAACATCTAATAAAATATAAGAATCAACTTTATTTGTGCATCATATATACAGGGGGGAAAATAAGTATTGAACACGTCACCAATTTTCTCAGTAAATTTTTTTCTAAAGGTGCTGTTGATATGAAATTTTCACCAGATGTTGATAACAACCCATGCGATGTCTTGCTGAAATGTCCACCCTCGTTTCATCATCATCATCCTGGTAGATGCAGCAGATTTTTATCAAGAATGTCTCTGTACATTTTCCCATTCATCCTTCCTTCAATTATACTGATCATTCTTTTCACTCCTCTGTCAGAAATCTTGTGAGGAGCACCTGGTCATGGCCTGTTTATGGTGAAATTATGTTCTTTCCACTTACAGATTATAGCCCCAACAGTGCTCACAGGAACATTCAGAAGTTTTGAAATCCTTCTGTAACCAATGCCATCAGAATGTTTTGCAACAATAAGGTTGCAAAGGTCTTGAGAGTTATTTGCTTTTTACCCATCATGAGATGTTTCTTGTGTGATACCTTGGTAACGAGACCTTTTTATAGGCCATCAGTTTGGACAAGACCAGCTGATATTAATTTGCATTGACAAGGGCAAGATTGCTTTCTAATCACTGATTGTCTTGGCTTTCCATGCCTTTTTGCTCCTCCTTTTCTTCATGTGTTCAATACTTTTTCCCTGTGTCATTTAACATTATTAAACATAACTTAATTTACAGTCATCTATGGTTTGATTTCTTGTTGATTGGGATGTTACCAACATCTGATGAAAATTTCATGTCAACAGCACCTTTAGAAAATATTTACTGAGAAAAATGGTGAAGTGTTCAATACTTTTTTTTCCCCCGCTACTTGAATGGATTCATCTTCTGTATTTATAAACAAGGGGGTTCAAATGTCATAGATCACTTGGGAAATGGTTAATTACTGTACTTTTCTTTTTGGTTTATTTCATTACTAAATGAAGGAATACAAATATATAAATGGATAAATGGAATACTGTAAAAAATTTGACATTATATGAACATCAATTGGTTTTCTTTTGTCAAAGATTAGTGCAGAATCTGAAATATTCTCTTATTTCCTGTCATAATGTTGGTGTAACAACCAGGGACTCACAGGCAGGGATCCAAGTGCGTGTCTTTATTAAGAATGGTCGTACAGGCAGAAGGTCAGGGCAAACAGAGAGCATACATGATCGGTAATCCAGGCAAGAGTCAGAAAGGCAGGCAGACAGAATCAGGTACGATAATCCAGGCGGGGAAGTCAAGACAGGCAGATATCAAACACAAGCGACATTCCAGGCACAGGTCGGGGCAGGCAGAACAGGATCAAACACGGGCAAACAGGCAGAATCGGTAACAGGATAAACAGACAGGAATAATAACACTCAGAGTTGACAACCGTGGCTAATCAAGACTTTGCGGTGTGTGCATAGATAAAGGAGTCTTTTATAGTCCAGGTGATGGTATACAGCTGGTGTGACAAACAGTCATGATGGTGTCCAGCTGGTGTGTGCAATCAATCCAATGTGTGGGTTTATGGGAAATGTAGTGTGTAGTGAAGTGTCAGTATATGTGTGAGTTCCCTCTGGTTGCCAGGGAGGGGAGCGCAGAGCTCATATTCATAACAGTTGGTTTGTTTTAGATTGTTCAAAAATCTAGACTTTGTTTCCAGGTTTAAATAAAAGAAAATCACAGATTTTCACAGTTGTGGTTTGGGATTTGCTGCCCTCTGTTTACAGTGAATAACACTTCTCTCTTTCTTTTTTAATCAGTAATGAGTTTGCATCCTTCATCTCGGAATCCATCTAAATGTGGGTATAAAATGCTGAACTAACGGTTAATTTACTCAAACCATTGCAAAGAATTTAGTTGCTATTAAACAGTTCATTTACTCAAATTATTAAAGAATTTAGTTGCTACTAAACAAAAGTACCGATAGATATTTAATTTTTTATTGTGATGCAAATACATGTGAAACGGCTTATCAAAAATAAAAAAAGATTTTGAGATGAAACATCTTTTTTATGACATTTAACTTTTTATCTACCCAAGCTCTATTTGAACAAAGTGTTGAAGTCGTGTTGTTGATAAGTTGAGTTGATACGTCAGCAGAGACAGGTCTGTCGCTCCAGATCCAGTTATGATATTTTGATTAAGAATTACTCCGTCAAAAAAAGAGAAAGAAACATGAATTCACAATATAATTTTTTTTACATGCATTTAGAAAATAGACAGGGTGAAATATTCATTTTATGCCAAATTGAATAAACTGTATCTGCCTTTAAAATATATATATATATTTGTCCCACTTGTTTTATATCACAGCATCAGGATCTAGTGTGCAACTCGGTTCCCATCAGCCTCGTTATCCCGTTGGGGCCCGTAGGAAATCTGGACGTCGTCTGGAGTTTCTCCGTCGACCTGCTCCAACTATTGCTGGTATGCCTTTATTCTTCTAAAAGATGACAAAACTCATAAACTTTCACATTCGAGAATGTGTTTATCATTGGTTGCTTTGTTTTTGTTTTTTTAAAACATTATTGAAAATATAAAGGGAAAGTTCACCTTAAAAATAAAAATGAAGTCATCATTTACTCATCCTAATGTTCTAATGTCCTTCTCTCTTTAATGGACCACAAAAGGAGGATTTCAGAAAATTCCCTGTTTGATCTCGTTTATATAATGGCAATGAATAAAATAATAAAAATAATAAAAAAATAATAATCTTTCATTAATTATTGATTTCATTGAGTGCTTTGGTCAGTAACATTCATAAACTGACTTAGTTTGAAAATCTATATTATAAATAGCCTGTCTCTGACTTTTAATTGAATCCCTCCCTCCTTTTTTGGGGGGTTTCTGGATTATATTTTGGAATCCTATTTCGGTATGTATTAAAATGGTGTATCTTTGATTCTGCCTTGTGTCCAGTAAGTGTAGTTTGATCATTTGCTTCTTCTCTTGAGCTTAGATCAAATGCTTACACTTCAGCGAGGGAGTGCATTAATTGATCTCCCTACTATGTCAGGTATATTCAGATCTCTCAAACAAACTTATGTTGGACAGTTTTATATAATAATAGTGATACAGCATTTGGTTATGTTTTCTCTTAGTCCCAACGGTTGTTAGCAATCGGTTCCTGCTGTCTGCTGCTGGTCAGTCTGAGCCTCTTTGTTTTGACGTTCCTGTTCCTCTCAAACTCAAACTGCTAGAGGATTCTGCTTCAGGTAACTATGACACATTTACTCTACATGCACATCCTTTTGAAAGTCATCCTTTTTTAATTGAATGTTTTGTATGTGCTGTGTGACTTTCTGTGTGTCTTAGAGTTCTCTATGAATGGAGAATCCATGACTGGACAAAAAGGATTCAGTCAAATTGCCTTTCATTACAAATCAAACCATCACCTGACAATAAACACAAGGTCTATCCGATACCAAGATGGACAGAATCATGTTGAGTTTTTGTGGGTCCAGGAACCTACTCAACACAATACAGAGGGGTACATGCTACTCAATCTATATGTGTTTCACTACATTTGAGTTTGTTATATCCTCTTTCTGTCATGTAGAGTTCATTCATCAGTTTCTCTGTTTCAACAGTGTGTCCCTGATTCTACGGAGCAATGAAATGGACGTTACCATGGGAAACATACGTGTTGTTGTTCTTCTTCACAAGAGAAATGGTGAAGTGTTTCTGTGGCCTGCCGTTCAGCAACAGCCAAAAGATGTCAGTTTGATGGGCATTTTAGGTAAGAGTGCTTCACTCATTAAACATTTAAATTAAATTAACACTTTACTCACCAACCCAGCTAACAGGACCTCTGATTGGCCTCTGCTGAACTTGCAGCCAATGAAAATGTTTCCTCAACATTTAAATATTTTGGTTCATTGTTTGCTGTAAGCCAGTCCTGCAGAGCTATCAGAGTTACCTCCTCCCTCCCCCAGCTCCCCTTGCCAAGATCTGCTACAGGATTGATGTTTGTCTATTTATTAAACAAGATGTTTCAGACATTCAGAGAACAATCAGAAATCACTTAACGGGAACGTTAGAAAAACTGTCTTAAACAGTTAAGCATATATGTAAAACAAACATATTTTTGTTGGCTGGATGAGCAAGTAAATGGTACATTTTTATTTGTAACTTGCTTTATTAAAACAAAACGGAATAAAATCTAAATGATAAAATCTCACTATTGAAGGAAAAGCTGAGGCTTCATATGAGGAGGTTCAAGGATCACAAGCACCAACTCTAAAGATAATGGACCAGGAAGTGAAGACGAGCTTGTAAGTGATAAAAAGGGATTTTACACACAGCTGATTTTTCCCTTTATTATATATTTGTTTCAATCTATGAATGATCTGTATCTGTAGGGAGGATGTCACAGACTACACACTTCCTTCAACTCCGGTTATCAGATGTTGGCTTGTCCCGTTCCAGGCTGTGATGAAGGGAGACATTTCTGATTTCACTGTCACTCAGCTATAGAGATCAAGATCTCTTGAGATCTGTCTATTTGTCATTCTTTCATCCTTGTTAGCATTAGCAAATAACGTGTATTCAGTGTCATTACACTCTATGTATTTGATTGTTTGTGAATATGATTGTCTTTGCTCACTCATATGTACTTGGGCTTTAGCCGGCAAACCATGTGATGAAATGGCAATTGAAACTGCACACCAAAACATGTATAGCAATTCATTTATTGGTGCCTTTCTAAGTATTGAGCATGATAGTTTCTGTAAAGTATGTATTTTAGTTTATGTCTGTTAATAAACTAAAAACACAGCAGCAAACTTCTACAGAATATAAAGCATTTACAAGTTAATCATTTTCTAAAAAGCATTCCTCAATGTTGACGTATGAGGGGTTCAAGAGTCTCTGATTACAAATAAAGAGGAGGTTTCTTCCTCTGGTCAGTAATATCCAATCACATGATGTGAACAGGAGTTTAAACGCAGAGAGAGTTTTGAGGTTTGTTTTCTGAGCAGGTCATGATGGATCGAGTGGCTCTCAGTCTCATTCTCTTGAGCGTCTTTTTCATCTCAGCCAGTTCACAACAACCTGCTAAGAAGGTGAGGGTCAATTTTTTGAAAATAGATTGTTTATTTGAGATGAACATTCAGTCGAATTAGTTTTACTTCATGCATGATGAATAAAGTCAGTAAGTTATTTTCTTAAGAAATTAATACTTTTAATCTTTAAATTGGTCATATATCACAGTCAATATATTTCAGAAACAAATTCTATTTTATATAATTTTCAAAATTATTGAATTTAGTACATTAAAGAAGAAGAAAGAAGAAATGTTACATTTACATAGCGCATTTCCAGAGCTCAAAGCGCTTTCACATAGTAGGGGGGAATCTTTTCAACAACCACCAATAAAAGCCTTTATTTTTAAATTGTAAACGCCTACGCCTATTTTGAACAGCAAAAATCAGTGTATCATGAAAAATGCTATTTAAATAAAGAGATCCATCTATTGCTCAATAGTTTACACTGAGATGTAGTCATCAAAATGTTTTTGTTTTTTAGTCCAAAGGTCTTTGATCAGTAAATATTTGAACAATCCCCTGCAGAAAGGAGGAGCAATTGTGCACCATCCAATCCCCTCTGTTATATAGACATATTTTAATATGACTGAACTGTTTGATGTCTCAACAGAAGCAGAATGTGGATATATACAGCTTCTACATTAACTCCACAGTCACCAGTCGCTACGCCACAACCATCATCACAAGCCGTGTGGCGAACACACTGAATGAATCTCAAGAGATCCAGTTTGAAGTCAAAATACCCAAGAATGCCTTCATCAGCAAATTCAGAATGTAGGGAAACATGTGTTACACAAGTAGAGATGAAGTGGTGAAGAATCCATTTATAGAACGCTGGTCTCATAACTTGCTGCTAATGCAGATAAACAACAACAAAATAAAGATTTATTGATTATTTTCTGTAATATATCTGAGATTCACATATTAAGATGAAAACATTGTCATTTTCTCCACAGGACCATAGAAGGGAAGACATATGATGGCATTGTGAAGGAAAAAGAGGAAGCTCAGCAGCAGTACAGTCGAGCAGTATCTCGAGGAGAAAGTGCTGGACTGATCAAGTACCCGATTTAAAAACAAATTGGTCCATAAAATGTGCTTTTATAACATGTTTAGTAATATGCTGGGATTCATTTCTATTTCAGATCTGTTGGAAGGACTTTAGAAGACTTTAAAACTTCAGTGACGGTGGCTGCTTTTAGTAAAGTGACGTTTGAGTTGACCTACGAGGAACTGCTAAAGCGTCGCCTTGGCAAATATGAGCTGCTCATCAATGCCCAACCGATGCAGACGGTGGCAGACTTCAAGGTAGAAGAAGAAACAGAGAGGAAATAGATCATCAATTTAGATGGATAGAAAGATCATATTTCTTTTACTCACATTAGATGGATGTTCACATCCAAGAGAAACCAGGAATTTCCTTCTTGGAGGTGAAAGGAGATTTGAGCACCGGTGATCTGGCCAATGCCATCAAAACCACCAGAGCAGAAAAAGACGTAAGAGTTTAAAACGAGTAAAACACTTCACTTAAATGTTCTCATTCTACACTTCAAACAACTGACCAGATGACCAAACTGACCATTTCAGGCATGGGTGACCTTCTACCCCACTGGAGATCAACAGACCAAGTGTAAAAGCTGTGGAGAAAATGGACTGAATGGTGACCTGCTTATAACATACGATGTTGACAGACAAAATCCGAAAGGAGAAATCATGGTAAATGTTTCAATATCGTGATTTAAAGAGGGTAAAATTAATTTGAAAGTGGAAAAGGTTTTAAAGACTGGTTTTGTAAAAAGATATGAATGATATTTTCTCAGGTATCAAAGGGATATTTTGTCCATTATTTTGCACCCTCTGATGTTTCACGTATTTCAAAAAATGTGGTGTTTATCATTGACCGGAGTGGATCTATGCACGGCAGAAAAATACATCAGGTAAATGTCAACGTTTCTCTCATATCAACTGAAATAATAACAAGCTATGAAATGTGTGATGATTAAAACAGATTGGAAGGATCTTGCATTTTATATCAAAAGAACAGGAATTTCTGTATTGAAATCACTCTGGATTTGCTTACTTCAAACTGTTCATATCTGTAAAATATGAGTATCCAATCATAATGGAGAAAGAATAACTTTCAGGAGTTCTGACAGAAGTGTTTGTCTTTAGACTCGTTTGGCACTGCTGAAGATTTTAAGTGATCTTGATGAGGACGACCACTTTGGATTGATCACCTTCGACAGTGAAGTGAAAACATGGAAGAATGAACTCCTGAAAGCCACCAGTGAAAACCTGGAGAATGCAAAATCTTTTGTGAAGGAGATCAGAGATAGAGGAGGTGAGTTCCTGACGCTAAAATGGGGAGCAAGAAAGTCGTACCTGAAAGTGACACAACTATGTTTGCTGTTCCTTCAGCCACAGACATAAACGCTGCAGTTCTAGCAGGAGTGGACATGATCAATCGACTTCCACGAGAGGGAACGGCATCCATCCTGATCCTGCTGACCGATGGAGATCCCACTTCAGGCACAGATTCACACTGACAAACACAAGCTAATGGAGATTTATTGTAGCACTAGTTCACTCAGTCTAACTGGAAGATCTGTGAATAAAAGGTTTTAAACCCAATTCAAATGCCTGTAGGAACAGTGGATTATTATCATGACTGATTTGGTTCTTGTCTTTATCAGTAAGAGTAAAGAATGAGAAAAAAAAATTTAATTTCTTATTCTAGTTCATTAGTTTCTGATCACTGAATTGTCATAATTATGATTTTCAAGCATGTGGGAAGTCTAAGTTATTTTTCCTCTCTAACAGGTGAAACTAACATAGAGAAGATAATGGCCAATGTGAAAGAGGCCATTGGGCAAAAGTTTCCCCTCTATTGTCTTGGTTTTGGATATGATGTAAACTTTGACTTCCTGACAAAGATGTCACTGGAAAATGATGGAGTTGCTCGCAGGATTTATGAGGATTCAGACGCTGATCTTCAGCTGCAGGTGAACAACAGAGAATCAGCTGTGAATTCATCCTCACTGCTTCTCTGTTCTGTGTTTGAATGCATTTAAACTCTTTATTTTGCTTTGTTATATTGCAGGGCTTCTATGACGAAGTTGCCGTCCCTCTCCTCACGGATATTCAACTTAAATACACAGGAGGGACAAACCTTACCAAGAGCAGCTTTAACCTGTACTTCAACGGCTCTGAGATTGTGGTTTCAGGACAAATCACAGACAACAGTGTGGAGAGTTTCACCACTGAAGTCATTGCAGTATCAGTAAGTTCATCATGGTGCTTTACAGATTTGATCCAGTTGGTAGAGCTGTTTTTATTTCTCAACAGTTTCAACCTTGATCTTTATATTGAATATTAGGATTTAAGAGTTTGGTACAACGTTCACATTTTTTTTTTACAAAGAAAGCTATTTGTGAAAGTAGTAATTATCACTAGTTTTATTCTTTCTGAGCAGAAAGGCAATAGTGTGACGTATCAGGAAACTGTAATGACAAAAGACGCCAGTGAAGTCCCACCTGAGAATGAAGATTTCATGCAGAGACTCTGGGCCTTCCTTACAGTGAAGCAACTTCTGGAGAGACAGTAAGTTTATTGAGTGATATGACATTCTGCATGTTAATTTGGACATTGAGGACATCTTTCTGTCTCAGGATACTTCTTAAAGGACAAGAGAAAGAGGATGAAAAGAAAGAAGCTCTCCAACTCTCCCTGAAATACCAGTTTGTCACCTCCCTCACCTCTATGGTCGTCACCAAGCCACAGGAAGGTGAAGTGGAAGTTGCCGACAAACCCAAAGAGGGAGGAGAGGAAGCCAGACCTCCAGGTGAGAAGTTGTAGTTTCTTACAAACCTTGTAAAAGAAAGTAAGCAAATATTTGACCTTTTAATGAAAGAGCAAGATCCATTTTATTCATCAAAATAAACAGTGATGATGACAGCAACAATATGAAAACTTACATACGAATATATTAATCAAACTTTGCATCGACTGCATTGTAGGTTAATCAAAACATCTAATAAAATATAAGAATCAACTTTATTTGTACGTCATATTTATGAAACTGATTATGTATCTGAACTTGAATGGATTCAGCTACTGTTATATTTATAAACAAGGGGGTTCAAATGTCATAGATCACTTGTGTAATTATTTACTGTACAGTTTATTTCATTACTAAATGAAGGAATACAAATATAAATGGATAAATGGAATATAAATAGAATACAGTAAAAACTTGACATTATATGAACATCAATTTGTTTTCTGTTGTCAAAAATTAGTGCAGAATCTGAAATATTCTCTTATTTTCTGTCATAATATTGGTTTGTTTTAGACTGTTCAAAAATCTAAACTTTGTTTCCAGGTTTAAATAAAAGAAAATCACAAATTTTCACAGTTGTGGTTTTGGATTTGCTGCCCTCTGTTTACAGTGAATAACACTTCTCTCTTTCTTTTTTAATCAGTGATGAGTTCACGTCCTTCATCTCGGAATCCATCTAAATGTGGGTATAAAATGCTGAACTAACGGTTAATTTACTCAAACCATTGCAAAGAATTTAGTTGCTATTAAACAAAAGTACCAATGTCACGGTTCTGTCTCTGTTTCCAGTGTTTTTAGTGTTCTAGTGGACAGAACCGTGGCACTGCTCTCTCTCCTGTGTGATTGTCTCGTTAACGTCTGCCCCGCCTCCTTGTTTCCCGTAATCATTCCCAGCTGTGTCTCATCACTGCCTTCCCTCATGTGCTCTATTTAATCCCGGTGTGTTTGCTGTCCTGTGTGGTGTCGTTGTCATTCCTGGGTGTCAGTCATGTCTTTCGTGATTCCTGCCATGTACCTGGTTTGTTTTACGTTTTTGGTTTGATCCGGTTTATGTTATTTTTTCCCCCCTCGTGGGTTGATTCTTTTGTTTTATGTTCTTTTGTTATTATCATTAAATATTCCAACTTCACCAGCACTTGAGTCCTCCCCATATTGTATTCGTGACAGAACGACACCACCATTGAGGATTATTTTGTTTTTGTTTTGTTTTGGACCTTTTTGGGAAAGATTTCCATTCCACCAGCTATGTACTCCAGTCTGCACTTTCTACGGGGGCTGCAGGTCAAGAAACTGCGCTCCCTCTGCCAACAGGGATTTAAGACTATTTGCCTGGGAGTTCAGCCATGCTGCTGCTGGGCTGAACTATAATGATGCAGCCCTAAAAGATCTTTTCAATCGCGCACTGGATGAGCCCCTCAGTTGGGAGAGGATGGGGGACCTGGAGGAACTGGACTTTTGGGAGTTTGTGAAGTCCTTCACCCCGCCGTCTATGGTCCCGTCTCCTCTGGAGTTTTTGCCAGCCTTGCGCTCCAAGGAGTACGCCGCCGTCCCAGAGCCCGCCGCCGTCCCGGAGCCCTCGCTGCCTGACCCGCCGGCCGACCCAGAGCCCTCGCTGCCTGACCCGCCGGCCGACCCAGAGCCCTCGCTGCCTGACCCGCCGGCCGACCCAGAGCCCTCGCTGCCTGACCCGCCGGCCGACCCAGAGCCCTCGCTGCCTGACCCGCCGGCCGACCCAGAGCCCTCGCTGCCTGACCCGCCGGCCGACCCAGAGCCCTCGCTGCCTGACCCGCCGGCCGACCCAGAGCCCTCGCTGCCTGACCCGCCGGCCGACCCAGAGCCCTCGCTGCCTGACCCGCCGGCCGACCCAGAGCCCTCGCTGCCTGACCCGCCGGCCGACCCAGAGCCCTCGCTGCCTGACCCGCCGGCCGACCCAGAGCCCTCGCTGCCTGACCCGCCGGCCGACCCAGAGCCCTCGCTGCCTGACCCGCCGGCCGACCCAGAGCCCTCGCAGCCTGACCCGCCGGCCGACCCAGAGCCCTCGCTGCCTGACCCGCCGGCCGACCCAGAGCCCTCGCTGCCTGACCCGCCGGGCGACCCAGAGCCCTCGCTGCCTGACCCGCCGGCCGACCCAGAGCCCTCGCTGCCTGACCCGCCGGCCGACCCAGGGCCCTCGCTGCCTGACCCGCCGGCCGACCCAGGGCCCTCGCTGCCTGACCCGCCGGCCGACCCAGGGCCCTCGCTGCCTGACCCGCCGGCCGACCCAGGGCCCTCGCTGCCTGACCCGCCGGCCGACCCAGGGCCCTCGCTGCCTGACCCGCCGGCCGACCCAGAGCCCTCGCTGCCTGACCCGCCGGCCGACCCAGAGCCCTCGCTGCCTGACCCGCCGGCCGACCCAGAGCCCTCGCTGCCTGACCCGCCGGCCGACCCAGAACTCTGTCTGCCTGCCCCGCCGGCCCCCCGTGCGCGCCTCGCCCTGCCGGCGCCCCCGAGACTGCTCGCCCTGCCGGCGCCCCCGAGACTGCTCGCCCTGCCGGCGCCCCCGAGACTGCTCGCCCTGCCGGCGCCCCCGAGACTGCTCGCCCTGCCGGCGCCTCCACTCTTGCGGCGGATCCTGAACTCCCAGATCCGCCTGACCCCCCCCCGGCTTTGACTGAGCCCGCCAGGCTCACCCCTCCGGCACCGCCTGAACCGCCGGCCTTGCCTGACCCCACTTGGCTCGCCCCCCTGGCACCGCCGAACCACCAGCCTTGCCAGAGCCACCCTGGCTTGTTTCCCCGGACCCACCCTGGCTCTCCCTCAGGACTCTAGAGCTGCCAGAGCCAACCTGGCTCATCCCACCTGTTCCTCCTTGGATTCTGTCATTTACTGTTTTTTGCTATTCCTTTTGAGGTCTGTTTATTTTTATTTTTTTTTCTGATTGAGGATCTTTTTTGTTGTTGCTTGTTTTTGCTATTTTGATTTGCCTGATTTTTCTCCCTCTCCCTCCCCTTGGTGTTCGGTATTACTTGAGTTCCCTGTCTTGTGTGCCATGCTTGGTGGAGATGTCGGTATTGGGTTTTTGTTTCATGTTGGAAAGGCATGTGGCGTTCCTTAGAGGGGGGGTAGTGTCACGGTTCTGTCTCTGTTTCCAGTGTTTTTAGTGTTCTAGTGGACAGAACCGTGGCACTGCTCTCTCTCCTGTGTGATTGTCTCGTTAGCGTCTGCCCCGCCTCCTTGTTTCCCGTAATCATTCCCAGCTGTGTCTCATCACTACCTTCCCTCATGTGCTCTATTTAATCCCGGTGTGTTTGCTGTCTTGTGTGGTGTCGTTGTTATTCCTGGGCGTCAGTCATGTCTTTCGTGATTCCTGCCATGTTCCCTGCCATTTACCTGGTTTGTTTTACGTTTTTGTTTTGATCCGGTTTGTTATTTTTTCCCCCCTCGTGGGTTGTTTCTTTTTGTATTATGTTCTTTTGTTATTATCATTAAATATTCCAACTTCACCAGCACTTGAGTCCTCCCCATATTGTATTCGTGACAACCAATTGATATTTTATATTTTATTGTGATGCAGATACACGTGAATAATTAGAACAGATTTTGAGATGAAAAGTCTTTTTACTATTTTTAACATTTTATCTCCCAGAACTTTATTTAAACAAAATGTTGAAGTCGTGTTGTTGTTAAGTTGAGTTGATACGAGAGGTCTGTCGCTCCAGATCCAGTTATGATATTTTGATTAAAAATTACTTTAATCAAAATATCAATTTCTCTTTTTAAAAAAGAGAAAGAGACATAAATGCATCATTCCCAATAATTTTTTTTTTAATATGCATTTAGAAAATAGACAAATGAATATTCACCCTTATCCCAAATTCAAGAAACTCTATCTGCCTTTAAAATATATATTTGTCCTACTTATTTATATCACAGCATTAAGAGTTAATTACGGTTCCCGTCATCCCGTTCGGTCCCGTCTAAAGTCTGGAGATGGTTGGCAGTTTCCCAGTCGACCTCTTCCAACTATGGGTCATCCAGGTATGCCTTTATTCTTCTAAAAGATTTCAAAAACTCAATATACTTTCTCGAGAATGTGTTTATCAATGGCTGCTTTGTTTTTATAAATGATTATGGAAAATTTAACGGGAAAGTTCTCCCTAAAATAAAAATGAAGTCATCATTTACTCATCTTAAAGTTCTAATGTCGAATGCCCTTCTCTCTTTAATGGACCACAACAGGAGGATTTCAGTAAATGCTCCGTTTGATCTCGTTTCTATATAAAAACAAGATATGAAAGACTTTCTGTGTTCAAAAAGTTTTATTGAAAACAAGTATTGAAAACTAAAGTAATATCAAGAAGTTTTTTTGTTTGTTATGAGTAAATATTACAATATTTGTTTCATTAGAAGCTAATGCAAAAAGTTCGAGTATATAGACTAAAACAAAAATAAATAAAATAAGCCGTTAAATGTGATTTCAGAAAATAAGCCTGTTAATATTAAGCAACATTTGGAAATACAGTTTAATCATGGAAATAAGATTATATAAATGTATCATTTGTTTTGTGTAAAGAATTATAATGAAAGACTTTTGAGAAATATTACAAAATATTTATTACATTTTTAAAATACAGATTAATTCAGTTATTTCTGTATTTAATTATTTTTCATCAACCATTGAGTTGTTTGGTCAGTAACATTCATAAACTGACTTAGTTTGAAAATCTATATTATAAATAGCCTGTCTCTGACTTTATTGAATCCCTCCCTCCTTTTTTTTAGGGTTTGCTGGTTATATTTTGGATTTCGATTCTGGTATGTATTAAAAAGGTGTATCTTTGATTTAGTCTTGTATCCAGTAAGTGTAGTTTGATCATTTGCTGCTTCTCTTGGGCTTAGAACAAATGACGCAAAATCCATGGGAGAGTGCATCAACTCATCTCCCTACTATGTCAGGTATATAACATACATACTAATTGTTACACATTTTTACATAATAATTATGATACAGCATTTGGTTATGTTTTCTCTTAGTCCCAACGGTTGTTAGCAATCGGTTCCTGCTGTCTGCTGCTGGTCAGTCTAAGCCACTTTGTTTCGATGTTCCTGTTCCTCTCAAACTCAAACTGCTAGAGGATTCTGCTTCAGGTAACTATGACACATTTACTCTACATGCACATCCTTTTGAAAGTCATCCTTTTTTTATTGAATGTTTTGTATGTACTGTGTGACTTTCTGTGTGTCTTAGAGTTCTCTATGAATGGAGAATTCATGACTGGACAAAAAGGATTCAGTCAAATTGCCTTTCATTACAAATCAAACCATCACCTGACAATAAACACAAGGTCTATCCGATACCAAGATGGACAGAATCATGTTGAGTTTTTGTGGGTCCAGGAACCTACTCAACACAATACAGAGGGGTACATGCTACTCAATCTATATGTGTTTCACTACATTTGAGTTTGTTATATCCTCTTTCTGTCATGTAGAGTTCATTCATCAGTTTCTCTGTTTCAACAGTGTGTCCCTGATTCTACGGAGCAATGAAATGGACGTTACCATGGGAAACATACGTGTTGTTGTTCTTCTTCACAAGAGAAATGGTGAAGTGTTTCTGTGGCCTGCCGTTCAGCAACAGCCAAAAGATGTCAGTTTGATGGGCATTTTAGGTAAGAGTGCTTCACTGATTAAACCATTTAAACAAGTATTAACACTTTATACACCGACCCAGCTGACAGGATCATACTCAGAACTTTCGCTAATATTTGGCTATAAGGTTTTCTCAACATTAGCTCAAAATTGTTATTTATATATTCAGTTCATTCAGACATGCAATCTGCAATCATTAGTATCACATCATTATCACATGGCACAAGCTGACTGGATGATCTTGCAGCCAATGAGAATGCTTCCTCAACATTTAAATAGTTTTGTTCATTGTTTGCTGTAAGCCAGTCCTGCAGAGCTATCAGAGTTACCTCCTCCCTCCCCAGCTCCACCTGCCAAGATCTGCTATGAGATTCATGTTTTTTCTATTTATTAAACAAGACATTTTAGACATTCAGAGAACAATCAGAAATAGTTTAACAAGAGCATTAGCAAAACTATAATAGATCATATTTTTGTTAGCTGGGTGTATAAATATATGGTACATTTTTAATATGTAACTTTTTTTTTAAACCAACACGAGAAAATCTCAATTACTGTTGATAATATTTAAGGAAAAGCTGAGGCTTCATATGAGGAGGTTCAAGGATCACAAACACCAACTCTAAAGATAATGGACCAGGAAGTGAAGACGAGCTTGTAAGTGATCAAAAGTTATTATACACACAACTGATTTTTCCCTTTATTATATATCTGTTTCAATCTATGAATGATCTGTATCTGTAGGGAGGATGTCACAGACTACACACTTCCTTCAGCTCCGGTTATCAAATGTTGGCTTGTCCCGTTCCAGGCTGTGATGCAGGGAGACATTTCTGATTTCACTGTCACTCAGCTGTAGAGATCAAGATCTTTAGAGATCTGTCTGTCATTCTTTCATCCTTGTTAGCATTAGCAAATAACGTGTATTCAGTGTCATTACGCTATGTCTTTGATTGTTTATGAATATGATTGTCTTTGCCTACTCATGTGTACTTGGGCTTTAGCCGGCAAACCATATGATGAAATGGCAATTGAAACTGCACACCAAAACATGTATAGCAATCCGTTTATTGGTGCCTTTCTAAGTATTGAGCATGATAATTTCTGTAAAGTATGTATTTGAGTTTATGTCTGATAATAAACTGAAAACACAGCAGCAAACTTCTACAGAATATAAAGCATTTACAAGTTATATATTTTCTAAAAAGCATTCCTCAATATTGACGTATGAGGGGTTCAAGAGTCTCTGATTACAAATAAAGAGGAGGTTTCTTCCTCTGGTCAGTAACATCCAATCACATGATGTGAACAGGAGTTTAAAGGCAGTGAGAGTTTTGAGGTTTGTTTTCTGAGCAGGTCATGATGGATCGAGTGGCTCTCAGTCTCGTTCTCTTGAGCGTCTTTCTCATCTCAGCCAGTTCACAACAATCTGCTAAGAAGGTGAGGGTCAAAATTTTGAAAACAGATTAACAGATTGTTTATTTGAGATGAACATTCAGTCAAATTAGTTTTAACAAGAACAAGTTTTAACAAATGCAGAATGTTCCAAAGTATAAATTCAGTCAGTTATGTTCTTAAGAAACTAATTAAATTGGTCATTAAATTTTAATCATTAAATTGGTCATATATCACAGTCAAGATATTTCAGGAAGAAATTATATTTTATAGAATTATAAAACTGTTATTTTCTAAATGACTGAATTTAATGCACAAAAGTCTTTATTTCTAAATTGTAAACGTCTACTGATTTTTGAACAGCAGTGTATCATGAAAAATTCCATTTAAATAAAGAGGTCCATCTATTGCTCAATAGTTTACACTGAGATGTAGTCGTCAAAATGTTTTTGTTTTTAAGTCCAAAGGCCTTCGAGCAGTAAATATTTGAACAATCCCCTGCAGAAAGGAGGAGCAATTGTGCACCATCCAATCCCCTCTGTTATATAGACATATTTTAATACGACTGAACTGTTTGATGTCTCAACAGAAGCAGAATGTGGATATATACAGCTTCTACATTAACTCCACAGTCACCAGTCGCTACGCCACAACCATCATCACAAGCCGTGTGGCGAACACACTGAATGAATCTCAAGAGATCCAGTTTGAAGTCAAAATACCCAAGAATGCCTTCATCAGCAAATTCAGAATGTAGGGAAACATGTGTTACACAAGTAGAGATGAAGTGGTGAAGAAGCCATTTATAGAACGCTGGTCTCATAACTTGCTGCTAATGCAGATAAACAACAACACAATAAAGATTTATTAATTATTTTATGTAATATGTCTGAGATTCTCATACAGTGGAATCCAGTTATGTCGACGGCCTCGTTGGTTGCAAAAAAGCGTTGAGATCACCGAGGATCGAGATAAACAAAAGCCAATATGGCGATTTGTTTGATGAAGCGATCGGCATGCTATACAAATGTACATCGACTGTATATGTTTGCTAACAACAAAAGGCATATGTGCACCAATGAAGAGCAGAGATTTACAAGTATAAAATCAAAAACACCTTCGATTCTCGATACAAACCTTTAATTATTTTCTCCAACATTGCAAACACAATTTCGCTCACAGCGTAAACATGCACAACACACAAACACATTCGCTCATAACACAGTCATTTCGCTCTGACACACTTCTGAAAGTATTGCACACGCGGTTACTATGGTTTCTTGACAAAGTCTAAAATGCTTTGTTGCTTTTTACCTTTAACGGTCTGCTTGAAAACAAATGCTTCTATCAGTAACAACATCTTTATCGATGTAGTGTTGTGTAATTTCGTAATCACTCTTGAACAGCAGCATTCGTCCCATCAAAAAAATCAATGAAACATTGTGTATATCACAAAAGTGCTCGAGGTCACAATTATATAACATGAAATCATCAATTACACAACATACAGCCCTTATGACATGACCACACGGAGTAAAGCAACCTACTGCTGTAAAATCACTATTTGACTGGGCAAATGCAAAGCGGCCAGAAGGACCGGAAAGACCAAAAATGGTCTTGGCATGCATGTGCACCACGAACTCAGCGCACGTGCAGTGAACAAGATACGATCATTGGTCACGGGATCGAGATAACCCAAGTTAAGTGGTGAATGTGTCCCTCTTTTGTGCTCGAGATATTAGGTTTCGACGACATAAAAGAATCAACATAACCGATAAGAAATGCTTAGACAATGAGGGAATTTGGCGGTTCCACTTCAAAAACGTTGACATAATAGGGTTGGCGAGTTAACCGAGGTCAAGATAAGTGGACTCCATGAATTAAGATGATAACATTGTCATTTTCTCCACAGGACCATAGAAGGGAAGACATATGATGGCATTGTGAAGGGAAAAGAGGAAGCTCAGCAGCAGTACAGTCGAGCAGTATCTCGAGGAGAAAGTGCTGGACTGATCAAGTACTGAAAAAACCAAATTGGTCCATAAAATGTGATTTTATAACATGTTTAGTAACATGCTGGGATTCATTTCTATTTCAGATCTGTTGGAAGAACTTTAGAAGACTTTAAAACTTCAGTGACGGTGGCTGCTTTTAGTAAAGTGACGTTTGAGTTGACCTACGAGGAACTGCTAAAGCGTCGCCTTGGCAAATATGAGCTGCTTATCAATGCCCAACCGATGCAGCCGGTGGCAGACTTCAAGGTAGAAGAAGAAACAGAGAGGAAATAGATAATCAATTTAGATGGTTAGAAAGATCATATTTCTTTTACTCACATTAGATGGATGTTCACATCCAAGAGAAACCAGGAATTTCCTTCTTGGAGGTGAAAGGAGATTTGAGCTCCGGTGATCTGGCCAATGCCATCAAAACCACCAGAGCAGAAAAAAACGTAAGCGTTTAAAACGAGTAAAACACTTCACTTAAACGTTCTCATTCTGCTACTACACTTCAAACAACTGACCAGATGACCAAACTGACCATTTCAGGCATGGGTGACCTTCTACCCCACTCGAGATCAACAGACCAAGTGTAAAAGCTGTGGAGAAAATGGACTGAATGGTGACCTGCTTATAACATACGATGTTGACAGACAAAATCCTAAAGGAGAAATCATGGTAAATGTTTCAATAACATGTTTTATAGAGAGTAAAATGAATTTGACAGTGGAAAAGGTTTTGAAAGACTGGTTTTGTAAAAAGGCATGAATGATATTTTCTCAGGTATCAAAGGGATATTTTGTCCACTATTTTGCACCCTCTGATGTTCCACGTATTCCCAAAAATGTGGTGTTTATCATTGACCGGAGTGGATCTATGCACGGCAGAAAAATTGAACAGGTAAATGTCAACGTTTCACTCATATCAACTGAAATAATAACAAGCTATGAAATATGTGATGGTTAAAACATATCGGAAGGATTTTGCAGTATTGTGAAATTTTATGTTAAAAGAACAGGAATTTCTGTATTGAAATCACTCTGGATTTGTTTACTTCAAATTGTTCATATCTGGAAAATATGAGTATCCAGTCATAATGGAGAAAGAATAACTTTCAGGAGTTCTGACAGAAGTGTTTGTCTTTAGACTCGTTTGGCACTGCTGAAGATTTTAAGTGATCTTGATGAGGACGACCACTTTGGATTGATCACCTTCGACAGTGAAGTGAAAACATGGAAGAATGAACTCCTGAAAGCCACCAGTGAAAACCTGGAGAATGCAAAATCTTTTGTGAAGGAGATCAGAGATAGAGGAGGTGAGTTCCTGACGCTAAAATGGGGAGTAAGAAAGTCGTACCTGAAAGTGACACAACTATGTTTGTTGTTCCTTCAGCCACAGACATAAACGCTGCAGTTCTAGCAGGAGTGGACATGATCAATCGACTTCCACGAGAGGGAACCGCGTCCATCCTGATCCTGCTGACCGATGGAGATCCCACTTCAGGCACAGATTCACACTGACAAACACAAGCTAATGGAGATTTATCGTAGCACTAGTTCACTCAGTCTAACTGGAAGATCTGTTAATAAAAGGTTTTAGACCCAATTCAAATGCCTGTAGGAACAGTGGATTATTATCATGACTGATTTGGTTCTTGTCTTTATCAGTAAGAGTAAAGAATGAGAAAATTTTTTTAATTTCTTATTTTAGTTCATTGCTTTCTGATCACTGAATTGTCATAATTATGATTTTAAAGCATGTGGGAAGTCTAAGTTATTTTTCCTCTCTAACAGGTGAAACTAACATAGAGAAGATAATGGTCAATGTGAAAGAGGCCATTGGGCAAAAGTTTCCCCTCTATTGTCTTGGTTTTGGATATGATGTAAACTTTGACTTCCTGACAAAGATGTCACTGGAAAATGATGGAGTTGCTCGCAGGATTTATGAGGATTCAGACGCTGATCTTCAGCTGCAGGTGAACAACAGAGAATCAGCTGTGAATTCATCCTCACTGCTTCTCTGTTCTGTGCTTGAATGCATTTAAACTCTTTATTTTGCTTTGTTATATTGCAGGGCTTCTATGATGAAGTTGCCGTCCCTCTCCTCACGGATATTCAACTTAAATACACAGGAGGGACAAACCTTACCAAGAGCAGCTTTAACCTGTACTTCAACGGCTCTGAGATTGTGGTTTCAGGACAAATCACAGACAACAGTGTGGAGAGTTTCACCACTGAAGTCATTGCAGTATCAGTAAGATCATCATGGTGCTTTACAGATTTGATCCAATTGGTGGAGCTGTTTTATTTCTCAACAGTCTCAATAGAGGTCTTAGTATTAGATTCTTAGAATCATTGGTGGTCAATCATTTAAGAGTTTGGTATAACGGTTGCAGTTTTTTCAAAGAAAGTTATTTGTGAAAGTAGTAATTTTCACTAGTTTTATTGTTTCTGAGCAGAAAGGCAATAGTGTGACGTATCAGGAAACTGTAATGACAAAAGACGCCAGTGAAGTCCCACATGAGAATGAAGATTTCATGCAGAGACTGTGGGCCTTCCTTACAGTGAAGCAACTTCTGGAGAGACAGTAAGTTTATTGAGTGATATGACATTCTGCATGTTAATTTGGACATTGAGGACATCTTTCTGTCTCAGGATACTTCTTAAAGGACAAGAGAAAGAGGATGAAAAGAAAGAAGCTCTCCAACTCTCCCTGAAATACCAGTTTGTCACCTCCCTCACCTCTATGGTCGTCACCAAGCCACAGGAAGGTGAAGTGGAAGTTGCCGACAAACCCAAAGAGGGAGGAGAGGAAGCCAGACCTCCAGGTGAGAAGTTGTAGTTTCTTACAAACCTTGTAAAAGAAAGTAAGAAAATATTTGACCTTTAATGAAAGAGCAATATCTGTTTTATTCAGCAAAATAAACAGTGACAGCAACAATATGAAAAGTTATGTACGAATGTGTTAATCAAAGTTTGCATCGACTGCATCGTAGGTCAAACAGAACATTTATTAAAATATAAGAATCAACTTTTTTTGTGCATCATATTTATGAATCTGATCCAACTTGAATGGATTCAGCTTCTGTATTAATATTTATAAACAAAAGGGTTTCCTTTTGTCAGATCAGTGCAGAATCTTAAATATTAGATGATTCACAATCAGTATATATGATTGGATTACTGATAGCGGGATTCCTATTCTTTGGCTTTGGGATTATCCTGACCTATCGAAAGATTGGCAAGACAGCTGCGAGCAAATTCACCCAGCCGCTGTCTGTAGAAATGAAGAATTGCCTCGAGGCCGTGTCTGACCGTCTGAAGGAATTAGATCAGCGAGTGATAAAGATTGAGGAACTGAATCGTAACAACACAGTCCGGACAGCGAGCCAGATCGGTGAACTTTCACGAATGGTATCCGGTCTGGCTATGAGGCTGGACACGGTGCTGAGGACCAGAAATGAACTTGATTGAACTGACTGATTATGATCCGGACAAAATTACCGATCAACGAATGGATTATTAAAAAGTTGTATTTCTGCCCCTATCTCTCGTTGGGAAGCCAGCATGATGACAGCCTGGTCTCCCTTATCTTCCTTCAGGGACAAAGCCACAGAACTGTTCTCAAAACATCTGATGTTGTGACTACTCTCCTTCTCACCCGTCTGCGTGTCCTGCCTCTATCTGTTCTTATCTATTTCCCTCCCCAATCTCCAACGAAAAAAATCCCTATGTGTGTGTGTTAAATTGCAGTATTGTTTTCTTATGTGTAATGTATGTTTGTATATTATGTTTGTTTTTGTTGTGTCTGCTGCTATGTATGCTTGCTAAACTGCACTCATTTCTTGGCGCCGCAAATGGCGCCTCGGTGTTTGAGCTCTTCAGTGATTGTTTTTGTTTGTTTGTTCATGTTGTGTTGTATATGTGCACTGGAAGCTTCAGCACTAAGACAAATTCCTTGTGTGTGACAAGCACACTTGGCGATAAAGCTCATTCTGATTCTGATAACATCCATTTAGAAAATAGACAGAGTGAGTCTCCATTTTATGTCAACTGCATCTGCCTTTAAATATATATTTGTCGTACTTGTTTTATATCACAGCATCAGGATTTAGTGTGCAACTGAGTCACAGTCCTCCCAGTCCGGACCTTCTGATGGAAGGTATGTTTTTTTCTTCTAAATTTTAATTTTAAATTTTAATCATAAAAAGAAAATGATCTAAATGTAGCATTTGTTTTGTGAAAAGATTTATAATGAATCAATTATATTAATTGAATGTATTAATTATATTAATTGAATTGAATTGAAAGTTTTTATTTGAGAAATATTGCAAATCATTTGGTATAATTTAATACTAACTAATTCAATTATTTCTCTATTTAATGATTTTAAAATAGATTGGTAATTATTTTTCATTAATTATTGATTTCATTGAGTGCTTTGGTCCGTAACATTGGGAAACTGACTTAGTTTGAAAAGCTGTTATAAATAGCTTGTCTCTAACTTTTTATTGAATCCCCCCCCCCCCTTTTTTTTAGAGCTACCTGACTATTATTTCAAATCTTTTCCTGGTATGTATTAAAATGGTATATCTTTGATTCTGCCTTGTGTCCAGTAAGTGTAGTTTGATCTTTTGCTTCTTCTCTTGAGCTTAGTTCCAACGTGGAGGGGTGCATTAATTGATCTCCCTACTATGTCAGGTACATAAAAATCTCTCAAACACACAGTTATGTTGGGCAGTTTTATATAATAATAGTGATACAGCATTTGGTTATGTTTTCTCTTAGTCCCAACGGTTGTTAGCAATCGGTTCCTGCTGTCTGCTGCTGGTCAGTCTAAGCCACTTTGTTTTGACGTTCCTGTTCCTCTCAAACTCAAACTGCTAGAGGATTCTGCTTCAGGTAACTATGACACATTTACTCTACATGCACATCCTTTTATAATTGAATGTTTTGTATGTACTGTGTGACTTTCTGTGTGTCTTAGAGTTCTCTATGAATGGAGAATTCATGACTGGACAAAATGGATTCAGTCAAATTGCCTTTCATTACAAATCAAACCATCACCTGACAATAAACACAAGGTCTATCCGATACCAAGATGGACAGAATCATGTTGAGTTTTTGTGGGGCCAGGAACCTACTCAACACAATACAGAGGGGTACATGCTACTCAATCTATATGTGTTTCACTACATTTGAGTTTGTTATATCCTCTTTCTGTCATGTAGAGTTCATTCATCAGTTTCTCTGTTTCAACAGTGTGTCCCTGATTCTACGGAGCAATGAAATGGACGTTACCATGGGAAACATACGTGTTGTTGTTCTTCTTCACAAGAGAAATGGTGAAGTGTTTCTGTGGCCTGCCGTTCAGCAACAGCCAAAAGATGTCAGTTTGATGGGCATTTTAGGTAAGAGTGCTTCAGTGATTAAACATTTAAACATGTATGAACACTTTACTCACCAACCCAGCTGACAAGACCTCTGATTGGCCTCTGCTGATCTTGCAGCCAATCAGAATGCTTCCTCAACATTTAAATATTTTGGTTCATTGTTTGCTGTAAGCCAGTCCTGCAGAGCTATCAGAGTTACCTCCTCCCTCCCCAGCTCCCCTTGCCCAGATCTGCTACAGGATTGATGTTTGTCTATTTTGTCTATTAAACAAGACGTTTTAGATATTCAGAGAACAATCAGAAATCACTTAACGGGAACGTTAGAAAAACTGTCTTAAACAGTTAAGCATATATGTAAAACAAACATATTTTTGTTGGCTGGATGAGCAAGTAAATGGTACATTTTTATTTGTAACTTGCTTTATTAAAACAAAACGGAATAAAATCTAAATGATAAAATCTCACTATTTAAGGAAAAGCTGAGGCTTCATATGAGGAGGTTCAAGGATCACAAGCACCAACTCTAAAGATAATGGACCAGGAAGTGAAGACGAGCTTGTAAGTGATCAAAAGTTATTATACACACAGCTGATTTTTCCCTTTATTATATATCTGTTTCAATCTATGAATGATCTGTATCTGTAGGGAGGATGTCACAGACTACACACTTCCTTCAACTCCGGTTATCAAATGTTGGCTTGTCCCGTTCCAGGCTGTGATGAAGAGAGACATTTCTGATTTCACTGTCACTCAGCTGTAGAGATCAAAGTGGGCAAATTAAAAACTGGGACAAAACATGTTACTTTGTAAAACACTTGCTGGTGTTTAAGTATATTTTTTAACTAATTTGCAAGCACAACCTTTCACACACTTTTCATGAGTTCCTCATAATAAAGACAATGTGTTTGAATCTAGATTTCATAAAAACTGAATTTGACCTGATCCTTCCAAATGTATTTTCAACTTGGTCTCAAGTCAAACTATTTACTCTTGTGATTTTAATGATTAAATAAACGTTTGATCACTCATCCATCTGTCCATCCGTCTATCATGTATTTAATGTCATTTAAAGAAATTAAGTATCTTTTTAAATTTGTAACTAGAAAGCAGAAAAATCTACTTTGTGAAAAATACAGGTTTATCCTGCTATACTTTCTGCTTATAACTTTGTCAATGAAAATGATCCTGAAATGGACATTGAATGTGCTAACTTGAACAGGCAAATGCTTTGACACAGACTGTCCAAAGTTTATGTCATAAACCAAGTCATGCTGATTCAATAGATTAAACTGAGGTAATACTATTAAGCCTATTCATGAGTCAGCAGTTCCACAAACAATATAAATGACGATTACGGGACACTTTAGCGGTACGCTTTAAGCTTTGCCCTTATCTTATCCAGTAAACTTGAGTTTATGACTTGCTCTAACTCTTTCTGAAGGAACTGGATGGAAATTCAAGATTATGCAACTCACATATTTTTCAGTATTAATTAAAGGGATAGTTAACCTCAATATGAACATTCAAAATTTATCATTATTTACTGTGTCGTAAAGCAAAAACATTCTTCAAAATATATTTGGTGTTCCAAAGATTCTGCAGTTTGGAATGGCATTGAAGTAGGTAAAATAGTGAAAAATTGTTTTCTAACATTTTAGCTTTGCTGGCTGATTGTTAACTTCAAGGCTGAAACATGGAATGAATGGCCTGTGATAGAAAGAAACCATCTATCTATTGACGAAACTTGACAATTCACTACATGAGTGTTTAAACAAAGCTCCGTATTTATAGGAGTTGCGTCACTGTTGTCTGGTCAAAGGCTATTTGACTTGCCTCTCTCCTGCTGTTGAAGTCTCTGTTGAAGCACGGCTTGCCACTCCAGATCTTGAACAAAACCTTGAGCTTCCAAAAGACTGATCCTCCGTATTTTTAAGCTCATAGACATTGAATTTGTAACACTGATCATCAAGCTGGAAGAGTCCAGCAATCCTTTGAATGCATCTACAGGCAAGTACAACTGCCATATCTTTAAAGGAATAAAGGAAATGTATCTGTGAAAAGACAATTCAACAATGATTTCAAGTATTATTTAGATTTCTTTTTGGAGAGAACTAAACCAATGGCAGTATTTCTGCTCTTTGAATCCTGCAATCATTAACTATTGATGCATTCCAGAGCATTTTATCAAGACTACTCTATGGCACAATCAATGCCGGACGTCACTGTGCTCTCAGGCAAACCTACAAGAATGCGAAAGGACGTACACCGTATCATTTAAAATGACTTTGACTTGTTTGAACCCTGGTCTGAGAGAAAATTTGAAAGAGGAAATATTTGTAAATCCTCCATGTGCTTTTAGTATTTGCAGTAAGACTGAAACTTGTGAGTGAGTACAAGTATTTTTAAAGATGGATAAAAAATAAAGCTTGGATTTAAGAACCAATCACACAAAATTTGATTGTTGCTCATTCTTGGACACTCCATTATGGTTAATATGACTACTGAATCAAACACTTCCAGTCTTGGACCGAGTGATGTTGAACGAGTGTTGGTACCCGTGTTTGACAGCTTTATCCTGGTGACCGGGGTAGTGGGACACATCCTGGTTCTTATCATCATCTGTCGTATGATGCGGAGAGGACGTGGAGGACTCCAACAAACAAATGCAAATAGCACAGACGTTTTTCTTCTGTCTTTAAGTGTGGCAGACCTTCTCCTACTTTGCTGTCTTCCGTATCACACAGTTGCCATTGCAACCCATCACTGGCCGTTTGGAAGTTTTATGTGCAAGTCGGTCAGCTTCCTGAGTGCGATGTCCACAGCTGCGAGCGCCTTCACGCTGGCTGCTTTGGCTTATGCTCGGTACATCATTGTGGTTCATCAGTCAAAAGCATATCGATGGCGCAGAGAGGGGCGTTTAACGGTGATTGCAGGTGTGCTGTGGATACCAGCTGTTGTCTTGGCATCGCCTCAGTTCGCTTGGAGGACGCTGATTTCAGGGCTGGACAACCATGAAGCTCGCGAGGACCTGGCATGTTTTAATTTCATTTCTGACAAGAGCCAGTTGGCATATGGATTGTGCCACTTCCTGCTGGCTTTTGCATTTCCGCTTTTGATCATCGTAATAGCCTATGTCAAGATATACCATTTCCTTAAAGTCACTAGGCGGGATCGCACAGCTCAGACTGACCGTTTGGAGCACTACCATGTGCATGTCACCAAGACGTCTGCTTTGTTAGTGCTGGCGTTTGCATTGTGCTGGCTGCCTTCCTATGGCTTGATGTTTGTTCAGTTAGTAAAGAGTGACAACTCGGTTGGACCTTTACCTCAAATTGGACCTTTTGCTACCTTTTCTCGCATCATGGCAACCTCGTCTACAGTGGCCAACCCCATTCTCTATGTTTTCATGTCAGAGAAATTCAGGAAAGAACTACTGGATCTGATTCGAGGAGGCTGTTCAAACAAACCCTCCTAAAGCCATTTGGGATGCTGGAATGACCTTTGAAGGGTTTTCAAATAATACTGGTGTTAACAATTAGTGTTTTGATTTTTAAACAAAGATGTAGAATATTTCCATGAGTGCTGCCACAATGACCAATGGACACTAAGGAACTTTGGGACACCTGTTGAGTTAGAAATGGTGTTCTGGTATTTCAATCGAACAATTTTTGCAGAGCGTCTGAAAACGTTGAGGAAGCAAACAACTGTCTAGGATACATTGTGCATTCTTTTAATGTTTTAAGTCAGTTAATTTGCAGACTTGTCAAAGGTTTGTTCATCAAAATACGATGTAGTTTGATTTGATTTTAATGGAGAATTCTTAAAAATAAAGTTTTTTATTGTCATTGATGGTTCCATGAAGAACTTTTAATGTCTATGGAACCAAAATGTTCTTTACTGTGGAAAAAAGTTAACCTGTTCTTCATGTGAAGGCTGCATCTGAAAGCTTAAGCAGTTGATTTCTTGCCTTGCTGTCCTATCAGGCAATGACTTTGCATTGTGGGATATCAAAGGATGCATCTATGCTGAATCTTACATTGGATTCGGATGTGTCCTTTTGCCTTTCCTCGGAATACATCTGAAGGGTGCATTTTTAAGCTTTCAAATGCACCTTAGGAAAAAAAAAAGATCTTTTAAGAACTGTACACTGTACACAAAATGGTTCTTATATGCAACCCCCCATTTATAAATAGTGTATTGTAATTAAACCCAAGGAAAGGCTGAAGTAGATTTTGAAAAAGACAGCTTGAATAGAAACAGTTATTTGATTTCTATTTAGTTGGTCACATAAAATCTTGAGAAAGCAGTGTAACAGACAATGGCTCCATTTGGTTAGTGTTAACAATACAATTCCTATTCCAGATGGGATTGAACCATTGAAACATAACTATGCGTAGAACAGACCATCAAAATATATAGGAAAACAGTGTTTATCAGCTCTGTCAATGCTACAGCAGAATGGCAGTAAAATTAAAAATTTCGCCCTCCAGCATAGCCTGGAATGGGACAAGCCCACATTCTCGAACAAAAGATGAATGAAATTGGTAATCACTGATAGTCTCCCTATACATACAAGTTTCATTAAATACATTCATGAATGAAATATTTAACCATAAAGGGCAATACAGTACATCGTTTCAATGAGGTACCAGTATATGCAGATTTATGGGAGTTAATATGTATTTATTAATTTAACCTCCAGTCTCCTTAGTCTCCACCACTTGTCCATTATCTTTAGAGTTGAAATATGAAATATTGGGTTATAACTATATATAATGTTAACTAACATAATAGACACATTAACATCATTGGCATTATGAGAGTATCAGAGTATGCAATTTCGGATGCAGCCTTTGGGTTGTAGATGACAGAAAATTCTGTCAGTGTTCGGTAAAGTAAAGTGGCAGAGAGAGTTCAGCGCGACAGCTTAAGAAACCATGCAAATTAACAAAATATCTTTGTCACTTTAACCACACATTGTGCTGAAAATATTTCTGTTTGCATTTGTTTTCTTCAATTTTAGTGCGTTGAGTTCTCTAGGTCACTGTAGGAAAGAGTTGAAGTACATTCTTATGTACACTATCAGGGAGAGTTTGACAGCTTCTTCCTTTTCATCCCCTTTCACTATCCCTTTAAATAATACAGAGACAAGACAGAGACAAGACAGACAGATCAGGTTTTAGATTACTTAGACTATAAGTTTGATTCCTCATTGCAGGCATATTTCTCCTTCCAGACATATTTTGGGTTAATGAGTCTAATACAAGCCATCTTGAGAAATGAGTGTGGTTTTAGTATGTGTTTTTATGTGTTTTATGCCTCATGCAATTTTTAAAAACCACAGTTTAAATCTGATCACTAGGATCATAAAGTTAATTTTAAACTGTCCTACGATTTAACAGGAGTTTACATTAGTATATTTATATATGCAAATAAACTTACTGCCTCTCCAGAAGTTACTTCACTGTAAGGAAGGCCCACAGTCTCTGCATGAAATCTTCATTCTCCTTCACTGTGTGATTACTTCCTACAGCCACACCAGGACAGTGTCATTATCTGACATTAAAGTATATTTTAATCTACATTAATTTCTTGTTAGTACATTGAGCTGTGCACTTTAACTATATTTTTGTTATGAATGAGCTCTGCGCTCCCCTCCATGGCCACCAGAGGGAGCTCACACATATACTGACGCTTCACTACACACTACATTTCCCATCATGCAGTACACTAGACTAATTAC
The DNA here is from genome assembly GCA_037043235.1 of Rhodeus uyekii. NCBI lineage: Eukaryota > Metazoa > Chordata > Actinopteri > Cypriniformes > Acheilognathidae > Rhodeus > Rhodeus uyekii. Next base: position 989,772 of record JAWRVZ010000132.1, read on the forward strand.
ACACACCAGCTGAACACCCTTATGTCTGTTTGTTTCTCCAACTGTTATTAATCTCATGAACTATAAAAAACTGCTTCACCCACACACTCACCGCGAAGTCTTGTTTAGCCCCGGTTAACATTCTGAGCGTTCATATCCTGTCTTGTTACCTGTTACCGATCCTGCCTGTTTGCCTGTTTGCCTGTTTCCCTGTTTCCCTGTTTGCCTGTTTGCCTGTTTGCCTGTTTGCCTGTTTCTGTTCTGCCTGCCCTGACCTGTGCCTGGATATACGCTTGAGATTGTTTTCTGCCTGCCTTGACCACTCGCCTGGATTATTCTGCCTGATACTGTCTGCCTGCCTTTGTGACCCCTGCCTGATTATTGACTACATTTATCTCTCTGTTTGCCCTGACCATCTGCCTGTACGACTACTCTTAATAAAGTATTTGGATCCCTGCCTGTGAGTCACCTTCTGTTACAATTTTAAAGACACTATAAGCAATTATGAAAGTATATATAAAGGTGTGTTTACGTCCCACTTAAGTGGTTTAAAAAATTAAACTAATTGCAATTAATCTGTGATACAGGTTGAACTTAGTTACATATAATATGCATTTATTTAGTCGAAAACATTACATTTAATTCAGACTCAAGTGTGTTCCTTTAAAATATATTATTTGTGTAATAAGTACACTTTATAAAAGTTTATTACACTTTATACTAATGTCCACTTTTTTCCCAAAAGGGGTATCTTGACCTTAAACTGGATCTCTGGCTTGTGATGACTGTTATGGCGTAGCGACTGGTGACTGTGGAGTTAATGTAGAAGCTTTATATATCCACATTTTGTTTTTGTTGAGACATCAGAAGGTACTCTTAAGATATGATTACTTATTATGTGGTATTCTGGAACAATTGATTTTTATTGGTTGCAGGATTGGAGTCAAGTAGCCCTATATCATTCTGACGGTCACTGAAAATGGTAGGGAAATTGTATAATTTTATGAAGCTTATCGTTACCTGTCAGTCGTGTCCTTCCTGTGAGTCATGTACTTCCTGTCAATCATGTCCTTCTTGTCAGTCGTGTCCTTCCTGTCAGTTGTGTACTTCCTGTTCCCTTCCGTGTTCTCCCATGTGCTCCTCACCTGTTGCGTCATCAGTCACCTTGTTTGTCTTGTCAGCTGCGTCCAATCCCCTCATGCTCCTTTGTCTTTGTCAGTTGTTAGCTATGTTGTGCTTGTGCTTGTGCTTGTCACACGTTCCCTGGTGTAACAATTATACACAGGTAATATGCTAATTGTTTCAGTATTTTATTAGTACTTATTGTTTAATTCAGTATTTTATAAGCACATATTTATTTGGTGAGTACAAGAAGTGGCATATTATGATCTTAAGGTGCATTCACACCATGTTGTAATTTCCTTAACGATTCTCAAATGTAAAAATGAAAGCCTTTGCCATGCTTGTAGAAATGTGTGTATCACGTGGCTGCCGTACCACCTGAACACTGCAGATTTAAGGTATGTTTGACATCGGCCTAAGGCAGTGCTGTCCTGACAGACCAGTACCACAAGTAGTAGTACCACGATTAATAAGCAGCGAACACAAAAACAGATTCTGTGTAAACAGCTATGCTGCATATTTGCTCTCCTATTCGCGTGGGATTGCTCAAATATGCTGCTCATAAATGAAGGCCTTTGGACTGAAACACAAATACAGTTAGGCTACATCTCAGTGTATACTATTGAGCAATAAGAAGTTTAGCTGAGTCAAATAAAAAAGTGGCATTACAAACATAATCAAAATTAAATGGATTATGTATATATCAGAAAAATCAAATGATTTGATTTTGAACAAATATTAGTTGTGTAAAAAAAAAAATTGTTATCTGAACAAGGAAGTAGGTAGGCCAAAAAACTTTACATGCAGAATCAAGCAAACAAATATATGCTTCACCAAAGTCTATCTTCATCTCAATCGTAGTTAACCCTTTAACACCTAACATATCAAATAATAGTGAAAAATCCCATTAGGCTATTTGAAATAACCATTTGCATTACATTCAACATTTATGCATTTGACAGACGCTTTTATCCAAAGCGACTTGCATTGCATTCAAGAAACGCATTGATATTCTAATCAGTTCTTGCTTTCCCTGGAAATCGAACCCATGACCATTTACTGGACCTAGACAAAACAAAATAAAATAAGCATAAAAGCTTGCATTGTTGCTTGTTTTGTCTCATATTTAATACACCAGGGATTTTATGGCCCATATATGGAAAATGTATGAGGGGAAAAACACCATCAGCTTTATTCAGAGTGCCAAACTGAGGAGAAAATATGCAATTTTATGATTAAAGCTCTATAGTTTAATACAGTGATGACTGATGTACAGATAAACGATCTTCAAAAGAATTTTGCATTTAATACATTTTAAACTTATTTTTTCTAATAAATTATATTTTGAGAATCAACTAAATCCTCACTCCAGTAAATGTTCTGCTTGAAATATTAATATCAATATAAAAGTTATATTTAAGCTTTCTCTCATTAAAGATTATCACAACTTTATAATTAATCTGAAAGGCCTTGTACTTGATAAAACAATTGAGGCATTGAGAAGGTAAGAAAACATTAAAAAAAAATCATTGAATATAAGTATATAAATCATTGTGCTTGTTTTAAAACTTTTATGAGTATAGATATTGTTTGAATAGTTTAAAAAAACTTTATTAACCATTTCCAAGAATCTTCCAAGTATTTAAGTACAGTATTTCAAATGGTCCCACAATAAACAGTGTATTATGAATACAAAAGACTGTTTATGATTAACTTTAAAGAGTTCTGTAGAAGAACTTCCTTTTTTCAGCTTCACTTTTGAAACAAAAGTACACAGTTTGAGCACAGAGAGTGCCATGGTATTATGTTTGTCCCATAGGAGGATTTGTGTAACCATGTGTAATGTTAAGACGTGAAATGTGAAGTTATATTGCAAGCTAGTGTTTACAGGCATCTTATATTATAAAGGCATTTTATACAGGCATTACAGGCATTTTATATTATAGAGCACTTTCTGGCAGAGTTTTTCTATTTATGTATAAATATTATGCAATCTGTTATATGCAATGCTAGGCTAGGCTATGCTATTGTTGTTACGGAGAACTCTGACTAGATTAAATGAACAATACAAGCCTGGTGCATCAAATATAATACTCCAAAAAAAAAAAAAAAATCCCGAAGGAGGATTTCTTTGTAAATTTTGTCTAAAGGTTGAGTAAATGTTTGTTTTTCGTGAGATTTTTCGGACTATTATTATTGCAAATCATACAAAAGTGCCTGCAGAGGGCGCTCTGTGACTTCACTGTTACAACAGCTTACTGTACTATGAAATGCTTCGAGTCCTGACTGCACAGAAGTTTGAGTTTGAATATATTTTAGCCACAGTGTAACCATCTATTACCATTTTTATGCTTAGATGTTTTAAATAACATGTAAACAAGTAAACATAGTGTAAAATGTTAAGATGCAGTTTTATGGTAGCTAAATAATGTTGATTTCTTGAAATAAGAATCCCTTTTCTTATACAACAAAACAAATTAATATAAATATTCACTCTATATTTATTTCTTACAAAAGAGAAACTGAACAGGACAACTCTCTCTTCTTTCACACTTTTATGATTTCACACAAAAATACAGAAACTGTGTATTATAATTTCTGAGGCACCATTGTTGCGTTATAAGGATCAAATTACCTCTTTGAAAGAGACAAAAACATTTAATGAATGTGACAGGGCAGGTCTGAGAAATGCCACCCTTTTTCCAAGGTACAGCTAAAAGTAGGGAAAGAATGCTGACTAACTTGTTTATTCACTTTTTTTGAGCGTACAGACCTTAAAACATTTCTAAAACAACACACAGACTTTATTATTTATTAACAAACCTTTACTGGTGGAAAAGCAGTCCAATAAATCCTAATTTGACTTTGACAAAAGTCAATTTCTATATAAGTGCAAACTCTAAAGCTTTGACCTTTGCACATGTCTAGCATTATTGTCCAGGTAATTATTGTCCAGGTAATTAGTCTCTTAATAGTGGGGTATGTTGTTAATTTAACACCTGCTATAAAATCCTAAACGTATACAGTTCAACACATGAAATGTGTGACAACTTGCCCCAAGCTGAAAATTGCTCTTGCATTCAGGTATACATGAGATATTAACCATGTGACAACTTGCCCCAGTCTCCTTTAAAGGAATTCAGCTTAAGGGCTGGGTGCATTTGGGGTGTTACTGATAACAGTAATTTCTTTATAAATATTGAGCTTTATAATTAATCCTGAATAAAGAATCTGGATGAACTAACTTGCTGCTCCTTGTTTTGGGTGTTTGCTCTCAGTTATTAACAGTGACTATAATTCCAGGTGAGTTATTATAGCCAGTTGCCAAGATACGTGAAACAGCTGCTAAACAAATTCACTTGGTTACAGAGAATGCGACAGATGGAACTTTGCACCCGGCAGTTTCCTGGTTATAGTTTTACAAAGCTGCAAATAACCAAGATCGTATTTCTTATCTGGTACAGCAACCCTGCTAATTATGAACACACAAACTTTTTTCTCATTTTCTTCCAGAAAGTCACTTTACATTTGTTTTTGTGTGTGTGTGTGTGTGTGTGTGTGTGTGTGTGTGTGTGTGTGTGTGTGTGTGTGTGTGTGTGTGTGTGTGTGTGTGTGTGTGTGTGTGTGTGTGTGTGTGTGTGTGTGTGTGTGTGTGTGTGTGTGTGTGTGTGTGTGTGTGTGTGTGTGTGTGTGAGATTTGATTCTCAGTTGGGTGGGGTGAGTGTCTCATGTGCACTCAAAGTTCACTCACACATTCTCATTTAATGAATATGTGTCAATGGAAGCAAAGTCATATCATCTTTTATCATCTTCAAAAACACTCGTCTCTAACTAAGATTCCTGAGCAGTAAGTAGTATTTTGCATTGTTTTGTATGTTTGCAAGCATTTTTTTTTCTGATAAAATGTTTTATTGCCATTTTTATTACAGTACGCAACCAATATCACCTAAGTATCAACTTACCATAACCATCAATTTTTTTAAATTTTGTTATGTGACATATACCATTGCTGTTAATATTATGTAAACAATAACAATAATTGATAAATATGATAAATAGTCTCAATTTAAAATACATGATACAAAATACATTTGGAGAAGATAAAAATATGTTTTATGCGCACACACAAATGCAATTTTTAAAATGAAGTGATGGCTAAAATACTTTCCTTGCACTTTAACTAAACAGTAAGTTAAAATGTTAAAATAATAATAATAAGAAAAAGTACATTTTAACAAAAAATATCATAAAGAGTTGTATGGTTTCCAAAGAAATAATGCAATGGGGTTTTTTTCTGGTCAATTGTTTAGTCATGTTTGTTCAATAACGTTTTATCAGCTGGTGTTTTTGGTGATCATATTAACTATATACCACTAAAAGTTGAATTTTCCAGTTTTTTTAAATAATTTGAAACCTAACTTGATTGAAAGGTGTATCTGTGCTATCTTTAAGATAAACGTCACTTTTTGTATTATTTTAAGAGATATAGTGAGATATAGTATATGGTATATAGTATATAGTATATATAGATATATAGATATAGTTTTATGAGATATAGTGTCCAAACTACAACAAACTAATGGAGTTACAAAAAATGAGAACAATACGTGTTCCCCTTTAAAACGTATCTGGAATCCAGGCATTCCAAGCAGCAAACATGATTCACGAACACCCACGTTATCTGGCAATCTGTCGCTCACGGAGACACACCTGGGCATTCTGGAGAGCAGGTGACTTCTTGGAGAACGCAGTTGATCTTTTAGGACAGGATCTTTTTAGGATCTTTTAAATCAGATATTACCGGAGCTGAAGACTTTGAATCAGGGAATGATATAACGCGGATCGTTTTCTGTCGTCTTTCAGAGAACCGGGACGGAATGCTGCGTAACCGCGCGGCGAGCCTCGGGTACTGGACGAGTGATTCGGGCACTGGACGGGTGATTCGGGCACTGGACGGGTGATTCGGACTCTGTAACCGGACAGATCGGGACTATGGTCCTCTGCTGTCCCACAAAGCCTCAAAGAGACGACATAGCGAGATATATCTATGGGATTTTGTTCTTAACCAGTTTCGGTTGATCGTCCGTTGGATACAAAAGCGAAACTGTTGCGCAATGGAGTGTACGTGGTGGAGAGTTCAGCTGCTCCTATTGGCCAGCGCCTGTGTGTGTTCACTGGAACGAGTCGCACACACACCAGAACACAACGTCATCTGTCCTCAGGTTCATTATCATTTACTGATATTTGCTTTGATTTATTTCAAATAGGCAATTTTATGCATATAAAACATTTACATTGCATGGTGTTCATAAAATATTCTATTATTTCAAATTGAGTCATATTAGTCAAATCAGCACATAGCCATAAAATGGAAAATTACAAGTAAATAAATAAGCTTGAGCAACTTGACCAAATTATTTATTTGTACTAGCAATGACTTTATACATTTAAAAAAAATATATATTTTAAGAAGTATTTATTATAACAGGCCTGATAAGATGAAATTATCAGGAAAAAGTTAAATAAAATGTTTATATATTATATTATAATATTATTTTATATAATGTTATATTTGTAAAATAAACCAACGTATAGAACCAATAGTAAAAAAAGAAGATAAATGGATTAATTATATGTCAGGTTATTCATCAGTTAACATAACTAAGTTTTTTTTTCTTGTTTTTTAGATTTAAAATAGTTCCAGAATTCTTTTTGAAATACAGATAAAAATTTAGTTTTAAGGCACATATAGTTGTGGACGCGCAAAATTATCAAAAGAATATTTAATAAAGAACAAATATATTATTAAAAGTTACATTGTTTATAAATTGAGTTAATATATTGGAATTTTGAGCCAATTATGCCTATAATTGAACATTCGTTCAAATGGTAATTCACACATTATTAGAAGATACAGGCAAGCAAGATATTAATCTGATTATAACTCAAGTTTGTGTTTTTAGGGTCTTTCAAACTGCATTATGAGACATACAGAGCCTCTCGGAGCACGTGATGTGAACTGCGGTCGTGCGTTTGTGTGTTCTCTGGACGTGAAGCCAAAATTGTGCTGTCACGGGAAGGTCTGTAAGCCCTGCTTGTGGAGTAACATCCTATTGAGTATTATTCCAGATCCTGAGGATGAGGAGGACAGCGATACTGAGGGATCAGAATATGAAGATGATATCAGTGGTAATAGCAGCACGTTACAGTTGTTGGTCTAATTAATGTATTCTGGTTTACATAATCACAAACCTTTCTATTTTCAGGAGAATGGGAATCAGGATGCGTTTCCATGCCAGACAACACATCAGAGGGTCGAAGGGTAAGCATTTTGTTCTTTCAACATCATTTTGAAGTTTATGTCAGCACTTGATTTCATCTTTAGTTAATACTTTTAATGCCTTACTCTTTTTAACAGAACGCTCACTCTCTCTGTGAAGACCCTTCTCAAGGTAGGCCAAGTGAACCTAAAAAAATATCTCTCTTATCAGTGCTAATATTTACATTTTCTAACACGTACATGCTTTTATTGAAAGACAGCAGTGGATTCACCATTGTTTGCCATTAATAAAGCTTGCCTCTCTGTCTTCTCTTCATGTAGTTGCTATTACAATATGCTACATGTCAGCTGAAAGCCTGCATGTGCGCTGCAAGAGATTAGACTTCACAATGACTTCTGCTGCAAAGCATGAGCTTCTCAATGTGAGTGTTTCCTCTGCGTCCATTTACTGTAATCTTCAGCCGTTTCACATGTGAACAGTTTGTGGGCTGATCTGTGAAGCTGGGCTGGTTTTATAATAGAGTTAGTTATTTGTACTAGTAATGATGCCAGCTTGATATTGAAACTTTAAAATTAATACTTATTTATATTTATATATATATTTACATAAACATTTTTAGCAGGTCTGGAAAGTTCAAATTGTCAGGTGTGTTGTATATTGTAAAAGTAAACTGTGAACAAATGCAAACATTGAAGAAAATATTTACATAAAATTGGTGACGATTTTAATCTCAGTGTTTATTTTTGTGTCACGCAGCTGATTCTGGTGGAGTATGAAGATGTTGACTTTGGCAGAAAGATAAAGATCACCGGATCGTTCACTCGGTCATATGAAGTTGAAATCCCTAACTTAAAAGAAGGTAGAAATGGTTTTTACATATGCTTTACTGGTCAAAAGTAGTAAAAAAAAAATAAAAAATCACATTCAGCAAGGCTGCATTTCATTGAGTAAAAAGAGTAAAAATCACAGGAATAAATTACAATAAAATAATATTAAACTTAAAACATTACGTGAATTTTATATCAAATAAATGAAGCTTTGTTATTTAAACTATTTATTTATGCTATTTCTATTCACACCAACATTTGTTTTGTTGCCCATCATATAAAGAATCAAACACATGTCTAATATTTTTATATGCTTGCAAATGCAAATGTATTATATTACAGCAAGTGTATGAAAAGCAGTGACTGTATACATAATATCTGAAAGGAATATCTGAAAGGAACATGCAAACATGATGTTTTCTTTGAGAAAAATTGTGCACTGTTCTCATAAAAAAAACGTATGATTTTTTTTTCTGGGCAGTGTGTTCCTCACCCCACCTCAAAGACATAAAGCAGTGTAAAGGTATGTTTGGATTGGATTGCTTCATTAATCTGACATTAAAATAGTTGAGCATATTTGAATGATAACTTCACTTGATGATTTTTAGGTCCCAGCATCTACACTAAGAGACAAGAGGGTGTGGTTAAGATTCTGGTAGCCAATGAGGATGAAGGATCTTCTGAACCCCCGACCCTGTGTATGAAAAGAGGAAGGAAAGGAAAATGCTGGGTCAGTTAACCTTCACATTCAAATGATGTGTGAATAACACACTACCTGAAGGTTCACTCCATTTACTATGCAAACCAGTTTGCTGTTTTCATCAACTCTCTTGTCTTGTTGACTTATCATACCATTTCTTCTCTCAGCCTATGGTAAATAACAGCATTCCACTGGAGTCAATCACGGACTGCATGTGTTTCCAGGTACTTTTCTAACATGCACACACTCAAAACAATGCCTGCTAAAACTAGTGTTTGAGTTAAGACCGTCTAATCCGAGACCAGACATGCCTTGGTTTTGATCTTGTATTGGTCTTAAGCCCTCAAAGTCTTGTTCTTTTCTTGATTTCAACATACACTGGTTTTTCTGAGTTGTGGTTATGACTGGTGTTGAAATAAAATCCTGAGTTCTCAAGACAGAGAACAAATGTGTTTGAGTAATTGACTAGTCTTGAGAACCGCAGCACTAGCTAAAACCCATTTGTACATGATTTCAACATGCCGTTTGTCTGTGCTTACACTTTTTTTAGGCTTGGAAAACAGAAAATACAGCTCGTTCAGAATACTGTCCCTTTGAAAACAATAAAACAGGTAAAAACAGTATTTTAACAGTATTTTATATTTATTATATATATATATATAATAAATAATAATAAAATAAAATAATAAATACATTTTATAAAAATGTTTATATATTTTATACTTGTATTATAATACTTATGTTTTTTTGGTACCTGATAAAATGTTTGAAAGCTTGGAGTAACTAGACAATTTAATGAATTTTGACTTTTCAGTGTTATAATTTTACCTCATAATGTAAACCAGGCTTCTTGAGACTGTGGGTCTTTACAAAAAAGAAACAGTTGTTGTCGGGCTGAATTAAAATGAGAAGATGTTTTGTCTTGTAAATTATTTGAAGTCATCTTGTGGCCCTCTTGGAGGTTTGCTGAACCCTCTAAGATCTATGCTTTACTTAAAAATAAAAGCTAAAGATGTTCAATGCCATATTCATTTACTTTGTCATTTACTTCAGTGCTTTTCTCAGAATTTAATGCCAATGTCCTGAGAAGCATGTCAGTGTCGATGGCCCACATGAAGACAAATGATGATGAGCCGGTGATGAGCTGGAGCTTAACCGTGCCGTGCAGGATAAGTGCTGAAGTGTGGCCATGTCAGCTCGAGGCAGATGGACAATGCAGAGAAATTAAAGGATTCAGACAAAAGCTCCGGAATGATTGGGAAGAAAACAGCACAATACTATGGGTGAATATATGAGAATATATAAATATTTGTTTTTGTCCTGTATAGAACTTTGAGTAGACACCATGTTTCATTTTACATGAATGGAATGAAGCTGGAGAGAGTAGAAATACCGACTCTTCAATAAATCACAAACAAAAGTGCTCTAGTCTATAGTGTGCGACAGTCGGTTACACAACTATTCATTTTCTCCGGTGGGAAATAAATTTTTAACAATAAACCTATAAAGACAGCCCTGCTATGAGCTGCAAGGTTGTTAAACGTGGATATTTGCTTCTGTTGAACCTGTCAGCCTGTATTATTTCAACTTATATTTTAAATAGTTGTATTGGACAGCAGAACTTAGCTCCCTCGACTAAAATATTTACATTTGGCAGACAACTTTGTCCAAAGAGATTTACATTGCATTATAGGTTCACATTGATATTCTAATCAGTTCTTGGTTTCCCTGGGGATCAAACCCATGACCTTGGCGTTGCAAGTGCCACACTCTATTGTTTGAGCTACAGGTTTTTTAAATATAATGTGTGTAAATCTAAGATTTTTTTAGAAACTAATCTAAGAAACTGTGATGTAAGATATAGTAATGCTACTTGAAAGATGACATATTAAAGCAAAAGGACTTTCTCAAAGTCTAATTAATTTTTTTATATTTTAAATCTTCATTGGAAAGAATGCAAAGTAGAAGCATTTTCTGCAGCGATTTCAGACTTTTGTACTTTTGAAGACTCCCGGGCACTATATAACTATACAACTATACAAAATGCTAAATAGTCCTTACTTCTCTCTTGCTTGGTTTCATTTCATCATGTGAAATTAAGTATCACATCCACCAATATACCAACAGTTTTTCCAGCTGGTTAAAAAGTGGTTTGCTATAATGATATTTGCTCTGCAGACATCTGGAAAATTTGTGAATATCTCGTCTCGGAATCACCTACGGCTCTGTGTGAAGGTATGATACCATCTCCCTTTTTGATTCCCTTAGTTTTATGTAATTTCAGTGCAACCAGGCCTTGAACTTGGCAAACATCATTCATTGTTTGTGTGATTGTCTGCAGCTTAATGTGAATGGAACGATTGTGCAGTACTGTCAACATCACTGTAAGTTTATGATAAAAAAACCTCTACATATCCTGTTTAATTAAAACTGCCATTCATTATCATTTGATGTTGGAAATGCTTGTGTGTTTAATGTGCTAAAACCAACATTTACTCTTCTTAATTGATGTATGACGGATGTTATCAGTTGTTTCATGGTGTGTTGTTCTTTTAGTGGAACGACAGTACTGGAGTCTTCTTATTCTTCTGCCGCTGATCTTTGTTTGTCTGTCTATTCTTGGAGTTCTTCTTCTGGTCAACAAACTGAAATGTAAGTCTATAGCATCTCTCTGTTTATATAGTAAGATGTTTTCCTCTCAGCAACAAAAAAACTACAACACAGTATATGGAATGGTGTTTAATACCATTACTATTTTTATTGTTATTATTATATTGTATACATTTGAATATATTTGTAAAAAATACACAAATATATATATGCATATATGATATTTGTAAAGAAAGTAATACTTTTATTATACTGTATATATTTTAATTTAATTGTAAAAAATACACATATATTATTTATATGCACAAATGTTATATATACATACGTATATACATTATATATATATATAATTTTTCTAAAGAAAGTAATCATTTTATTCAGCAAGGACACATTAAATTGATTAAAAGTGACAGTAAATAATTTTACATTGCTACAAAAAAACAATTTAAATAGATGCTGTTGTTTTGAACTTTCTCATTGTCAAAGAATGGTAAAAAATAATTGGTATATAATATATACATTTGTGTATATATATTAATAGATCGCCACTATTTTGGCCACTTGTCACCCAGCATTCTACATATTGCTATTGGCTATTAAAATATCCATTAGCCAATATATAAACTGGATTTATTATACATCATTATATCAATTAAATAAAGTAAATTCAACATTTTTTTATGTTAGACTGATAACTACTGTGCTCTCAAAGTAGAACTGACAGACACTTTACATAACCGAGCCCAGAAGATTTAAGATTTTTACTGAGATGTTGATGAGACAGACTCTGTGTCTGTCTCTGTGTCTCAATTGCTCTATTCATGTCTGTCAACGCCACATATTTTTGTGCTGATCTGTGTAGAACTAATTTATTCCCTCTCAGTATGCTCTTTGTCTGTCTGTCCTCCTTTTTCATGTCTCATTTTCTGTTCTTTCAGCCAGCTTGTCTTTTTCCAAACGTATTTTGGTCTGATACGATTTTACATTCTTGTATGCTCCTCTTATAGGGTCGCGTAGCAAATGGGACAGCTGTCATTCTCAAGGTACACAATGTCTATGTCTGTAAGAGTCCTTTTAGCACACATCCTGATTTTACCAAGTCAACATTGTTGATCCTGGAACAACGTTCCTACCCATAAACCTAACCCAAGCCAGAAATGTTCCCTAAAATCAGAGGGAAATGATGGTGAATAACATTGATGTAGAAGCACCAAACCCTGGTAGCAAACCTAAACTGGGCTAAAACTGTCCCTCAAATCAGATTGTTCCAGGATCAACAAAGATATTGAACATGTTGCACTTGGCAAAATCAGGTTCTGCGGCTTTTAGCATAGGGAAAGTTCTGCAAAAAAATGTTTTTAGTCTTCATTTACACCCCTCTCTCTCTCTCTCTAGATATGAAGGGACAGGTGTTGTTGCTCCATTCTTCCGCCACTAACCCACAGTTGGTGTGTAAGCTGGGCCTGTTGCTTTCTGAGCTGGGTTATGGAGTAGTTCTCGACCTGTGGAACCAAGCAGAGATGGGAGCTCGTGGTCCAGCAGCGTGGCTCCACTCCAAGCTCGATCACATCCAGAAACATGGAGGCAAAGCCCTTCTTTTACTCTGTCCATCAACTCTTCAGAGAGCCGAGTGCTACTGGAATATTGCAGTGGAAAAACAAAACCATCCAGCCACATACTCCTCAGATACGCTGGCTTCGGCCCTGGCCTGCATTTTCGCTGACCGCCTGAAGGGCGGCGCTGCTCAGCGGTTCGTCCTTGTGCAGTTAGACTGTCCCGAACTGCTCATTAAAGAGGAGCTGCCAATGTTGTTCAGGGGCCTGCCGCTCTATAAACTGCCCTCACAGTCTCAGGGACTACTTTTGGAGCTGTGTTTGGAGAGCCCAAATAATGTGTGCGGGAAGTTGAAGAAGATGTGGTGGATAAAAAGGGCACGGAGGAAGCTGGCCAAAGGAGTGCAGAACATGACTTATTCGACAAGGGCGAGGACTGAAACCATGCTCACTCAAAGTGATTCACTCAGCATAGACACGGAAGACACAGAGGAAAGAGTTTTTCTCAAAGATGAACAGCACTGACATGACATTTACTCTCTCGACACAGCAGAACATTGTTTAAAATTCACAATCTGTCACTACAGACTATGGACAGATCTGTATACAAGTACCAGAAGGTACTATGATAACAGGACATCCATTAAAACATGGTATTGTCATGTTTTTTTTGTGCATATATGGAAATAGGTTTTATTTAATAGGCTTTCCTATAGCTTAAATAGTAAAGCGTGGCGCTTGCAACGTCAAGGTCATGGGTTCGCAAGACCTGATTAGAATGTCAATGTGTTTCTTCAATGCAATGTAAGTCGCTAAAAGCATCTGCCAAATACGTCAATTTAAATACTATCTTTTTTGTAGACCATAGTATCACATCATGAAGTATTTTGGAGTACTATGATATAAATAATATATTTTTATAATATATTTACAATACCTGCAACCTCAGAGGATTTCTTAAGAAGGAAGTCTGCATGTCCAGGTACACATGAGGAAATTTCAGAGTACAGACGCTACATGAAGTAAATGAAGAAATTGAATTGATAAATGCACACCAAATTGCAAGAGGTCACTATATCCCTATATATTCATACCATTGAAATATGTATATAGGCTTACTCGTATATTTCCACATTTGGAAAGATGTTACCTCAGGTTTATCTTTTTCATGTTTTTTGTAAATAATTGATTTGATTAATATATATAGACTACCTGAATTTTATATGTAAACATGGCTTATGTTTGGCTTTATGCTCTGTTTGTACTTAACTATCCAGTTTATTGACGTTTTTAGTGTTCTGTCATGGGCGGACATGAGTGGAATAGAATAAATGAAAAACGGTCTAGTCTTCTCTGCATGGTCTCACAGCCTGGTCTGTTTGCTGGTTTTTGGGGCTTCAGCTGGTCAGACTGGCCAACAGACCAACACTAACTTTGACAAGACTAACCATGAGGCTTGAAGTGACAATTAGAGCCTATAAATAGAAGATAAAGAGAAAAATATGGTACACCAGACCCGCTGCTAAAAATACACGCTGATATTTGAGTGTGTGACGCGCGCGACGTCCTCAGTTTTGCACGTCCACGGCTGAAGACAAGTTTAGAAAGAGAGAAAGTCATGTATAATGGATATAAACAATAATTCACTTCCTTTCGATAGAAATAGCATTTGTAAATAAACGAGAGAGAGAGACAGACAGACAAACAGAGAGAGAGAGAGAGAGAGAGAGAGAGAGAGAGAGAGAGAGAGAGAGAGAGAGAGAGAGAGAGAGAGAGAGAGAGAGAGAGAGAGAGAGAGAGAGAGAGAGAGAGAGAGAGAGAGAGAGAGCTGAACTGAACCCGAAAGGCGAAGACTGGGAAGAGTTTTACTGGCAGCCCGACCATCAGCCTCGAGACTCGCATGTTTGTGAGTATTTAAAATACGAATTCAATGCTGAACTTGTGTAAACATTTTCGTCATGCTCAGTGATTTCGTTTGAACGCTTTACAATATCATGTTAAAAATATACTATATAGCTAAATGTATTTTTCCTGTACGAATCAATACAGATATTGTAATTTGGTTACAATTTATTTGGTAAAACTTTGTTACAATGCCATAGTTACATGTTACATGATCTTACAACAGTAATAACTATAAATTATGGATAATTATATGTAACTAACCCTAAACCAAACCCTAATCCTATCTCCATAGTAAGTACATGTGCTAACTTAATATTAAGAACATTATTCTTTTGTGTAACTCAAACTGTAGAGTGTAACGCTTGCAACTCTAAGATCATGGGTTAAATTCCCAGGGAAAGAAAGGTCTCAATAGAATGTCAATGTGATGTATGTTTCTTGAATGCAATGTAAGTCACTTGGATGCATAAATGTATATTTACAGTGTAACAAAGACACCTTGAAACACTAACCCTTAATTTTAAGGTGACGTTGTTACATTGTGCTTAAATAAGGCCAATTAAGTATTTAACTACATGCACTATATAGTTACGGTTAGTACTTGGTTTAAGGTTAGTTATTTGTAATTATGCATAATTTACTGTTGTCATTATTTTAAGTGTATTAACCTGTAAATACTTTACCTTCAAATAAAGTGTTATCAAAACTTTATATAACTTTATACTCACAATCCACAATCCAAATAAGTAATATGTAAAAATGTTGGGTATAATACAAGTCAAGCATTAATATAAATATAATTTTATACTTGTGAAACACTAATAAAATAAACTGAATTAATAGAGTTAAACTAGTTAAAGTAGTGGCCTGATTTATTTAACATAAAATTATTGCTATAAGGTGATTCAAATAAAAGATCACACCTTCAAATTGTTAAAAGTTCTGTTGAATTTTGTAAATGAAAACCTTTTTGTTCTCAAAACAATTTCTTTCTTTTTTTTATCATCAGATGTCACAAGGAGTTTGAATTTGAACATGTCCATGCCAGCTAAAACTTTGTGGAAAGTGGCGGTTTGAAGCCTTGCATTAATGCGTGGAGAGTGATGTCTCCCTCACGGATGTTCTTCCTGTCTGCTGTGCTCTGCGTGACCCTTTTTCATCTTATTTTGGGTCAGAACTGCTCTGAGCACTGTAAAGCGTGTGGGGGTTCAGAGAAAGACCAATGTCTTCAGTGCCACACCGGATTCATCCTCCATGACAACCTGTGTGTGGGTAAGATGAGCCGCAGAATGTACACTTGATTCACCTCATGCTCCCTTTCATCCTGAGGTTCACTTCTTTTACGCCGACAGATGTCGATGAATGTGGAACTGACCTGGATCGGTGTCCCGACAACACGTACTGCTTGAACACACACGGCTCTTATGCTTGCAAAGGTCAGTGGGATTTACCCTCAGGGGTTTTTTATCATTAACACACACACAGATCATCCAGAGTAACACAGTTTAAACATGCACTTGTTGTCCTGTTCTGATTTGTGGTATAAAATATATTGTTTTATTATTCTGCCAGGATGTGATAAGGCCTGTGTTGGCTGTATGGGTGGAGGAGCTGCCCGCTGTAAGAAATGTGCTCCTGGTTTCAGATCATCAGGCATGAGATGCATAGGTGAGTCGTAGTCCATGCTGGCATTTTTCAGTCTGTGAAGCTTGTCTCAGATAACATTCTCTAACAGTATTCTAATAATATTCATATACTTCAGCATTGCATGATGATGTAGGAGTAACAGATTATCTCAAAAGTTACATATAAACAATAATTATAACTCGTTATACGTAATTATAAATATTTGGATTAGTTAAAGTCCCCCTGTATCTTTGAATTTACCAAAATTACATATTTAAATGTCTTCATGCACAAAAGTTTTTGTTTAACTAAATCATGAATACATACCTAATCTGATCAAACACACTCACAGTCACAGATACATGAGAAAAATGGAAAAAGAAAGTGAATGAATCCAGTCGTACTACATTCTCCATGTTCTGATTATCATGTGATCTACCAGTGTCAGTTGTGTTGCTTCACCTCCATTCACAAATCCTCTCCCATGGCCTCATGGGATTGTAAAATGTCCATCATTTGCTCGCTTCAGAATCTCATCGGAAGTACTTTTCAACTACTCTGTTATGAGTCCTGAGAATTTTTATTTTTGCGTACTATATAGTAGGGAAGTGTGCGTGATGTCACTGCAGCAGGCAAAGTTGTTGTGATTAAAGATTACAAGGACACATGAGTTTTAACAAAAATTATGATGCCCATGGATAAATCATTTATAATAAATACTGCATTATTCCATAAACAAATGGAACTGGAATTGTCCATTTTGATTTCATAGTGACTTTAGAGGTGTGAATGTTTTGCAGACTTTTTCTGCTTTGCTGTCAAATTACTTAAATAAACTAAAAATAATAAGGAAACATCCTTTTCTAAACTTTTCTCTACAGCCTGCAGCATTTTAAACTCATTTCAGAAGTGTGTATCATGCGTTCTTTGGCTGTACCAAAACACTTTGACTGTGTTGTTCAAAGCTTCTGACAACAGAAGCTTTGAACAGAAGAACAGAAACTTTGTGGTACAGCCAGAGAATGCATGATACACACTTCTGGAATGAGTCTAAAATGCTTCTGGCTGTAGAGAAAAGAAAGTTCAGTTTGTTCAGATTTGAGATACTTTTCGGCTGAATTCTGAAAATATTTTGGACAAAGAGCATTATTGTAAATGTACGAATAAAATAATAGAATTTTCAATAAAGTTGAACTAAGTCTAATGGTAGACCTGCTTGCTTTGGCTAAATCTTGATACATCTTGACAGTATTTAATGAATCATTTAAAATATATGATTGTTTCCGATGCAATGAGATACAGGAAGACAAGCAATGATTATGGCAAAGATCAAATTTGAATAACGAATAACAAATTTATTAAGTTACATTTGAAAATAATTAAACATATCAGAACATATGCAAAATATATAAACATTATATGTCAAACAATAATAATGCAACATAAAGAATACAACAATGATGATTAAATTAATACACAATGACTAGAATTCATAAATATGAGATTAAAAAACGAAATACAAAACATTTTAAATGTATTATTTTGATTAATATGGCATGTGCCATTTTCAGTTTGTGCATTTGCTATTGTTATATCAAGCTTGAAAAATATATTATATTTTATAAGTATATTCTAAAATATATAAACAGAGAATGAATCTCTTCAGTAATGAGGCAAATGACTTCTTCTGCATGAAATGGTACCCTCTTGTGGCTATAAGAAGCATCCCCATCAAGAATGTTTATATTTTATTATTATTTGGTATTTTTCAATAATCTATTTGTTTTAGAATTGTCTAGCTGTTTTTGTCCATATTCTTTTTCAGTTAGCATTATACTGATTTGGTCTTTTTTCTCTCTCCTGCAGATATAGATGAGTGCGGCGAGGAGGTGTTGGCCTGTCCTGGTGCCAATGTCTTCTGTGTGAACACAGAGGGGTCTTTCCACTGTCAGTGCGCAGGAGGCTACACGCGCACCGGCAACGCCTGTGAGAGGATCCGGACGACAGGTGAGCTGGAAACATTGTTTGAGGCTCATACTATCATATGCATTTTCTGTAAAGCTGCTTTAAAATGATCCCTGTGTCCATACCATCCATCTTAATAGTATGTGAGATTAGAATAAATGTGTCCCAAAGTATAGTATGCTCAAAAGAGTATGTCAAAATGAATGGTCTACTATTTCCAGTAGATTTTCGAAGTGTGAATCCGTACATGCTATAAAGGCATTATTATAGACCCATCAGAACTATAAACATGGCTAATTCTCCGATAGTTCTCTTAGCACAAGTTACAGTAAAATGAGAAGGCTTTTTGTATTTTAGTAAACTAATGAGATCTGTCCCAAAAGACCAAAGTTTTGTGCAACTATAATATGAGAGAAATAATTAATGTTTGTGTTGATGAGTTGCTAAACCTGCACTACATTCAACTTTATCGTTTTGGGAGTCAACCTGCTTTTAAACGAAAGAGTAAGATTAGTTAGCATGAACCATGAACGCTACCATTCATTAACCTTTGTTAAAGTTATAAAATTAATCAAAATACAGTTTCATATGCATTAACTAATTATCTGTACAGATAATAAACACATTACAAACATTGTTCTTTGTTAGTTAACTGATGTTAACAACTGAAACCCACTAAGGTTAAAGTGTTTTGGAAAATATATTTATATTTAAAGAAAACTGAACATTAGTTACTTAATACATTAATAAATAAATCAGTTTTAAAAAGTGAATGTATTCTGAATAATCTGAATAATGTAATCTAAATTTTCACTTACTGTTTTTATGTCATTTAAACGACGGCATAATTAAAAAGCATGTTTTTGTGTTTCTTCTGGTATGTTTTCTTAGATTCTGCAGAAAAGGGTCTTTTCGATGATATTCAGGACGATGAAATGGAGGTTCTGCAGCAGATGTTCTTCGGTGTTGTGTTGTGCGCATTGGCCACATTGGCAGCTAAAGGGGACTTGGTGTTCACCTCCATCTTTATGGGCGCAGTGGCGGCCATGGCTGGATACTGGCTCTCTGACAAGAGCGACCGAGTGATGGACGCCATCTTGAAGAGGAAGTAAATTCAAAAGGGGCCAGCACAGTTATTTGCAGTGATGTTTTCTACAAAGTCTGCTACTTTTTGAGTAGTTTTGGATGAATATGAATTAGAGCCTTGAACCATATCTGAGGCCATTTTTTATTGTGTTGTTTGTGTTTTAGGCAGAAAGCTAACAGTTTAGCCTACTAGCATAGCACTAACTGGTTAAGATTAGATTAAAAGGAACATGATATCAGAACTGATTTTGATCAGACTTTGAGGACAAATGAATGTAGTGAGCGTCATAACTGGTTTTTATATTGTGCATAATGGTAATTTTTTAGGCAAATTTCGTATAACAGCTTTAAATAAATATGGTAAATGAGACACGTTATGCTACATGCTACAAAAGCTTATTTCTAAGCACGTTAAATGTACACTACCTTTCAAAAGTTTGGGGTCGGTAAGATTTTGTTGAAGTCTCTTCTGCTCACCAAGGCTGCATTTACTTGATCAAAAATACAGTAAAAACAGCGATATTGTAAAACAATTTAAAATAGCAGTTTTTATATTTAGATATATATTCAAATGTAACTTATTCCTGTGATCAAAGCTGAATTTTCAGCATCATTTCTCCAGTTTTCAGTGTCACACGATCCTTCACAAATCATTCAGATAACTTGCTGCTGAAGGAACGGTGAAGGTAAGAAATAGCTTAGTTGAAAATAGCTGTGCTGCGTAATATTTACAAGGAAACTGATGTTTTTAAGAATAGAAAGCTTTTAGTCACTTTTCAATTTAATGTGTTCTAAAAAAATAAAAAATTCTCACTGTCCCTGAACTTTTGACCTCTAGAATATATGACATAAAATGTACTTTTATGAGGACACTGTAAAACACTCTTTAGAATTCAACTAATAAACGTTTATTTTGTGGTTTTAAATGAAACGGAGCATATCAGAAAGAAAGTCACTTTTATTTAATGGATATAAACAAGCCGACTGACACTCAAGAATAGTTGGGGGCTACAACACATACAATAGCAAATATCAGGGAGGTTGAGGACTCTGAGTAAAGCCCAACAGGGTTTAAAAACATCGAACATGACACAGATTTCACACCGAACGCCCCCCGTTGGCCTCCGAGGCTCTTGCACCGCTGACTTTCTGCAACACGCACACGCAGCCTCTCACACCCTGTAACGATCTTATTTGCATACACGGACACAATCATGCAAGCATATCCCACACTCTTTTAGCATCTCAGATCTGCACCCCGAAAACATGCGAACGCTTTTATTTTGTTGCACGGGCAAATCCACTGGCAGTGGGCGGGAAGATGTGGGCGAGGACACACCATTCTCAAACACATTACACCATCACGATGCCAACGCGTCTCATCCGTGACGAGTGATGCACCATGGGACAACGCACCCCACGTTCACACGGTATCATTCGGCATGCTGACACTCACATTAGACTTGTTTGCACTGCTGTACAGAAAAAGAAAAGTAAACTCATTTCATGTACAAATCTTACAGTCCCAAACAAAAAAACGTAAAGCATAAAAAACACAACATAAATAAACATCTTAAAAAAGTAAAAACAATGTTTCTTAGAATTACTATTTCTTTTCTGGCATTTGTCACAGTGGTTTGTATTATCCAGAGGTTTGCATTTTTTGACATCATGACGTAAAAGAAACAATGCAACTGGCACACAACAGATATAAATATAGAGAGAAATCTTCATTTTTGTTCTCTTTATTTTGGACCTTAGCTCAAACCAGAGGCCCTTTGATATACGTCATGACCCTTACAGGGCTGAAACTTCTTTCTGTTATTATTTATTTCTGCGTATAGAGATCTATTAGACCTGTCTTCACCACAGCCCAGAGTTGGCACATAATGTACATAATCATGCATAAGTCAACATTTCTCTTTTTTATTCCTTTGTTCTGTATGATATATCTTTTCCCAAGGCAGGAGATCACCCCCCTACTTCAAGTATTCAGTGGTAAAAGGTCCTGAAGGTGGAGGACTGCAATATGTCTCCAAGAAGGTAAAGTCTGATGTCTTTTTTTTTCTTTTCTTCTTCGTCCTCTTGTTTTGCCTAATAGTACAATTATAGACTTGCACAACAGACAGACAGAAATATTATAATATCAGATCAAACACTTTTCTGGTGTTTGAAACTGGACTCAGAAACATCCAAGACGGAACAATATTCACATGGTGGACATATTCTGGATCTGTGTTCTTCAACCACAACAGCTAAATGTTCAAGAGAGCAACGTGGGAATATTCAAGAGCCGAGCGACGATGATGCGTTCACGTCTTGACAGAATTACCGGGAACTTTCTGACTAGTCGTTTTAACTTGCTCATTGTGATGTGTTTATAACGTCAAAACTGTGAGCAACCTCAATCATTACCTTCAGGTTACCTTACATTTATGCATTTGGAAGACGCTTTTATCCAAAGCGACTTGCATTGCATTCAAGAAACACATTGACATTTCAATCAGTTCTTGCTTTCCCTGAGATTCGAACCCACAACTTTGGGATTGTAAACACCAATGCTCTACTGGTTGAGCAGCACAATGTTCTTCGTTCCTCAAGATTTGAGTATTGTCTTTTAATTATGTTAATTCTGTCAGTATGTGAACGCAACTTAAGGATGGTGTTTCTGGAACGTTCCGGAACAGAGACATGTGAGGTTCTGGAACTAACGTGAAGGCGTGTGAATAATAAGAACGGTAAACATAACATGGAAGACACAGACAGGCCAATTTAACAGTCAGATCTTGGCTATATTTTGGGCTTTGCCAAAGTCCTAATGTAAACTCCACAACTACGGACAACAGCAGTGAAATGACACAAAAGACAATGCAAAACAACTGTCAACATCTCAGCCATCTTAACGTAATCTTCCACTTGAATTATTTTGATGTTTCTTAAAGGGATGGTTCACCGCAAAATGAAAATTGAACAAAATAACTTTTGAAGAATGTTGATCACCAAAAATGTTGGTTCCCACTGACTTCCATTATATTTTGTTTGACCATAAAATGGAAGTCAATGAGAACCAGAACTGTTCAGTATTGTGTTCCACAGAAGAAAGTCATATAGGTTAGTGAATTTAGTATTTTCATTTTCTAGTGAATAATCCCTTTAAGGTGCCTTCACACTGATAAAATTCGGCATAAAAAGTCGATTGTGATTGCAGCGTGAACGCAGCTCTACCCTCAAGTGCAAGTTTCACTGCGAGGCAGGAGTTTTGCTCAAAACTCATTGCCATTTGAATTATTTTGTTCTTTTTGTGAAGTGCAACATGTTCTATACAACACTTTTCCAAACGTTCAGCAAAAGACCTTTTCGTTGCATAGACCCTTCGGTGACAAGATCATGTAACGAGAGCAGTGCGAGGGCCCAACGGACAATGATGACACACACACACACACACACACACACACACACAGAGCTCAAACACACCGGAATAGAAGTTTCCTTTGATTTCTGACACAATAGTCTGACCACAGTAGACACACTTTATTTTTCTAGTATTTCTCTATATATATATTTACTATCTATTTATAAATAGGCACTCGCCACCATGTTGAGACGTTACAAGAAATCTGCGGTAGCTCCGCCAGTACCTGGTGGGGCGGTTAGTTAAAGGAGGAAAGACGTTCCCTTTGTGGGATACTCAGGTTAGACTGGCCTTGACAAAATTCATTTTGTGGGACATTCAACTACAACCTGCAGTAGTTGCTTGGGAAACCATCTCAATTATCTTTCAAAGAACTCGCATGATGGCGCCATGGATGTAGTAGGGAGGGATACAGATCAGCTGATGTTCAAAATGATTGTAGCCATGTCTGTTTCCATCTCTTTTGGGCCTGAGCACCAGTTGAAGCACCATTAGAAATGTTCCCTGTTGTAAGGGGTGGAGGTGCATAGGTGCATGAGAGCTAGCTAACACGCACACCGGGCTTGTGTTTGGAGTGGAGCACAAGCAAAAAGAAAGGGCGACTTCTGGTTAGCATGTTATGTTGTATGTTAGCATAGCATGTTAGCATGTTATGTGCGTTATTATCGGCGAGACGAAATGAACTCTGCATAGAGTAGACTGCTTCAACTGAGGTAACTCTAAAGACGTGACAGACATCACCTCTATAAGGTCCGATATACACTAAAGAACCAACAATGGAGGCTAAATGTGGCACAGAGAAATGACATGCATATTCAAACCTAAGTGCATATATGTATAGCGCATATGATAAAACCTAAACAATTGAAGGCAGGCAACAGTTGCCCTTTTAAGAATTCAAAATTGTAAAAAAACAAATGGATAAAAATTAAGTGAACTGGATGGTACTATTTTACATTGGATTTTCACATAAAAAGCAGAGAAATGACTGACTGAGTCAAGGCTTGAATGAGGTGAAGAGGTGGAGCTATATTGGCATGGGCGGGGCAATGTGGAGAAGGGGCGGGGCCAGCTGGATGCATGCACTGGTCACCTGTTGAAACCAGACAAGGAGCAGCTGCAGTGTCTCATTTTGATTTGAGCATGAAGTCTTCAAGGCAAATGTCTTTAGAAAAAGGACTGCACCAGGAAGTGACTGTGCTTGTTTAGTCCTGACTTCCATTTATTCTTTTTTTAATCATCTGAAATAAAAACAACAAAATTGAATAAATATCTTTATAAGTGTCTTATGCTCACCAAGGATGCATTTATTTGATCAAAAATACAGTAAAAAACAGTAATATTGTGAAATATTTTTTATTTATATTCTATTTTAATAAAGTTTAAAATGTCATTTATTCCTGTGATAGCAAAACTGAAGCATTCCTCCAGTCTTAATTTTTTTTAAATAAATCATTCTAATTTGTTGAATTCCTGTTCAAGAAACATTTATTATTATCAATGTTTACATTTTTGATCAACTGAATGCACCCTTGGAATTTATTGCTTTATCAAAAAATTATAATAATTACAGGCCACAAACCTTTGAACAGTGGTGTTTAACATGAAATTTGCAAATAAAATGATTTTGACGTAAAATGATGTTAGAAGGTCTGTTGATAATATTTACCTGCTCAGGTGGTCTTCTCCAGCTTTGGCCCTCCCACTCACACCAATGCTCCGCCTCTTTCCTTAATGCATGGAAATAAAAGGGCCCCATCCAAAAGAGTGAATCTGATTGTACATAAAGACTGGCCAAGTGAACAATGTAGAATTTCATCTGAATGGCATGGCTGTACTCCTCCACTAGTGACTGAATTGTCTGAGAACACAAGGAGGAACATAATAAGAAGAACAGTCACTTTATCCACAAAAACTCACTTTAAACCAGAAAACTGACATCAATCATTTTGATCTCACCCCATAAAACAACATCATAGCTTTGGTATGGTTATGCCCAAATTCCTTCTTCGTCATCCTTTGAAACAAAACAACAAAACCACATAACAATATTACTAAAACATACACTAAAATTAAAGTAGAAACAGAATCCTAAGAATATAAAGACAGCTACTGACCTGGTCTGGGGCGGGTCGGTGTCCGGGGTGAGGCGGTCCACGGCCTGGACCCCGATGGTGTGGCGGAGGGTGTCGAGGGTGTGGGCCCTGTTGGCCGGGGTGTGGGGGGTGATGGGGGTGCTGCTGCTGCGGGTGGGGGATGGGTTGAGGGTGGGGGCCCTGCTGAGGCGGGGGTCCGTGAGGGTGCTGGGGGTGTGGATGCTGCTGCTGCGGAGGGACCCCGGGATGGGGATGTTGAGGGTGGGGCGGTTGGGGTCTGGGCTGGTGCGGGTGTGGGCCAGGTGGTTGTGGGTGCTGGGGGTGTTGGGGATGTTGTGGGTGTTGCGGGTGGGGGTATTGAGGCTGCTGGGGCTGCTGCGGGTGTTGTTGGTGGTGGGGAGGAGGCTGCGGGTGTTGGGGATGGGGCGCGTGTGGGTAAGGAGGTTGGTGGGGGTGCTGGGCCTGTGGGTACGGGGGCTGAGGTTGGGGTTGGGGATGGGGTTGGGGATGAAGGGGTTGAGGCATGTGGGGAGGTGGAGGAGCGTGAGGGTGGTAATGGTCGTCCTCGTAGTTGTCGGCAATCAGTTTCATCCTGCTCTGCGTCTAATACACATAGAATGAAGTGAGGAAGACACAAGCATATACCCATGGATCATTAACGAACATGATCAAACAATGAGCTATGCATTTGTTACAGTGTGTATTCATCTTTATTGTTGTTTGTTAATAGAAATACAGTTGTTCATTATTTGTTCATGTCAGTTCACAGTGATTTTAATCATTTGAGTGAATGGTGAAATTACCATTAACTAAGATTAATAAAGTATAGTTCATGTTAGTTAACTAATGTTGTGACACTAAGTGTTACAATTAAATCTTATTGTAAAGTGTTACTATTTAATTACATTTAAATTTATGCCATATGCATTAATCTCGATATATCATAGAAATTTTTTTTTATTCATCTCTCCTACTGGACAATTTAATGTTGAACAATTCACTTCTAACATACACAATTTTTATTTAAATATTATAGTTCTATAATATCGCCCATTTAACATTTATTGGCCACTTGTCAGCAGCGGAAAGAGCTGGACTGATATTGAACCTATGAAAAATTGATGATATCTTCACCATACACTGTCTTAATGCTATGTTTTATTAAATGGGCATTTGAGTGCAGAAATTCACCTGTTGTTTGAGCTGATGCATCAGTCTGTCCTTCTCTCGTTTCAGGGCAAGCACTTCCTCTTGTGTCTTCTTTTTATTGGAGGAGGACAGCTCCAGTAAAGCGATGTTAGCATCCTTCTCACTGATAGCAGCGAGCAGAGCCTGTTGTCTGAGAGCAACAGACGGTCTGAGACGTGCATGCATGCACTAAAGAACATTTAAAACAGAGTCTGATTGCAAGGATTCTTACTTCATCTCCAAGATCTCCTCGAGCTGTTTTCTGCGTTCCTGTCGGAGGTTGGTCAGATGGCCGTCTCTCTCAGTCAGAGACTGTTGGGTGGAGGACAGACGCTGCTTGGTGGCGTCCAACTCCTGCCTCGTCTTCTCCAAAACGTTCAGCAACTCCTCCATCTGTGAAATGAAGAAAAACGGGTGCAGGAAAATGATGAGAAAACCTTTTGTTTTTGTAAGGAAATATAAAGTCATAATCTGTTCACAGGTATAAATAACACGCACACACACACACACAAGTTGTGTTTTCATGTCTTATGGGGACTTTCCATAGACATAATGATTTTTACAATCTGTATATTATGTTCACTACCCCTAAACCTACCCATCACAGAAAACTTTCTGCATTTTTGCATTTTCAAAAAACACAATTTAGTATGATTTACAAGTCGTTTTGCTCAAAGGGAACAAAAAATGTCAACAAGGGAACAAGGATTTTGGATATTGCCATCTTTGTGGGGACATTTTGTCCCCATGAAATAAGGTTTACCAGGCCACACACACACACACACCTTTGGGTTGTCCATTGGATTGTCCTTGCGCTGGTCTTGCAAGATGTTCCCAGGGCCTTTCTTGTCCATCTGAGGGCCAAGCTTGATGCCTGGGCCCTTTTTATTTTGATCCTTGGTTTGCCTTAAAAAACATACTGAGTGTCACCTGAATAGTTTAATTTTATAGCAATAACAAATCACCATTTAACCAATCAAGATATAATGATCTGAATGAACTGTGACATGTTGGCCTGAAAAAGTAAATATCTATTTTCAGTATTTTGTCTTGCTTTCCAATATAAATATCTGAACATTTTAAAATCAAAATCAATTTCTTTCAAATGCGGAATACAAAAATGGATCGATTTTTTGAAGAATGCTCCAAAAAGTTTCAGTGCATGCAATTCTATCCATAACATTCAGACTTTTTAAAGTGCATTTTAAGTGTCTAAACACATTTTGGAGTCAGTGTATGTGTGATGAGTAAGTGCAAATAACAACATAACACCATGAAATGAGACTCGTAATCAGGACAACACACTATATGTAAATGCGAGAAACACCTAGTTATTACATGAACGAAACACGCTTGGTTATTGCTCAGAAGGGAGGGTGGACACCTGAGGAACACCCAACTTACCTGGGAGCAAGACTGGCGGTGGAGGAGGAGGAGGAGGGAGGAAGGATGCAAGAAGGGCAGGAACAGGAAGGAAGAGTAGCCACAACACAGCAAACAGGAAGGAAAGGAGAAATAAAACTTTAGAATTCTCCAAAACGAAGCAGAAAACAGCTGGACAGAGTCAAGTGAGAAACTAGGAGGAGCTCCTAAGATCAACAAGACAGGATGCAAGACGCTATCATCTCAAATCATCACCGTCAGTGGATACGCCACTGAGCCCAGATCTGCGGAGGCTTGTGAGAGTGCCAACATGCAGCAACCCAACCAGCCGAGTCGCAGCGAGGGATTGCAATCGGGGCAAGAGCGCTCAGGCATGAGGTTGCAAACCTACAGGAGGAACACCAGACCCTACCTAAAGTACCCAGCTCATTCACAGAGCCTGAAATGCCGCCAAACGTCTCATGCGGGCCAGTGAGACGGCCGTTTTGGGGGGAATTTTGCAGTGGATCATTCAGAAGAGTGAGAGGGAAGGGAGGAGAGATGGTGTTAGGAAGCAAAAAGAGGATCGGGGACGCGGATCAGCATGTGAAATGGGTGTTTAAGGGTGAGGAAACGGGATTCCGCTACTTGCCAATGCCCTCGTATGCCAGCAACACCAAGCGGCAAGCACAGCGATCACAGAAGCACGTGTTTGCAAAATAGAGTAACAAATGCACACGTAATAAAATACACCAAGAGAATAGTATTAGTTAACAAATGCATGACTTTTGAAGTCTAACTTAAAGAACAGTTAACCTAAAATAAAAAATGACTGTCATTTACTCACTTTCATATACCACATTTTCAAACATGCATGACTTTCTTTCTTCAATGGAACACAAAAGGAGATATAATTTAATATGAGATGTACTAACTGCACAAGAATATATTATTCATTTTTAGTAAATAATGACAAATTGAATATATTTCTTACACAAATCCAAATGAACTCATATGAACTATTATTGCATTTTTATATTGTCTTTTTGTCATTTAACAGCATTTTTACCTATTCACTCTCATTGGCAGATATTTTTCTTGTTTTAAGCATAAAGTCACTTAATTTTGTACATTTTGAAATCTTATATCATTTGGCTTCTCAAGTACGATAACACATATCTTGATTTTTAGTGCCTTTTTGTCATTTTTGAAGCTAAACAGCATTTTTCCCCCATTTATTGGTAGATACGATAAAGGTTAAACCAAGTGAATCGACACTGAACTGGCACTATTGTCGCTTTTTTAGAGCTGCTTTACAGAAGAATTGAAATCTATTTGCATCGTTGATCATTCATTTCCTTTTTATCACTGTAAAGCTGCTTTGAAGTGATCGGTATTGTGCCTATTATCACTATAGAAATAAAGGTGACTTGATATGTGTAAACAACTCCTTTTGTATTCTATGGAAGAAAAGATAATCAGCCTGAAGACATGAGGGCGAGTAAAAAATGAGTCCCTATAATCTTGGTGCACTTTTGGAATATGATGAAACATTAACATGTCGCCATGCCAACATCTACACGACAGATATATGTGACAGATAAGTGTGCAGTTATCACACATCTGACACAATGTGAAAAAAAATATTGTGCTGAAACAGAGGAACCACTGCACAAAAGCACATTATAGAACAGATAAAAACATGCACTCTGGTTGATCTGCACATACGCTCTGTTCCAAACCCGAGTGAGATGCTCATCTAGTAGACAGCAATATCTAAGATATGTCATTTTGGACAAAAGGTAGGATTAAATGTATCATTCTCTTTGTACTTAAATACACAAATGTCGAAATATCCTCATAAACACTGTCAGTTACATCTAAACTTAAGTTGAGAGAGAAAACGCATGTGTATATTGGATCCGTGCAGCTTTTAAAGTGACAGCAGCCTAATATTCCTACTGTTGTCTCTATAATAACTGACTTAACTGAGTCACTTTTGTACCTATATTTGTAATGTATATTTTATTAATAAAGTTCAGCCAGTTCATTTTACATTTGATTACAATTTCTGTACCTGAATACCTGAAAACACTGTTTACTTCAATCATATCTTTGGTCAGTTGTATTTATCTGTGCAATTGCTAATATTTTCTCTTTATTATTTTCTCTTTTTAAATTACTGAGTGTTTACTTATTGGAACTGAAAATAGGAATTGATAAGCAGGATAGTGCTGCTTAGTCTTTTTGTGGAAAGTGCTGAAAATGATGAACAAAGTTCAAAAGAACAGAATTTTTTATTTTTTTATTCAATTTATTGTATCCTTCCTAAACTTTGAACAGTCCCAGAATGCATTGGGACAATATGGCTATTGTGAGCCATTTAAGAGGCTCCAACTATATTTTACATTTATGCATTTGGCAGACGCTTTAATCCAAAGCGACTCACATTGCGTTCAAGGAACACATTGAATCAGTTCTTGCTTTCCCTGGGATCGAACCCATGACCCTCGGCGTTATAAGCATCAATGCTCTACTGAATGAGCTACAAGAAAGCTGCCTTAGATGCACGTAGATGCTGCCTGTGTAGACAGTGAGGCATCTCACTAGAGTTCAGAAGAGAGCCCAACACATGCACAAAAAACAGCATACACCACCACAAAACACATTATACACACATATTATTTTCTGAGCTGTCTCAGTCCACTGATTTTTTACATAAATGTAATATGGCACATATTTACAACATTATAAGGAATAAAACGGTCCTTTCCTTTGTTAGAAAAACCAGTGAATGAGAGACAGCCGTGCAACAGGGACATCAAGGCGTCACACAGCCACACAGAGGTCGCAGACAGATAAATGCAGCCGAGCCGTGGTGCCAAGACAGAGCACTCACTTTCCCAGGAAGTCCCACATCATGCCCCCAATCTGCTGGGGGGCAGCGGACACAGAGGGGGGAGGGTCAGAGGGGGCTCTGCCACCAGGGCGGGGCGAGGGGCGGGCAGCGGGAGGAGGGGGGCTGGGCCACAGTGAACCAGGTATGAGTTATGAGGTTATGGATGGAGGTAACACGAATGAAGGAAGATAGATAGATAGATAGATAGATAGATAGATAGATAGATAGATAGATAGATAGATAGATAGATAGATAGATAGAGAGATAGAGAGATAGAGAGATAGAGAGATAGAGAGATAGAGAGATAGAGAGATAGAGAGATAGATAGATAGATAGATAGATAGATAGATAGATAGATAGATAGATAGAGAGATAGATAGATAGATAGATAGATAGATAGATAGATAGATAGATAGATAGATAGATAGATAGATAGATAGATAGATAGATAGATAGATAGAAATTGGTCAAAGACAGGAATTCAGGGGCCAATGACAAATGCAAAAGAGTTGCAGGACAAGAAGAATATGAAGATGAACAAGAAATGAGTGTTTTATGACAGAAGACGAGGGAGGTCGGAAAAAGAGAAAGACCAAAAGACAGAACAGAGAAAGAGTTGGCGAAACGGTAAAAAAAAAAAACAGAACAGAAACACACATGGTTAATCAAACCACATTAACACTGAAGCATGAGCGCGTCAACTGAGAAAAAGCAACAAGACTTTGAGCCGGAGCTGAAGAACCTACGACTAACTCAATTCACTGTCTGTTATAAAGGCCGTTCACACTGACAGGGAGCTTTATTGCTTAGTGTTTGCATTCTTTAATTGCAACACTCCATAATGCATGTTATAAACAAGATGGTTAAAAGTATATATACACTATAAAATATTAATTAATTTTTATTTTATGTATACAATATATGTCTTCACTTTTACTGGTAGTCAGCACTTTGTATTACTGCTTATTTGCATGAAATGTTACCTTTCACAACTCTGTTGTGTCAATGATTTATAGTCACTTTGAAATCGCTGTTAGTGCGAACGGCCATTTAGAATGATGTACAACCTGAACATACAGGAATGGCATGGACCTGATATCTTAGATGAACTACTCAACAACTAAATAGAAGAATTTAAAAGAAGAGATGAGGCAGTTGTACATGAACATGCCAAAACACAGATTCAGCGCATGAAGAGAGAGGTAATTCACAACCACTAAACACAAGCTCGATATCTATATTCAGAACATGTCAGTAAGAAACACACTGATGACCTCGTGAATGCATAAATCCAGGAAACAGCATAAATTGCAATCATCATCATATTTCACCTCTAAGAGATGCATTATTGACGGCAGCTCTGAGAGTTGTGCGGTTTGTACCGCATCAGTAGCAAAACAGCGCTTGACATCAGCATTTTGATGTTATATCCCGGCAGAATTTTATTTTTAGCAGTACAGTAGAAACTGTCAACTGATGCTGTCAAGTTCTGAGACAACAGCAAAACAACAGCTCAGTCCTGAGGCTGCTTTATGAAACTTGTTTCAGCTCGTGAAATCTTATATTTACACTACCAGGGAAACATTAAAACACAGGTATTCATTGTTTACAGTTAAAACACAGGTATTCAAGTCCAATTAAGTGAGTTAAGTGCGACTATTGAAGTCACCATGAAATCAAAATTGCAGATTCTTAATTTTTTATTGGAATATTGTAGTTTTTAATGTAAATTGATTTTTCCATGCACACCATTTTTTTAAATTAATGTGCTCTAGTAATCTTTCATCAAGAACTTCCCCTCCCTCGTCTCTTGATTTTTTGTGTTTACAGGTTTGAGGGGCGGGGCAACCTGTCACTCACAGGAGATCCACCAATAGCAAACCACAACCAATCCCTGTTGGACAAAATCAAGTCCCGCCCTAAATTCATCCACTCGGATATACGTCACAATATTGAATAAAAGACTGTCACAACTTTAAACAAATCAAAATATCTTATATTGCATACATAATATATATATATATTTCTTCTTTGTCTGATTTTCGGCTCTTTACGGGAGGTGCATTGTGGGATGCAGTTGAAACCGTATTGGAAGACACTGGTCAAACTCATTAGTAAAAACATCACATTAGAAAGTAAATAAGTGTCTCTCCCCTCACCTCTCCAGTTCTGCGATCTTCTTATCCTTGTCATTTTTCTCCGTCTCCACCTCTCTCAGAATCTCCAGTAACCTCTCGACCTCAGTCTGGGCTTTGCTGGACTCATCTTTGTAGAAGGACACCTCCTTCTCCAGAAGTTTGACCCGGTCCACATAGTCTGGGTTCCCACGTGAGATTTGCTGCACCTCCACCTCATGGGCCTTCTGTATGAGGGTTATAGGACGGCATCGCCATAGAAACCAGTGAAAAAACACAGCCTCGGCCAATCAAAATCAATGAATATAAGAAGAACACATATGCCAGATTAGAGGGGCCTTCGGGCTTTACAAAGCAGATAATCAGCCAAGCTTTAAATGAAAAATTCAAAAGATTAAATGAGCTTATTTGTGTAGTTGTAAAAAACTGAGGAAGATGCAATTATGCATAAATTCCTTTGCAATATTTAAACTTGCTTAGTTTACAAGCATTCTAAAACACAGTTTATCGCATGTTTAAAATGAACGCACAATGGATCACATAAAGTGTTGGGTATGTTACTCTGAAAAGTAATTAATTACTAGCTACTAATTACATCTTTAACAGTGTAATTATATAATAGTGTAAAAGTAATAGTGGATTACTTATTACTAATTACTTTCAAAATCCCATAATCCCAACCTCGACCAGCTGAACAATATAAGAAGAGACACGAAACTGCACTTTTGATTCTTTCTAATAAACAATATTCAATTGCATAAATTATTCTTGTGCGTAAAGGGAGAAGGGAACATTAATTTTAACATAAAATTTTGATATAGTCTATTCATTTTGTACAAGTAATCCCTTACTTTACTTTTTCAATGGAAAAGTAATTAAATGACAAAGTAATTAAATGACAATTAGATTAGTAATTAATTACACCCAACACTGATCAAATACAAAACATAATGAAAGAAAGCAACAACATATATAATCCAAGATAATGTAGTCACAAAACCAAAAGTTGTCACAAAGGAAACTGATCAAAGCGGACACTCCGGATTCTCGAAATGATCACGGGACATGAGAGGAATTAAACACACAAAACAGAGGAACATGCAATGCAACATGCAAATGTGGATTTTAGCTCCATGGATCAGTGGTAAGATTCTTTGCAATGCCTTTATGCGTGTTCAAGTATCTGATTATTAAACTTCAAGAAAACAGATTAGTAAACACTGGAAGCATGAGGAAACAATACAGTTTTCTTCTAATTTCTTCTTCTAAATTTTGTTTTATCCCATTGGTTTGGTCTAAATATGTTACTAAATTAGCATGCAAAATTCTGGGGAAAAGAACTATAATACATGAAGAATATGGAAGAATACTACAGAAAAATACAAAAATATAATACAATAAAAAAGTTTTATTTAGTTTTAAATTATTTACTTTGTAATTCATTCTCAGATTTTTGTAATGCAACATTTACTCTATACTAAATTATTTATATTGCATTTCCTCTTCAGAGAAGGCCAAATATAAACTGTAGCTGCATCATCCTGCAGGCCTCTATTGGCATTACAGCAACAAAAACCTCCAAAAATAGCTGTTCATAATATAAATATTGTATTGTTCCTGTGTCACAGGACGAACCTTAAAGTTCATCAGACCATAGATTACAACTCCTGCTCTCTAAGCCAGCAGGGTTGAATCTCTTCTAGACCTTTAGAAGTTAAATTAGAAGTTAAAGAAATTAAGAGTGTAGTGTCCTCATGCTTTCAACATGTGCTAGTACAGATTCAGAAAGACACTTACGGGATTGTTCATTTGACTGAACAGCTGCTCTGCTTGCTACATTGCAAAGGAGGGAATGATGGGAAATGAGGAGGAGGAGGAGGAGGAGGAGGAGTATGAAGGGACTCAGTAAAACAGCACAAGCTTTATCATTAGCTCTTCTTTCAGGTTAATGATAATGTTCTACACAGGAGAATATAAGTACAGTAATACCT
Source organism: Rhodeus uyekii (assembly GCA_037043235.1). Lineage (NCBI taxonomy): Eukaryota > Metazoa > Chordata > Actinopteri > Cypriniformes > Acheilognathidae > Rhodeus > Rhodeus uyekii. The sequence continues at coordinate 1,024,509 of JAWRVZ010000132.1, forward strand.
TGAGATACGAGCGCCCTGACATGCGAGTATTCCGAGATAAGAGCAACAATTCAAGCATTTTGCTTTGAGATACGAGTAAATATTTGAGATACGAGCGCCCGGACATACGCGTATTCCAAGATACGAGCAATCATTTAAGCAGTTTTGCTTTGCGATACGAGTAAATATTTGAGATACGAGCACGCTTACAGACACTGACGCTAGATGTTCAGCATTCGGAGCAGCTCAAGCCGCCTCATTTATGGGGTAATTGCATATGATCTCCACTAGAGGGTTACCTTAGTTTTACAGCGGGAGGTTATCAGAGGCGACGAGTGATTCAGGAGTATTGAGCTGGGAGTAGCACGAGTTATGTGTGTTCAGTAATAATACATATGAGGTTTTGAGGCTATCCAATACACTACACTTCCGTATTGTGTTTGAATTATCCCTCCCTCCTCCTCCTCCTTCGCACATGCATCGTCTGTCTCGAAGGTAACATCCACAGTTTATTTTATATCACATGAATCCTTATGTACTATAATTTTTTGTGTGCATGTATGTCTCTATAGCAATTAAAAACATGTTTTTTCCATTGTTATTAGCACTAATAAGGGAGTTTTTTAGAGGGCTGGAACGAATACATTTGTTTTTGTTATTTCTTATGGGGGAAATGATTTGAGATACGAGCAATTTGAGTTACGAGCTTGATCCTGGAACGGATTATGCTCGTATCTCAAGACATTACTGTAACCAGAGAGCAACATAAGAACAAAATGAAGCCAGCGGAGTTTCAAATCCGAGAGAGCTTCTGACCTAGACAGCATTTCTGATCATCACAGTCACAAATCAAAACATTTTAAATGAGCAATGTGCCTCTGGTACCCAAAAATGCCATTTAGGCTTGCGGTTCACTAAGTCTTGAGACACAGCTGCTGTCAAATTAGGCAAAGAATCCAACATTTTATCACTACTTGATTAAAGTTCCCATGATGCCCTCTAAAATGAGTGACCATTAAGCTGATGCAGAAAACACATTCAATGAAACAACTGGTTAATTCATTGAACGTAATTCCAGTGGTAGCGATTAGTGGTTGACTGACATGGGTCTTTACAAAAGAATATATACAATCTAAAAAATGTTTGTTTAAGCCCATGTTTGGGTCAAATATGGACAAACCCAGCCATTGGTTTAATTTTTTTTTTTTTTTGGTTTAACACTTAGGTTTGTCCATATTTGACCCAAACATGGGCTGAAACAACCCAGCATTTTTTAGTGTATACACTGATATTGAGGATTAATTTAAAATAAAACTTATAATAAACTTTAAGGATTAACAAAACAATTTGGAATTATTTGCAAAGTCAGTTGGATCAATTTAATGCATCCTTGCTAAAAAATTTTTTTTACTTTTATTTAAAAAAAAATCTTACTGACCCCAAACTATATATATATATATAATATACAGTATATTTCTAAAATGAAACACCCCTAACCCCTTTTTTTACTACTTATTTGACATAACATTTATTTTAAAAAAAGTGCATTATCTATTGACAAAGCTGTCAATGTATTCTGGAGTCGACACAAACGGCACACCACTTTATTAACGGCCAATGTTAAAATCGAATTATGAAGATTTCAGAAGAAACATCATACCTTTTGTAACTGTGTCTCTAGTTTATTGCATTCCTCTTTCTTCTGCTCGATTGCGATCTCCAGAGACTTGAGTTTGGAGTCTTTCTTGAGACCTGACGAGGCCAGCGAGGAGGCGTGTTCTTTTAAATCTATGAGACTTGACTGGAGGAAGACGAGATGAGAGCTGACAGTCTGACCACAATCTCAAAGAAACAGCTGAAACAGACACTGACGTACCTCTTTCTCCGTTAGCTCCAGCTGTAAAGAGTTCACCTTCTCTTTGAGGTCTTTATTCTCTTTTTTATATGAGTCCACCTCCTCTAGTCTCTCTCGGTCTTCCCTTTCTCTTTGCTCTTTCAGGCGCTCAATTATTCGCTCCTGTGACAAAAACACATTACACCTGCACTCACGGCTAATTGAGCATGCCAAAACTATTTACACTTCCCAAACACTCATGGTTTATCAATAAATGTCTGTCTATGTCTTCATTCTTCACAGATTAGAGGACAAATTCCCTAAAACTTGCAGTAACGTTGAAGCAATGCTGCACAATCTCTGAAAAGTACACCAGATTGTGGCATCCTCCATAATCGGGCACGCAAATCTGGCCTGAACACTGAAGAATTGTGCAGTACTTCATAGACTTTTTGGCTATGTTTTTAATTGTAACCCTGACTTGCATAATTTCTCCAGAGAAGCTGGAGACGATTTATTCAGAAAAATGCTTTCCAAAAGGGCTCTCCAAAAACCTAAAGGCAGCATATGTGAGGCCGCTCTGATTTGATGTGGTTCTGGTCTACATTTTCATTTCCAGTAGTAATGTTTGGGAGCTTGGGTGTCTGGTACCTTCTCAGACAGAGCTTCCTCTAGCGTGGCGAGGGCAGTATCAGTGTTGCTGGAGTCCGTCTGGAGAGACTTCACTCTGTCCTTTAGATTCCCAAGCTGTTTATCTTTATCCCTCAGCTGCTCCTGAAGGTTTTCAATCTAACAGAGAGGAAGGAGATAAAACTGTAAATCCAGAGTTTGGAGTTCTCCTTTGATTGAAAACTCATGATTGATCTGAACCATACCATGTAGTGTGTGCTGGTGATTAGTTATTAACAAATAATTTTAAAATAATTTTGGCCAGATTTCCACAGATTGCACCAACGGAATCCCTCTTTTAGTGTTTAAAAAATACTGTCAGGATTTACTAAACAGATTTAATAGACAGGGTTATTGTTGCGTCTGATCTTATTGGATATGCATTAGTAGGAGTTATGAAACAGTTATGGGAAGAGAGTGTTTAATGAATCATGGAAGGGGATTTACTAAGGTTTGCACTAGTTAATTTACTGCTTTTTCTGCCATTACTTAACGGCCAAATAAAGCATGTCTTAAAGCAGATGCTAATTTGCCCTGCTCTTGGTAGACTGCGTTGGTCATTATGGAAATGATCCGGCTGCGTCTGTGTTCTTTAATTTGCACATCATCAGTAGATCAAGCACTGAACTTTCCACTCCCATCTGCGCTTTTTTGGTTTTGCGCTCATGCTAATTTGCCCAGTTTAGTAAATCTGGCCCTTTGTCTGGTATTGAGTGTTGTGATGATGGATTTTTGTAGGCCCATAGTTTCACCTTCACCATGGTTCCCTCGATACAAAATAGGATTTTTGATTATTGCAGAAAATAAGCTTTGTGACCAACAAAAGTTTATACCATTTTTTACACCTTTTGTTCATCAAGATCTTCAAAAAGCCAAGAGTAGGTGCATGGCTTTCCTGTAGTTCAATCAGTAGAGCATTGGCGCTTGCAACACCACGGTCTTGGGTTCGATTCCCAGGGAAAGCAAGAACTGAACAGAATGTCAATGTGTTTCTTGAATGCAAAGTCCCTTTGGAGAAAAGTGTCTGCATTACTGATCTATTTTATGTTGTAGAACAGAATGCTTTAACCACAAGCCTTATTTTAGGCATTTAACAAAAAACTCATTAACTTTGGGATGAAAATGGACATCTTTTTCTTTGTTCCAATAAGGGTGATACAATCGCACTCTCCCCCTTTAAAAAAAGCACATTGAATGGGAGATTTAAATGATCTTGATTGCAAATTAACAATCACATATACAAGAGCTCCACTGGTTTGCTATTTAAAATGAATGCATTAGATGTCAACTTTAATGCATTTTCATGTGTCAAGGGGTCAACAAACACTGTCAAAACAACAACGAAAAATGTCAACCACGAACTGCACTGACAATGAGGAACATTCATAAGTCAGCTTTTACTGACATGGACGGATGTATCCTTCATATTGCTGTATGTGGCGAGCTTCACAAAGAGTCGTATAAACTGTGCTGCCATTCAGAATCTCAAGGCCATCTTACAAAGATGGATAATCTGTAACGGGAATAGTACCTGGACATCTGAGCAAGTTATATGGTCTGTTGGTTCATCTTTCACCTTGTTTGTGTTGAAAGAAGCCTGAGGATGATTCTACCCACAATGTCTGTTGCTGACTGTGAAACATGGTGGTTGGTCTCTAATGGTACGGCTGGCATCTCAAGGGAATATTTATGCCTGATGATGTTCTGTATGGTCAGATAATGGGCTACTTTTCACTTCCTTCATCCTTCCCAAGAACGGGATGCTTTTCTTTGTGTTGAATGGTACAACAACCCATTGCCCACAATTATGGAGCTGTATGAAGGAGTTTCAAGAGCACATAAAGCGGTTTTGAATGCAAATGGAACTACTGGGTGTTTCTTTGTGTAAATATGTAAGAAAAACAGTAGGTTGTTGGCAATGTGAGTTAAAATATCAGATAAAAAGAGATCAAACCAGATCAGAAGTTTAAAATGTTTTGAAGCAGATAGCTGCCTTTTTTGACACCTGAGATGTTTCCTGTGTGACTGAACTACGTGAAAAGTTTAAAAAACCCAGTAAAGCATGTGGTGAGATGGTAAAGACAGGGCAAAGATGAAAAGGAGACAGACGGCAATGCTCTGTGGCTCTGTTCCTTGTTAAATGCATTTGAGGATTGCCTTATCTGTGAAGAACGCAAGCAATCCTGCTTCCATTTTCTGTCAAAATGCAGTGCACTAGGTTTTAGAAAAGAGCTTTAAGTGCATTTCTAATGTTACTATATTAATGAAGAATTAATTCTCCTTTTCTCACATCTAACAGAGGACATTCTCAGAACATTCTGGCAAACGTTCTCAAAGTTACGAACAAATGTTTTTCTAGTAACATTAATAGAATATTCATTTAAAGTTATCTGGTCTATAATAATGTTATAAAAAAAGAATAAAGGAATGTTTTAGCTGGATGTTCATCCAACTTGTTTAAGAATGTTTAGTGAACATTAAAAATGTAATGATACAATTTAATGTTTCCTTAATGTATTCATAACCAAGAAAAAAAGTTTTTAAAACATAAAAAAAAAAAACTGGACGATTTGAACTTTCAGAGAACATCCAGAAATAACGTTTTTATAACTTATTATGAACATCAGCAAAACGTTCTTAGAGCATATAATTGTTAGCAAGGCTCAGTACAAACAGTTTTCAACAAATCTGACCAAAACCACTATATAGGCAATGTAAAATGGAATATTAATCTGTTGCAGATCCTTTCAAACCCCCTTGCATATATCACACTCTTCCTGAAACACTACACTTCCATATTGTGTTTGTGTTATCTACGTAATTTACGTAATCTACGTCTTGAAAGTAAGAACTCATAATTAAAACCACATTTTATTTTATATCACAGGAATCCTTATATACTATAATTTTTTTTTGCTTGTATATGTCTCTATAGCAATTAAAAACATGTTTTTCCATTATTATTAGCACTAATAAGGGAGTTTTTTTAGAGGGCCGGAACTGATTAATTTCTTTCCTGTTATTTCTTATGGGAAAAAATTATTTGAGATCAGAGCAAATCGAATTACGAGTTCCGTCCTGGAACGGATTATGCTCGTATCTCGAGGTATTACTGTATTGACAAAAATAATTTCTAAATGGCCCATGAAAACAGTCTGACGTAATGACTTCACCTCTGATCTTTAATTCTTGAGTGATTTACCTTCTTCTGCAGGACGTTGATCTTGCGTTCTTTGACTTCCAGCATGTCTTTCATGTCTCTGATCTCCCCGGCCAGTGTTCCCTTCTCCTCTGTCAAGTCTTGCAATTGCTTCGTCTTCTTATTAAGGAACGATTCCTTCTCCTCCAGACGCAAACGGAGAGCGTCCACCTAACCAACACAAAGTGAGCGTGAGAGTTCATGCAAAGCTGATGAGAAGTGTGAATATGGCAAGAAATCATAAGTCAAATATTAAGTTAACAAGTGAGAAAATGTAAAAAATAAGATAAAATAAAAACAATTTACATTAATGCACAAACAATAATGCAAGTAATGCAAGGCATACCACAAGGGAAAATCTTAAGATGATAATAATAATAATAAATACTCAAATATTAGGTTAACAAGTGAGAACATTTTTGTTAAAATAATATAATATAAAATAATCATTTGTAACCTCTGTTTGTAGTATGGCAGCGCGTTGCTCTTTGGCAGTGAGGGATTCCTTGAGGACTTCAATATGCTGTTTGCAGTCTGAATTCTGATTATTCAGAGTTTCCAGTTTTGTTTGCAGCCCTAAAAGCTCAGACTCTTTCTTCGAGAGCTCCTGCTTCAGCTGGTCAATCTGAAAGCAATTGAAACAAAAAAGAGAAAGAGAATTTTCTGTTATTTAGGGGACAGGGAAATCATTTAGTACGTAAAACGTTACAAAACATGAGTATCTAGACCACTGATTCTTTAATGAGTCATGTCAAAAAAACATGTTAATCTTTTTTAATACAAAAACTGAATTTGGGAGTATGGGAGTTTTCGTCTCTACATCTGTACTCTCCTCACATAAAAGATAGATTTCACGACGCAATCCCCATTTAAAATACATCAGCCTTATCAATTATTGATGAAATCAGCTCTATAAATATCACAACAAAACCCCCGGCTGATTCATGAGCATGTTAGATACAGCGAAGACATCACCCATAATAATACCCACACACACGTGCACAAAACTCCACTTCCTCTAACCAATGAGAGATAGAGACAATTTACTTTTCTGTCAATATACAAGCCATGACAATGGCGGTGTGAATCGAGCAATCAATCAGAACTCTGTATCAGAATATCAGTTTAAAGGCCAATTCACACCCGCACCAACAGAACGAAGTGTTCCGTCAGGAAACACTGCCGGCACAACCGTAAGAAATACTTACACAGATCCTCCAGATCCTATTTTAATATTGCTGCCAACAGCATTACTCAGCAGACCTATCATTACAATTCCACAGGACATCTCTGAGGAGTTTCTCTGCTTTTCCGTGACACTACAATTTGTGAAAAAGATATATTTCATCTGAGGATGCACTGAGAGCAGAAATTTGGCTTCCAAAAGTGTAATAATTCAAATGAGATATATATATATATTCAATGGATATCATTGATCTAGTTCGGTCCTAAATCTATTTATCTTTGAATATCATATTTCACATTTGTAACACTGTTTGGATCATGTCTCTATGATGGGCGATTGGAGGGAGGGGTTGGTGATGTCAAGTGAAAAAGACAAACTTTTTTAATTTGGAAAGAATAAAAAACAAGAAAAATACAGATTTATTCAAACCCAGGAAGGTCAATGTTGGTCAATGTTGAGTCCATGTTTACTTTAAACAAAATCATGTGACAAAATATACATCTTCAGGCTGTTACCAAAAATTAAAGGAATACCCAGGCAATAGCACATGCAAACCACATGACTTCCAGAAGATTTTAATGATGCATTTTGCAGTTTTTTTCCTATTTTGAGCTTGATAGTGATCAGTGTGAACTTTTCTGTCATACCTTTGTGTTCAACAAACTAAATCAAAGCATAATGGGTTAACAACATGAGAGTAAATCATGGCATCATTTTCCCTATAACGCTTCATCAGTTATCTATTCCTTTATGTCACTGGCTGGTTCTAGTTTACAGCTCCATTAAGAAGTTGTTTACCTTTGACTTCATGAACTTGGAATGGTTTTTGTAGACCTCCATCTGTTTGATCTCCTCCTCTCGATCCTCCGTGTTCAGCAATCCATTCGCCTTCAGCATCTGGATCTCATCCTCCAGGTCCCGAATGTTACGTTCCAAGGATGCAATTTTGGTGTCCTGGATAAACAATTTAGTGGAAAAATTAGCGACGTTGTGCTCCATCATCTTAAGCTAACATGACAACTTTGGCGCGATCTTACGGATCGAAGCATGCCAAACCCAATTCCCAACAGACAGGCGCAATCACAACAAGAGGAAGAGCAGCATCGCCAGTGAGTAGCTGCAGTGCTGCTGCAAAGCAAAAGCAGAATCTGTCTCTCTCATGCTAATGGATCAGCACGTAATCACCATTTGGAAGTACTGAGAACACATCCAGCCCGGGCGGAGAGAGACACTCTGGGAAAGAGAGCGGCATGCGTGTGCCTCTTTGGACTGTGAGAGCGAGAGTTGCAGCGTTGCAGCTCCTTCGGCTTTTTAAATAAATAATACAATGTCTTTGGCATTAGCGATGGTCCATCTCCCATTCAGACATAGGAGAACGTTTGCCGCCCCTTCTCTCTGGTAACCCGCCCTTCCTTCTCTCTCTCTCTCTCTCTCTCTCTCTCTCTCTCTCTCTCTCTCCTGTCTTTTTGTTTTCACAGACATCAATAGGCACCATTTTCACACGAGGCCTTTGAAGACCATCATCCCATTTCACACACACTGTACACATAGTTTATTCCCTGAATAAATCCCAGCTTAGCTAATCATCAATATTTTTAATGCATATTTAAATTTGCAATAGTGCTATTTGTTCATATGGCATAAGGATGTAACGCTATACCTGTAGCTCTATGAAAGATAATATCCATCTTCAGAGCATAAGCAAACAGATCACATGTCTTTCTTTTCTGCCATCCTCACCCACGCCTGCATTCATGCTCTATGTGTTGTAAACAACTCCACCTGTTCCCATGGCACCAGAATCAGCATCCCTGCTCAGCCAATAGGGTGAGAGAACACTACCTCTGATGCGAAAGGTTAAAAGAGCAATGGAAACCAGTACAGGTGGAGCAGCTTTTGCAGTTTTTGGTTGAGGGAAAATGCATAAATCCAATTAGCAAAGTTGCACTTTGAATAGGAGTGTATCGTCAATGCTTACATGTCACATGGATGCAGTGAGGAACTCTGGGTAATGTTTAGCTCCAATCAGAGTGGACATGAGGGGTGTGTGCGTGCCTTGCATGAGGTCATGCTTTATTTTTAGAGCGGTGTGTAATGCTTCTGCTGGCAGGAGTCCTGCCTGCTCTGCCTGTGAGTCCACAAACCCACTTACATTCATTCAGCCATTAAGCAGCATGCTGCAGTGGATCTGCCGTCAGACGCTGTATTCTGTTCATATTCTGTTTGCTTTTTCAGTCTATTGTTCTTCCTGAGCAGCCAAAACATGCCATATATAATGAACTTCAAACTATAATGTCTTTAATGTACACGTCTTTTATACACACCGAGGATGCATTTATTTGATCATAAATACATTAAATCAGCAATATTGTGAATTATTATTATTACTATTATTCCTACAATTTAAAAGAACTGTTATCTATTTTGATATATTTTAAAATGTATATTTTAAAATTTATTTTAAATTTTTATTTATTTATATATTTTAAAATTTATTTCTATAAAGATAAAACTCTAGACTTCAGTGTCATGTGATCCTTCAGAATACATTCTAATATGTTGATTTGCTGCTCATTTCTTCTTATTGTCATCAATAATAACTAAAACAGTTCATGTTTTAAGCAGGAAACTGAAATAGATCATTTTCAGGATTCTTTAATGAATTTAAAGTTCAAACTGTGGTTCATTTCAGTATAAAGCTCCAGCTTTTTTTACTTACTTTTTATTGATTTAGGCTATCTTTAATTTTCATATCTTAAAACAACTTGTTTATGTTTTTAATCTGTGTAGTTGAATCTGTGTTGTGAATTATTAATCGGTTTCATGCTGTATGATTTTCAGTTTTTGTATTCTAATTCTATTTTGTACATTAGCTGTGGTTTGTGGTGGAAACATTGAGCATTTTATGTTTTACATATTCATAGATTAGGCTTTGTAAGGTTGTTTTTTTGTATGTGTTGTAATATCTAGGACCCCCTTTAAAAAGAGATGTTACATCTCAAGGGGCTTTCCTTTCAATAAATTCAAATTCATATTCAGAAGACCAGGATATATTTAAAATATAAATCTTTTTTAACATTAGATAGGTGTTTTGATCAATTTAATGCACCCTTGATGAATAAAAGTTTTAAAAAAAAATTCTTACTGGACACAAAGTCTGAATAGCAGTGTTTATATATATATATATATATATATATATATATATATATATATTATAAAAAGCATTCTTAAATCTTTACCTTCATCTCTATGATAGTCTGAAGAGCTTTAGTTTTTCCAGGGTCTGGGTGAAGCTGGTTTCTGCGATGAAGCTCCTGAAAAAAATTATAATAAACCTAATTACAAACACAAAACACAAAATTAGAATGACCAGATCTATCACCCTTTATAAAAGTAAATATAGTTCCATTATTTAGCCCTAACTCTGTCCTTAAACCCTGAACCAGCCCAGAACCTCAAAGAGAAATGATTCTGATCTTTTTCACTCTTTCACATTTTTATAATTTCATCTTATTCACACTTTTCAGTCACATGACTCGCACGGGAACCTGGAGGGCAAAGCATCCATTGACCTGCATCAAAGGACTGTCAATTTTCCATTTCAAAAGGAATAAGGACAAAACATGTGAAGACAATGCAAGTTTTGGGCACTTGTGATCAATAAAGAGCACCTGCTGCAGTATTTTAATCTCTAAAAACAGCAGGACATTCTAAAACACCTAATGTGTTAAAATTAGGATATTAAAAGATTAAATTCCGTATGCACCTTATTGATGATGCATATTATATAAAGGCAAGCAGATGAGCCTAGAATATGAAAGCAATGTGTTAAATCGTTTTCTTTATAATGGTTTTCTATGCACAGACAAGCAGATGAACACATCACACACATCATCACACATTTTATATTCTTATAACATTTTTATACATTTTACGTATTACACCCACGAGCTATATGAGGAAGCAAAATATATGCGTCTACGAATTATATATGCAGGAAAAACCGATATATATCTCATTGACGGTGACCGGAAGTAGAAAAAGTATGCAGTGAATAAGGTTTTGTAATGTAGTGATCGAGTGGAAAACGTCTCCGGTTACTACCGTAACCTCTGTTATTTTTCCATATTCCGTTTAGAGAAGCGTGAAGAAAATATTCTGACGCAATTGAATTGAACGTCAATTATTCTGACGCAATATTCTGACGCGCTTATGCTATTTATACCGTCTGTCTGTCAGATCCGCATCGCGCTACGATTGGCCAGTTGTCAACTGGCGTTATCCTATAAGGTTTCAGAAATGACGTGAAGGGGAGGAGTTCCCAAATGCTTTTCATTGCAACATCTCTCAAAAGGGAACGCGCTTCTGCGCGCCTCTATTTGAATTCGGTAAAAACATAACGTCCACGTAAGCGGTGGCTGATCTTGGCAGGATACACGTAAATTTATGTATTTTTTTCCGTAGACAAAAAGGTTGTAGTTTGGGGACCCCTGATGTGGAGACTGAAGAGCCGCAAAAGAGCAGTCAAAGAGCCGCATGCGGCTCGCGAGCCGGCGGGTTAGCCAAGCCTGATTTAGTGCATTGCGTTTATATTCTGGGTTCATCTGCTTGTCTGTATATTGTATGTATCATCAATAAGGTGCATATTGATCGTATAATATCAATTTCTTACTATATTAGTATTTAGTACAAACGATAAAAACGACTGGCGGGCAATGGAGGAGAGCCGTGTTTTGCCCTCTAGGTGTGTGTTTCTATTAGGAATGTGATGTCACATGAAAACTTTGAGCGCATAGTGAATAATGAGCATTATCAGTGTGGTTGCAAGAATGCTGGCATGAATCTCCTCATGTTTTTCTCTCGGGTCCAGATGACTCAGTGACCATATGCTGTTACTGCATCTGACTATCGCTCTGCTTATTATAATGGCAAACCACTTAACTTCAGATTGTTCCGTAGAGACTGTCTCTGAGTTATTGTACGTCTCTGCTTTAAAAATATGCTTTGAAACTGTTACAAAGAAAAAACCTTGTGTTATATGAACCCCATAGTGATGTACATACACATCACACTTTGCCTTAACCAAGAGCAGCACAAAACTCTTTTGATCCGGATCTTTAGTCCTGGTTTGCGTAGTCATTTTAAAGACCGAAATGAAAGAAACAAAGCAAAAAGATAGCTTTTATGACATATATTTTGGGACGGGACCAAGCATCATGCGTTTTTCTGTCTTTTTGAAAGTTAAAAAGCTGAAAAGTGACAGCCAATCGAAGCGTATTTGATGTTGGAAGAAAGAAGAAGGGGACTTTGGACCAGTGCTGTTATTGTTAACCTTTCAGGTTACTTCCATCACTAAAGTTCAACTATAGGGTGTTCACACTTGTATTTCTTGGTTCTTTTGATCCGGATCTTTAGTCCTGTTTTGCTTAGTCATTTTAAAGACTGAAATGAAAGAAACAAAGCAAAAATATAGCTTTTATGACATATATTTTGGGACGGGACCAACACAACATTCAAAATGTTCTGGGCTAAATGAGCTTCTTGTTGGTCTGTACATACAACCGCTGAGAACTCATGAAGAGCTTATAAGATGTGTAACAAGGATGTTACACATTATGAGGCCTGTACCGAATTATAATTAGCAACACAGACTCTATAACGAGAAAAAAACAGGTATACCAGAGTTTGTTTGGATTGAGACCCACCTTTTAATCGGTCTCACCAAAATCTGGATGGGAGCATTCACACTTAATCAACTGATCCTACCATAGCAATCGCACCAGAGTTCAATTTCAAGTGTGAACACACCCTGAGTGACACATGTAATGAAGCTAAGAAGGTAAACCTCACTCTTTAGCACTCAACAAAACTAACAAATGTCACTCGGAGAGAGGTTAAGACTGGAGGGGTTACATAAAATCCATTTTCAACCCAAAACATTTCAGTAGAAGACAATACCTCTCTCAGATGGATGTTTTCCTTCTCTTTCTGGTCTAATATAACCTCTAGGTGGCCCAGCTGAGCTTCGGCTTCTGCGATGCGCCTGGCTCGCTCTTGCTCCTCTTCATCTGATGCCCTTCCTGAGGCAGGGGGAAGCCCTTTACTCTGCAACATCTCCAAAAGCTTCTTTATGGACTCGTCTCTGGCTCCCAGCGTCTGTTTCTGAGTCTCGATCCTCAGCTCCATTTCTTCCAGTGTCTTCCTCAGGAGGAAGAGCTCTTTGGCCTGACGGTCGTGTTCGGCTTGGAGCCGACGGAAGTTCTCTTCGGTCAGCTCGATGGTGGTGAAGTGCTCGCCCCCGCCAGACCGTGACCCACTCTCCTGCTGGAGAAGATGGTTGAGGTCGCGTTGAGTCCTCAGCTCGTCCTGCAGGGCCTGAATAGTCAGCTGGAGGTGCTAGAGAAGAAAATGAAAGCAGAAATGAACTTGACAAGCTTCGGGATCCCCCTTATTGTTAACCCTATTGTTTTTAGACAATGATCAGAGGGTATCCTCAACCAGACCCATTCAGAACATGTTTGAGATTGAACACATCAGGTTAGATTTAGAGAAGAAGGTTTGATAGACCCCACTATGTTCTTTAAACATCTCAAAGAGTGTCCTGAGGCCTGTTCACACCAAGAATGATAAAGATAACCACCGTATTTATTCGAGTATAACGCGCAAATTTTTCTACCAAAAAAATAAATCAAAGTTAGGGATGCGCGTTATGCACGAGGGCTGGGCTGGGTGGGGTGGGGTTTGTTTTGACAGCTGGTCCTCTGAAGGCGCCGGCGAATTGTGAGTTCGCGCTGCGCATTTTACAGGCTGTTTAAGTAGCAATATATGCATAAAATAAAAGGCAGACTCGTGAGTGCAATTCAGCAACTGTATTCAAACATAAACCGCGGCAAAAACTGCAACATAGCCCAAAGCAATCGATTGCCGATTGCATGATACATTACATCCTGTAACACAGGCTGCAGCCTCTCACTGTACGTGAGGGCGAAGGAAAAAAAAAACGTCCCCTCGCCGCTTCATTTCCTCACCCATTCAGACGCAGAAGAAAGCGAAGAAACCGGAGAAACAGATGTTCCTGTCAACTGGGACACTGATGAAAAATTAACTCCAGAAGAATGGGAGCAACTCTTTAGTGTCTCTGATGAGGAATCTGACGTCGAAGGATTTTAAATAAATATTTTTACCGGTAATTCTCTTTCGGTATTTTGTTCATTAGTTTATGTTGTCAATAAATATATGTTATATATGTTATATAAGTATATGTTATACAATAAATAAATGTTTTTTATCATGGCTGCACGTGTTCAACAACGTTTTTTGTCAATTACAATGCTTGGTGTGAAACCAAATTTTATACCGATTTTTAATTGAAAATTAGGGGTGCGCGTTATACACGTGTGCGCGATATACTCGAATAAATACGGTAAATAACTATAAAGATACTCATATTGGCATCCATACTAAGGCACATTATCATTGTGTTAATTATAAGTGTGTGCTGCAGTTATGCCATCTGCCACTTTAAATGCTTGATCTCTCTAAAGCAGAATGGATTATAATTGACTGTCAATGATTTTATTGTTCATCGATTCAAAAAATTGTTTTGAAATTTTTTTCCAATGATGTGATCGCTCTCGTAGAAATGATTTTAACTCTTTACTATTATAATTATACTGTAGTTATTGTCCTTGGTGGGAACGGGTCTTTAAACAGGTGCAGCGCAACAAGTTCTCACACAGTTTTCTGTTCCCAATGAAAGTTAAACCCTGAAAAGGGATAAAATCACAGCCAATCAGAATGTATTTGATATGGAAGAAATAAGTAGGGAGTTTAGACCAGGGTTGTTATTCTTAACTAAACCTAAAACTATTAAAAACGTGTTTTCTGTCATTGAAATTAAGCGGATATAAAATACAAATGTTAAATAAATTTAAAAAAATCAAAATGAACAAATAAAAATTATAAATGTCGTCTTGGCAAGTGGAATACATGCGTTTAAATAGTTAAATATTTGTAAACATATAACTAAAACGGAAGTTATGTATAAAAAAACGAATGAATGCACATTAAAAATTAGAATAAAAAAATAAAAGCTCATTTAAAATGTTAATGAAGAATACAATAGTACAAAAGTATAAATAATACAAAATTAAGTCCTTTGGACCAATGAGATTTCACTATGTCATATTGGTTTGTGTACAGATTAGAGTTTAATCAAATTTGTGCATTCATGATGGCTTTATAAATATTTGATTGCTAATTATGAATACTGCCTAGTTTAGAAATATCTGGATGTATATCTTAGTAAAGAAATCCAAATGAATGATATGACGGGAAAACCACAGTGAGGTCTATTCTAGGAGAGGGAAAAGATGAGGTTCCTCTTGAGAAAACACTAACTACTAACTCGTTAAATAAGGTTAATGAAAAAAGCTGTGCTAGAAATAGTCACAAGAAAATGGAGTTGTAGTCTATGTGGCACATGTGGTGCCTTTGGCAGAATGAGAGAGAATATGGGCCCAGAACGGGATCAGATAACCCACAATCGTTTCAGGACATTTAGATCAACACACACCCTCACAAATAGAACACACAGTTCCGACAGAGGAACTTTAGTCGGCATGCTTTTGGTCAAGATTTTAGGAAAGAACCAGCTATTTACGGCCAGAGTACCCCGTCTTAGCTTATCTTGAAAGAACATAAATGAGCAGATTAGGGAAAATGTTCCTTTTTGAGCTTGTTCTTATATAAAGATCAGACCATTAAAAGATAATTAAAATGGCCATTGCGGTCTCAAATCAGCAGCTAGAAGGGATGCACTCATATCATTTGTTTTGCTGTTGTTATGCTGAATGATAAAAAGTATGTTTGTTAAAGTAATCTATAATGTTTTACATTCATCTTTCAAATTCAGTCACTCTTAAATGTCTCAAAAACATACCACCGAAAATTTAATTCTAGCCACAAATGTGAATAAAAAAGGAAACAAATCAACAAAATATTTCTATGAAAGCTTGTTTTTTGCCATTGAAAAAAAAAATGAAAAAGGTAATTTTGACTTTTCTTTTCTCACAATTGTGATTTTATATCTACATGTCACCACTGTAAGATATAAACTCAACCGCAAGTGAAAAAAGTAATTTATTTCAGAAAGTCATTCAGAATTGCCATTTATAAATTTTATTTGGTGAAAACAAGTTTGCATAGCTTCCAAAATCAGCCTAATTGGAGTGATGAAATAACGAAAACACTAATATTATTGGTTTAAACTGATTTTGTCACCTCTATTGCGCATCCCTAGTAGATAAGAACAACGCTCAAAGAAACCTGTGCGATCTGAATCCAGGGATCCGGTTCAGGGTACAGTCTGGTTGTGTTTAAAGATCAGGGACACGATCAGGGACCATGTTCTGCGCACGCCAGCGGCGGCGAACATGACAACAAACCTTTGTCCTCCTGGCGTCCATCAGGTGCTGCGTGATTGTGGAGTGCAACAAAACAGAAAAAAATGAAACACAGCAGAGTGAGTGCAGAAGGAGATGGACTAAGCAATGACACAAGAAAAAAAAACTGATAACATTATTCAAAGGATTCAATTACAAAGAATAATGAAGCATTTTACATTCAGGACACTGTATACAAACACATTGTTAATGGAAAAAACCATAACAGAATGGAAGTTATAATTAAAGACCATATAGGAAGTCATAAAGTTAATGATCATTCTGGAAAGAGATCAGATATTAAATCAATAGGATAATTGCAGTGTGATTCAGTGATTTGTAATGCCTGTCTTTGCCCAGCAGAGGGAAGGGAAGTGCTGTTTCTGAGACGCACGAGTGAACTGGGAGCTGGCTTGTGCCAGCCTGTCTTAGTTCCAGATCAACGGGCACTCAGTCTTACGTAAGAAATGCCGTTTTGGGCTGGTACACTTCTGCCATGATACATTCTCCTCATACAGAGACAAACACACACTATAAACACAGAGGATCCATGCAAACAAATGCATGCAAACTACTAAACAATACCATGTGTTTGATATTCAACAGCCACAACGAGAATGCATAACCATACTGCATAATGTAAGAGTACACATACACACACACACACACACATATATACATATTCATATATATGAATGTGCATATGAATTCTATATTACATATAATACATATATGTGTATTATTAAATATATTACATATATATGAATATGTATAAATGTGTGTATATAGAAATATACAAAAAGCTAAATGAGAAAATATATATTTATTATCTATTATATCCATTTATTTTAGAATGAAGAATTACCCAAAACTTTCCCCATTATTCTCAATAGATTTTACATTTTTATTCTAATAAATATATGTGATTACAACCAGCAATGTGCTTTATTATCATCAAAATACTAATCTCACTTATCTTAAAAGTATCCCAATTATTTAGCAAAATATAATTTAAATTAAATTTAAAATTAATTATAATTTAATTTAAAGGTGAACTATGACGCTCTTGACAGGTTTTGTGAGACTCACTCATCTTTATAATGCAACTACCAATATTCTGCCTTTATAAATGACTAATTGGGCTTTTTGCCTCAGTGCGGATAGTGTGCTCCGTCTGCGCTCAATACTTATCGATATCGAATGCAGTTGTAAGAAACCTTCTGCATTTACCGCAGGCACATTAGCAAATGAATTCAGACTCCTTAAACAGACACACACGTTCACACACGACTGCAAACACACACAAAATCAAACACGTGCACTCAATTTATCACAGATAAATGTTACGGATACAGCTTAGATACGTACAACACACACACACACACACACACACAAAAGAGGAGATGAGAGTTTGGTTAATTAAATCTGTCGACCGAATAAACTCTATTTCTGTTGATTTCACTCTTCCCAGACTGTTTCCATCAGGTCAGGATGCTTATTGAGGACACTGGACCCTTCTGTCTACCCGTCTCCTTCCCAATTCCTTATCCTCTCCTCCTCCACTTTCCATCTCCAATCAATAATCTGTCTTGGCTGGCAAAGGATTTGAGGATACGGTCCAATTATACCATTTGCATAATTACAACAGTGAGAGAAACCACAATCCCCTGGTTGCAAAATCCTGGCCAGAATAAACTCTTTTCCTTACGGTCATATAGGAGAGATACGCATGTTTTCCCACAAATTTAAAGGGACGGTTACCCAGTAATGAAAATGATGTCATCATTTACTAACCGTCATGTCTCACGCCTTTGGAATAGTAACATAATTGTCGTTTTTTGAGTGAACTGTCCCTTTAAGAGCATTAGTTTGAGTAGCGGTAGCTGAGTCATTCAGAAGTGTTCAACTTGCATGTTGTGTGTGTGTGTGTGTGTGAGCAGCTCTCAGATGCACTGAAGCATAGGCAGGCATGAATATGTATCCCATAAGGCAGCGAGTGATAAAGGGAGAGGCGGCATCACACGGAGGAGAGCTGGCAGCCAGCAGGAATATTCCAAAGCATCCTGAGGCAGCCCGCATCACTTCCTCTCCCTCTCATTACTCATTACCCCCCAGCATTATCACAAATGTTTCAGCATCATACATCCAAGAGAGAGAAAAAAATTCAGTCAATTTGTCATTCTGTGGTCAAATTCCTCTGCATGTCATATTTCTATGCTCTGTGTTTTAAAAAAAATGTTTTTTTTTAACCATGGTATTCTTTCAAGAAGGAGTAACGTATAAAATACACAACCATTCAATCATGTTTTCTTATAGAAATTAATGTTTATTTAGCAAGGATGCATTATTTTTTATCAAAAGTGACAGTAAAGTTGTTTAAATTATTGCAAGAGATTTCAAATAAATGTTCTTCTTTTCAACACTGATGAGCATTAAATCATCATGTGACACTGAGGACTGGAGTAATGATGCTGAAAATACAGCTCTGATCACATGAATAAATGGCATTTTACAATATATTAAAATATTATAATAATAGTTTACAGTATAATAGGTTTTATTATATATTTGTTGTTATGTTTTCTACTTTAGAACCCCAAACTTTTGAACAGCAGTGCATATAAAAATAGAATAAATCAAAATAAAAGTACCACAGGTTATGCACTCTGTCTCAAAGTGAACAATCAATCTAAATCTTTACCAGAGACAGTAAATGTTTGAAACACAGTTTCTAAAAGAGCTGACATTGACCAATAAGGTATGTGTGCTCTCTCTCTCTCTCTCTCTCTCTCTCTCTCTCTCTCACACACACACACACACACACACACACACACACACACACACACACACACACACACACACACACACACACACACACACACACACACACACACACACACACACACACACACACACACACACACACACACACACACACACACACACACACCCCTAAACATACCAATAACAGAAAACCTTCTGCATATTTTCTTTTTTTTTAAATATCACGAAAAAATGTCCCTATAAGGACAAGGATCTCGGATATGGTTATCATCATGGGGACATTTTGTACCCATGATGTAGGGTTTACCAAGAAAGACCACACACACACATACACAGCCTAATCCTAGACTCACCACTAAAAATACCAATAACAGAAAACCTTCTGCATGCTTTCATTTTTTTAAAAATATCACTAATAAATCAGTATGATTTTCAAGCGGTTTTCCTCATAGGGACCAAAAAATGTCCCCACAAGGATCTCGGATATTGCTGTCATCATGGGGACATTTTGTACCCATAACGTAGGGTTTACTAAGAAAGACCACACACAAATACACACACACACACACACACACACACACACACACACACACACACACACACACACACACACACACACACACACACACACACACACACGTCTACCCCATGACAGACGCTTCATCCATCAGCTCAGTCCAGATGTGGAAATACTTTTCTCTGGCTATCATCCTCTAAATGAATGAACACACAGAAAGCCAAAATAACAACCAGAACATTAAAAAAATAGCATGGACTTTATCAAGGTATCTTCTCTCTTGTTTATATGCAATTTTGATTATTCTGATTATTGTCGAAGAATTGACAATGAACAGCAAAAATGTTATTGATCAAGCTCTTACACAGATTTGCTTGGCGTTTTTTTGGTATCCAGCCTCTGTCATGTTTCTGGTGATGTACCTAAAATGTCTCCATTTCAATGTTTTTGAGCATCGTTATATCGCACTATATTCATGTCATGCAACGTTGTTGTAACACTGGTGCCTGTCTGTCTGGGTCTTCTTTGTCACTTCCTGTCAGTCTTGTCATTGTTTCACTTCCTGTCTATCGGGTCATTGTTTCACTCCATGCACCTGTCATGTAATCACTTAATCGTTAGTCTCCCAGGTGATTGTGATTCCCTTGTGTATAAATCACTCTTGCATTTCCCTTGTGTTTGACAGTTGTTAATATGGTAAAGAAGTAAGGTTGCTGGTTCCCCAGAGTTCCCCAGAGTTCCCCAGAGTTCCCCAGAGTTCCCCAGAGTTCCCCAGAGTTCCCCAGAGTTCCCCAGAGTTCCCCAGAGTTCCCCAGAGTTCCCCGAGTTCCCCGAGTTCCCCGAGTTCCCCGAGTTCCCCGAGTTCCCCGAGTTCCCCGAGTTCCCCGAGTTGTGTTTTGAGTTTAGTTTTTGCACAAGTGTGCTTATTTGTTTTGTATTTAAAGTCTTTTGTTTTGTTTATTATTAAATGAGCTTTCAGTTTGGAATTCCGCGTCTCCCTCGTCCCTCCGCATCACACACCAGCACCCCATCGTTACAGTTACAGTCAACATAAACGCTTAAAATGCTCATGTGTATTTTTGTCAGAGTAAAGATGCGATTAAAGTGTTTAAATGTCTGTTTATTGCGATAAAAATTTGCATATGACACGTTTGAAATATTTAAAAAAAATGGATACAAATTTTGTCTCTATATAATGCAAAGTTAAATCGCAATATTCCATAAATCTCATTATAATCCCCTTCTGAGGGTGCATGTTTATAAATATAGTTATTGAAAATAGAATGATAAAGAAAAGGAGAAAGAATATTCCATTTGTGAATAGCCGATAATCAGGGATTATCACCGCTGCATGCTAACAAACACACACACACATGCACACACACACGCCAGGACTCAGCAGTACATGCTGAAGATCAATAACCACAATCTGTGCTGAGCAACTGTAGTTAATGTTCTTTCTCACAATCACCCACTGCACACACGTATGTTTATTTATAGTCTTGTTTTTCACAAAAACAGTGGCTATAAAACGGCGTTTCTTCTCTCTTTTAATTCTTCACTTGTCTATCACAGAGCGTTGGTTTTGCTAATCTGTCTTCTAATTCCCTCCGGTCACTATTTCCCCTCGCAAATGTGCTTTTCACCCATCCATCCATTCCTATTTAGTTTCCTCCGCCGCTCTAGACTGGTAATCACGATGAATGCCTGAGAAAAAATCACTGATTAAAGAATCAGTGTCTGGGCCTTGGATTTCGTTTTTAGCAATTTGTTCGAACAGGGAAAGAATGCGATCGAAGATCATTACTTTTTTAGGCGTGACAAGACATGCAAGCTTCGTTACCCATAATTCCCTACTTTTGGCTTAGTCATGCTAGAAATGGTGCGATGAGACCGATCCCTCATTTTAAGAATGGGAGAAATTGCAAATTTGGTGCTTTAGGAATGGAAGACTTGAGGTATAAGAGATAATTGCCTTGTTAATAGAGGCATCTTAATTTGAGATCCAATTATGACATCATTGTTTTATTGCTGGTTTGAAATATGTTAATGATGTAATGTAATTATAATTTGTCATTCACAAGCACAAAAGATTATACTAACTATATATTCACCGGTTTCTTGTATCGTACTCCATTATGCCAGAAGAAAAGGCTAATTTACTGTACATGTAATCTTGAAGATAAATCTCCTGTTTTTCTGCATTAAAGTAACACTTGTACCAACTTTGAAATCTGAAATTAAAACCTAAAACACTAAATATGTATGATTTTAAAAATATGCAACTATTCAAAATCTTACTGTATATAGTAAAAAAAGGTTCTAACCCTAACCCTTTAAAAAAAACATAGTATCTTATTCTCACTAATGCTACATTTATTTGATCAGTAAAATTGTGCTCTATTTTATGATATTTTAATATGTAATTTATTCCTGTGATCAAAGCTAAAATTTCAGCATCATTACTCAAATCATTCAAATATGTTGATATTTTGCACAAGAAACCTTTCTGATTATTATCAATGTTGAAAGCAGTTTAATATGTGTACTATTAAATATGATAGTGGAAACCGATGCATTTTTGTCAGCGATCTTTGGCGAATAAAGGTTCAAAAGAACAGTATTTATTTACGATATAAATATTTTGTAATAATAAAAATGTCTTTGTTGAATAAAAAAGTATTAATTTCTTTTTTTTTAACAGTAATGTAGGTTATATAATAAAAAAAAGATCTTCTAACTGACATCAGTTTTTGTATCCTTACCATAGACTATAAAAAAGATGAATGACACACATTAGAATCAGTTTGTACAGAAACAACTCTAGCTACAGAAATATAGATATAAAGTTAAAGCTCGCCTCCTGAAAATCCTGCAAAAATCATGCCATCACACCCCCGCATCAAATAACTAAATAAAACCAAACCAAAAAACACTCAAACTCACAATAGCGTGATAAACAACTGCCTAAAATGACAGAAACCATCTCTGGAATAAAATGTATTTGAAGCGTAGCTTGATTGTTTAGTTTGTCACACGTCCCATTGGATTACATGGAGAGGGCGGGGTTTATGAGCTATACTGCATCCAGTCACCAGAGGCGATCAATATGTTTTGCTTTCACTTTTCAGGACTAATGCGGCACACTTGATCATTACCAGAGAAGCATACTTTAAAAAACAGATTTGCCACATATTTTGTCAGAGACTCCCATGTAAGTACAGTGGAGTTCACTTATCTCGAGCTCGGTTAACTCGCCAACCCTCTTATGTCGACGTTTTTGAAGTGGAACCACCAAACTCCTAATTTTTCTTAGCATTTTCTTATCGGTTATGCCGATTCTTTTTTGTCAAATTTGGACAAATTCGCCACTTAACATGGGTTATCTCGATCCCGTGACTAATGATAGTACGAGTTTGTGTTGCACGGGCATCAGTCCGTATGGTAGCTCACTCCAATGACGCTTCACTCACTCTTGTGCAGCCACAGAAAAACTTGCGCAAAAATCAAGCCTTACAGATGCTATCTTGGCACAGGAGTTCACCTTCACTGTCCAGGAATTCCCAGATTACGTTGACATCGACAAAGACGTCGTTACTGATAGAAGCTTAAAAGCATTTGTTTTCAAGCAGACCGTTAAAAGCAACAAAGCATTTTAGACTTTGTAAAGAAACCATAGTAACCGCGGCGTGTGCAATACTTTCAGAACTGTGTCAGAGCGAAATGACTGTGTTATGAGCGAATGTGTTTATGTGTGTTGTGACTGTTTACGCTGTGAGCGAAATTGTGTTTGCAATGTTAGAGAATATAATTAAAGGTTTGTATTGAGAATCGAAGGTGTTTTTATTGTATACTGGTAAATCTCTGCTGTTAGTTGGTAAATCGCCATATTGGCTGTTGGTTATCTCGACAGTTTTTGCAACCCCCGAGGCCGTCGAGATAACTGGATTCCACTGTAATGTGTGATGGACTGAGCCACTTTGGTCTGATTTAGCTTATATGCGCCGGCTGGATGGTTGAGTTTGGAAAGATTGCACGATAAGCTGGCATAGAGACCCGCAAGCGTCCACAGACCTCTGGAACAGATGCCAAACGGGCTCTGCAAAGAGTCATGTCTCAATTATGGCACATGCCCACGCTGGCATTTAAATGAGCATGCTCATTTAAATGCTAATATTCTGGTCAGATGGCATTAGATTACGCCCTATAACACCATGAAATGTCAGATTAGATTCTGATTACTGCAGAACAGGCTAGATTGAACACGATAGCATGAAAATACACTCTTTACCATGGTATTGTGATAGAAAACCATCATTATTTAAGCCATTTTGTTTGGGATTCTAGTGGCAACAGAAAAGTGGCTGAAGAGTCAAAACAGCTTATTAATTTTAAGCATTAAACGCACAATCAAAATCTGGTCTTTCCATTAGCTTTCCCAGTCATGCTGAAACATGCTGTGTGAATCATTATTCTCCTCGATACCATCACGTTTAAACACAGACCATCAAATCTTGTTACTGTACAAATCAAAAACAATTCAGCCTCCACTAATCCTTTTTGTATTGGCTTTCTTTCAGGCACCCGAGGGGCTGAGCAATTGAGAGAGCAGGGGGAAAAAAAGAGTCAGAGAAATGGAGGAGGCGACAGAGAGAGCGAGAAAGAGAGAGAGAGGGAGGGAAAGTGAAAAAGACCTCAAAAACAACCAACCACACTTGAGCTAAACTAGCCCTCAGCGCCTGAGAACATTCTCATTCATCCGTTCACCTCACTTCTGAGTCTCGAGCTACAAAAGAGCCATTAGCACCAACACCACGATCATCATTCATCAAAGCCCAACTATTAACATCAGGGGAAACCATCAATCCAAGGGGAGAGGATCGTTTTAGGAGAACTAGACTAAGATCAAGAGGTTGCACAGTCTATTTAGATCAATAACGCTTTTTCTCGACCCGCTGACCAAAAGGATTTACCAGACTTAACAAGAAGGTCACAAGCAACATTATTACAGCCCTTTTCAGATTTATTTTATTCATGCAAAGTACAATTTATTCCGACTCTTAAAGCGCGTGATTGTTTTTCCTGCGCTAGCACTTCCTTAGCATTTTACTGTCCTGTGTTCACACTGCCAGTTTGGGGTCAGTAAACTAAATTTATATTTTTTACTCAGAAAATGTGCATTAATATAATTAAAAGTAACAGAAAAGACACTACAAAAATATTCCTGTTTCATATAAATTTGGTTCTTTCTAACTTTCCATTCATTAAAGAATCCTGGGAAAAAAGATCACAGTTTCCACATACTGTAAATATTAAGCAGGACAACTATTTTAAATATTGATAATATTTCTAAAAACATATTAGAAGTGTTTATGAAGGATCATGTGATACCGAAGAAAATTCAGCTTTTGCCATTGCCAATAAATTACATTTTGAAATATGGGAAAATAGTTATTCTAACTTGTATATTTTAATAATAATATTTCACAATATTACTGTTTTACTGTATTTTTCATAAAATACATTTGAAAATCTTACTGACCCCAAACTTTTAAAGGGTAGTGTATATATAGTCTACACAACTTTGAGTGCACTAAATCAAGGAGAATGTTTTTAATGTTATTCCGATTTCAAAAAATGCTGACCATTAAATCATATCATATTAACTACCTTAAACCAGCTGACAGGTCAGTCTGACTATAGGCTGGAGACCAACTAAGAGCAGCAAAACATTAGATTTTTTTAGATAATTTTTGTAAACCGTATGCAGTATGTACTTTTACATTTACGCATTTGGCAGACGCATTTATCCAAAGCGACTCATATTGCATTCAAGAAACACATTGACATTCTAATGAATCCCAAAGTTCCAATTGTCTGCATGCTACACTACATTATTATTTCATGACATCACTTTGATGCATGCTTAATTTAACAAGATGCGTCCAGCTATTATCTCTGAAATAATTAGAATTCGTATCTAACACTGTTTAAATAATGTGTTTTTTAATGGAAAAGTCAAGTATAGTAAACATGCTCAAAAATAGCAGGTCAAACGGCATTCTGAACATCCCAAGTGAAGGATCTCTGATCACCATCGCTGCGGCCCACCTCCAGACTCCCAGCAGGAACATGTGGCCCCGAGGAGGGGTGTGAAAATAAACAGCATGTGATGACGTGCTCCTTATACTAATTGAGTCTGGTCACCGCTGCTGTAAGCCCAACACGATGCGTCTCCTTTATGGGTCTGGTATCTTCAGCACATGCACAGGACATCAAGTGTCCTTGAGGTCCAGACGTGGTGGAGGACATGGATGGGCTGCAACTAAAGCTCATCCCGTGTTGTGTATTGGATCGCCTCAGAACCTCATATTTATAATTATTGAACACACATAACTCGTGCTGCTCCCAGCATAATACTTGTGAATCACTCGTCGCCCCCGGTAACCTCCCGCTGTAAAACCAAGATGCCTCTAGTGGAGATCATATGCAACTACCCCATAAATGAGGCGGCTTGAGCTGCTCCGAGTGCTCGAACGCCTCTAGCGTCAGTGTCTATAAACTGCTCGTATTTCAAATATTTACTCGTATCTCAAAGCAAAAATTGCTCGAAGGCTTGCTCGTATCTCAGAATACTTGTATGCCGTACTGTATCAATAATAATGTAAAAGAAACATTATTTTCTGAATGAGCTAAAAGAATTAAATAAAACACTTATTTTAGTCATATCTGGCAGGTAGCAGTGACATTTTATGTTTACGAACCAACCTCCTCTTTATGGACCCTTCCGAGCACAACACCTTTTTGTTTGCATACTTTGTTCATAAAAGCCTCTATGAAGAATGCCATCATTCTACATTTACATGTATTCCCTTGGCAGATGCTTTTATCTAAAATGACTTACACTGCCTTTAAAATGCGCACCAGTGATTTGCACAATTTCTATTCAAATGCATGGACAAACAAATTCATAATAGCATGCATGAAATGTCTGATGGTGTAATCTAAACTCCAAGGGCTTCATAAGAAACCCCTCGCATGTCTAATCTTGTTACTTTCTACCACAGGGCACTAACCGTGTCACGGTAGCCCTGTCACTGGATAAGTACCTACAGCTCTGCTAATGTCCTTTCCCATTTTCAGCGCGCTGCACGGACACACGCGCACACACACACACACACACACACACACACACAGGTGTTTGCTGGGAGCTGCGGTGACACCATCCTGATTTAACCTTGAGGATTCAGACGAAGGGACAGCATCACGGAAAGGAGAAATGAGACACGCACACTTTCACAGCATAAGCCTGACTAACTTGCATATCCAATCTCATTTGTGTTTTTCCAGTATCTCCTGCATTCAACCATGATTTCATTCTACACCACACATCTGCTCCTCAATAGCGTGCTTGCAGTAGTTATAAATATATGCAAACTAAATGCAAGTGCATGCGCCTTTTTCAAAGTCTTCATTTTGTTTTTGGAATTTCCATGCTAGAATGTTCAAAAAATTATGTGTTTTTTCACATATTTTACACCTCTCTTACAAGGCCCTGTCCCAAATGTCCACTGTCCAGCAGAGTTTAGCACCAAACGTATTTTAACACACCTGAACCAGCTAATCAACGTCTTCTGGATGACTAGAAACTTCCATGCGTTCGTCCCTTGTTGCGCACTATGAGGTGAGCTCCACAGCAGACTCCTACCTAACTGTCAAAGCGGAGTTACATCATGAAAGTGAGGACTCAGAGGAAGACCGTAAGGGCTGATGGTTCTATGGTTCTGTAATGCTCTGTTTAGTTCCGGTCCTATGAAGTTCTCTATGAAACCCCAGAGCAATGTGCTACCCCTAAACCCAAATCTAGCCATAAATTATCCTTAAAATCTGAGGGAAATGTGGTGAATAACACGGATGTAGGAGCACCAAATCATGGTTGTAAACCTAAACTGGACAAAACTTGTCCTTCAAATCGGATTGGTTGATTGACATATTGTTCCGGGATCAACAAAGATGTTGATATAGGAACACGTTGCACTCGGTTAAATCTGGTTCTGTGACTTTGCAGACCTTATTCCACGCTCAAACCGAAACATTACAAAGCCATTAAATAGTCAGAACCTCTCAATGTAGCAACTCTTGCTTCTTGCGTTTTTCCCCTTGCGAAAAAACCCCTCTAATCTCACATTTGACTCCTCTAGAGTTTCAGAAGAGATCTCAACAATGTCTCATATTTTTTTAAAGATTCCAGTCTGGACACAAGTCGAATTATTTGGATATCATTTGTTCGCTGCAATTTTCAAATACAGTAGAACCCCGACTCACGAAAATAATCTGTTCCGAGGTTGGCTTCGTAAATCGATCTTTTCGTAAGTCGGTCAGGCTTTTACATGTAAATTGCCTAATCCGTTCCAAGCCCTACGAAAACACCACATTTAATTTTATAATAAAGCAATGCTTGTTCAGTATGGTATGACAAGCACATCCCAGCTTCATACTTCTCAATTATCTCCCTTTTTGTCACCATGAGAGCATCCTCTTCTAACCTTTCACTTTCACTTTCACTTTCATTGTGAAATGAAATGGGAGAGGAACGCCGCTACGCAGAGGCTGGTGGGAGCGATGCTGACCAATAGGAGAGCAGGATGCTGTAGCGAAAGCTAGTGTCAGAGCTGGGAGCAGTGTTGCCAGATTGGGTGTGTTCCCGGCGGATTTTAACCTGTAGTTGAGCTGGAAATCTTCCGTCCAATCTGGCAACACTGGCCGGGAGACAGCCAATGGGAGAGCGGGACGATTGGTGCGAGTTTCATTTCGAAACTCATTTTTGAAATGAATTGAAATTTCATTCATTGAAATTTCATTTCAATTCATTTCGTTTTTTGAATCTCGATCATTTTGTCGTTACTCGGGCGGAAAAAAAACCAAAATCTTTTATCATACGTTGAACTTTTCGTACGTAGAGCGTTTCGTAAGTCGGGGTTCTACTGTACTGTATTTGTCCGGGCCACTTGTGTGACGCGTTGATAATGAATAACCTCACACGCTTGCGTTTCTAGCCAACAGTGTATTTTGCATCATCCCTTCTTTTTTCAGTTTTAATAAGAACCCATTTCCACCCGACGGCTGCTAATTTATGCATTTGTTTTACTTTAGATCGTTGGAATTACAACTTCTTCAGTCTTCATCTTAACAAATGCCCTTCACGTACAACATGAATACTTGAACTGGAGGGCTTTCATCCAGAAAATGTGATAGCAATTTAAATGATTCACACGTCATTTGCAAGGAAATTATGTACCCGCTAGGGTCATTGTTTTTTATTCAAATAAACTTCTGCAGCCCAGAAACGGAATATTTAAGCAAATGGCATATTTTAGCATTTCATTTTTGTTAAAAATCCATTTTACTTTCTAAGAAAACGTTATTTTCAAACAAAAGTCACATTGCAATGATCCATTATGAGATTTAAGAGGGAGTGTACTGTGCCTGCTTAATGCATTTTTCTTTTATTTGCATGCATTATCTGTGTTGTTTTAGCGCCCAATTCTCTAAAGAAATTATGCAAATCTGGTAACTCTGCAAAAAAATCGTGCATAACGCAATTTGGAAGATCCAGACACCTGAAATGGCTCTTGGAAATGCAGAAAGCACATAAAACAACATTCTTCATCTCTTGATGATTAATTGCTGCCAAAATGTCTCTATTAAATTAAATAAACACACAATGTTAATTGCACTAGGCACTTTTCTTTTGTGAATACAATACAATCTGTAATGAGTTTGTAAAAAGAGGCCTGTTTGTATTGAAATGAATGGCAATGACTTCATTTAAACACAAATGGCACCTGGTTAAGCTCAACTAAGGATGATGAATAAGACAAGGCCGAAATACCATATATTTGTGGATTTGCCCACCAGCGCGTTGTAATAAAATGTCACTAAATTGCAATCTGAAATGCAATTCGGTCAAATTAGTGAAG
Organism: Rhodeus uyekii; assembly: GCA_037043235.1. NCBI lineage: Eukaryota > Metazoa > Chordata > Actinopteri > Cypriniformes > Acheilognathidae > Rhodeus > Rhodeus uyekii. Next base: position 1,054,100 of record JAWRVZ010000132.1, read on the forward strand.
TGGTAAAGAGCCTGAATGCTTTGGGAGAGTCTTGATATGGTATTTACAATATCCATATGTCATCCAAAATATGTGAGCAACTGCCATATGGTGCCTTAGAGGATGGAGTAACGGAGAACAAGATGAACGGGAAGGACACAGGACAAGGAAGAGAGAGGAAGAAGCACAGAGTGAGGATGTGTGACAGGAAAGGAGCCAAAAAGAGACAGAGAGACGGAGAATAGTGGACAGCGGTGGAGTGAAATGGTGGCATAGAAAACAAGGAATCAGATGGAGGGAAACAAAGTCTCTCAGACAAGCATTTGTCCTTGACATTCCTTCTTCTCCTGGCCTCGTGCGGCGTGCTGACCGAGTGTGATTTAACTAGGCCACTGCTCCAAACTGTAACACGGATAGACAGGAAGAGGTGAGACTGTGAGAAAACAAATGTCTCTAGTCCTCAGCTGTTGAATAAATGAAACTGATCTTGAACCATCACCCCTTTTTTTGTCGGTTGTTAATCAATGCGGTACGAGAGGTCATGCTACACTGTGTGTATACTGTCAAACGAAACACTAAAGAGCTGAATGAAGCACAAGTTCCTTTCAGGGAAGTCAGTTCACTAGGCAACACTACCCTCAAAATCTCCAAAACTGGTTGTCCAGATTTTCTGGATGCAATCTGATATCGACTATATCAGAATTTGTGGTTCTTTCTACATTTTAAAGCCAGTTTAGCTAGTGCCAATACGCAAACAGCAGGTGACGCCACTATCAGACACATGATTTGCTCTTTTAACTGTAAGGAGAAGCTTCCGTTTCTGCAGCCGCCATATTCAAGAGTGACAGGCTATAATTATCTGGGAGCAAAATTCATTTTCTCTACTGACAGACATCCAAAATGAACCCTCTATTGAAAGATGCATATTTGAAATAAATTAATATTTGCATTAAAAAAAGATTATAAATGCTGTTTTGAACTCTCTATTTATAAGAGAATTCAGAATCAAATCCTTTCTATTAAAAAACTGCATCATTTATATTCATTTAACAATCAGAAATGTTTCATGAGCAGCTAAACATCATGTTAGATTGATTTGTGAAGGATCATGTGACACTGAAGACTGGAGTAATGATAAAAATTCAACTTTGATCACAGAAATAAATTATATCTTAAAATAGAAAACAGATTTTTACTGTATTTTTGTTCAAATAAGAGAGCAGAAGATACTTTTTTCAGAAATGTTAAAAACAGTAAAAAAAAAAAAAAAAACAGTAGTGTAGATATGTTTTTATTATACAAAATATAACATACATAAAATATAAATATTTTATTATTTTTAAAGAGGTTTTTACCAGTGCCCAGTTCTTTTTAGGGCGCTCTTAGAAGAGTAACATTTTTGTAATAAAGCAACTCTGCAGAATTAAAATAGAAAATATTCTACAATGGCTTTGAATGTAGATCATCTTCTTAAATTTTAGAGCCAGAACGGTCTATAATGTGTTTGTGGCTTTAGCCTGTCCATTGACAGAGAGCCACGTCCGATTCAATTATGAAATATTAATGACTGTAAGAGCCTCTTTCCAGAAGTGCCACATAAAAGACAGACAACCCAAAAAAGAAATCAGCTGTGAAGAGACTTAAAGAGCATGAGAGTGGGTAGTGAAAAAAAGGAGTGAGAGCGTGATTACACAGTTGAATGAGAGACAGCACGGAGGAGAAGAAAGGAACACATCCCACAGATGACAGCAAAACTGGAGGCAGGAAGAGCAACCTTGGTAACACAAGAATTCGTAGAATAGGCGTTTCCCTCAGGGAGCGAACTTTTACTGATAGCCAGCGATGAACTACGGTGGTCTTAAAGGGATAGTTCACCCTAAATGAAAATCTGTCATTACCACGTCATTTCAAACGCGTATGACTTTATGTGTGCCGTGTTCGCATTGCTTGTAAATTTTAAAAAATACACCTTTTGAGCAATTTGTGTTCCACAGACCAACATGAGGGTGAGTAAACCAATGACAGTTTTCATTTTTGGGTTGACAATTTTTTATAATATAGTAATGTAGTAACATAAACAACCGTTCAAAAGTTTGCGGTCAGTCAAGTCTCTTATACTCACCAAGGCTGCATTTAATTGATCATAAATACAATAAAAACAGTAATATTGTGTAATATCATTACAATTTAAGAGAAATATTCTTTTTTCAAAGCTGAATTTGAAGAAATTATTCTATTACGCTCATTTTCTGCTCAAGAAGTATTTATTTTTATTATTATCTCTGTGCATTCGTTTTTTTTAAAGGGACAGCAGCCTAAATAAACCTCCTGCGGTCCGTCAGTCAATGTCAAACAACAAGAGAATTATGCACTGCTCTTCACTGAATAACATTAATAATTTTAAATAAGAATCAATGCATATTTAATTCATATAGTTAAAACAATGCAATGCTTTATTTATTGATTTCCTATTTTATCCAATTTCTGTATGATAGGCTATTATTAGTTGTAAGCTAAATATCTATTTTCTCTTGTATTTTTCCTCTTGCTTTGATTTTTAATATATTACTGAACGTTTCAACTCACTGTTGTTTGTTGACAGTCAAACTGCTCTGAAAGAGCATATTAAGGGGCTGGGGGTCATTTTGGGGTTTTATGAATGCACTGACAAGGGCCCCCGGCACTGGAGCTGCTTAATATTTTTGTACATTTCTTTCAGGATTCTATAGTCAATAGAAAGTTCAAAAGAACAGAATTTGAAATAGAAATATTTTTTAACATCATAAATGTCTATACTGTCATTTTTTATTCAGTTTAATGCATCCTTGCGGAATAATTAATGAATAAAAAATTGTATCAACCGCCACCAAACTTTTGAACAGTAGTGTGCATCAAACTCTACCTGCTAAGCTTGAGATGTCTTGAGATGACAATAAATTATCTATAAATGCCACAATCAATTATTTATACATCTTAGCAAAATTCATCGTTAAAAATAAAGGTTCCAAAGCAGGTTTTATAGTATGACCCGGCATGATTTGAGAACATTTTTCATTTCTATGGTTCTACATATTGGTGGTATAAAAAAAGAAAAAGAAGGGCTTTTCCTCTGTGAAAGGAACATACCAATATACTTATTTAAAAAAGTAAAATGTAACATGAAGAACTTTTTCACCAAAGAACCATACATGCACTTCAAAAACAAAAGAAATTGGTTAATAGGAAGAAGTCCTGCAAAGAACCTCTGAAGAACCTTTATTTTAAGACGTGCAAGGCTACGATAGAGTCTTAATCATGTCAGGTAAGATAACCATCCTTACCTGATTCTCCTCATGGGTCACCCGCATCTGTTCTTTGAGGATAGAAGTGCGCGCTGCCTCCTCTTTCCTCATCACACGCTCTTTCTTCAGCTCGGGGCTCCAGAAGCTCTTGATGCTATTGGCAGAGGAGCCCAGCTTGCTGTCCTTCAGGTCCAGTTCCCTCCGAAGGAGATCGTTCTCCCTCTGCATGTCCCGCAGCTGTGCCTGGAGCTCCAAAAGTTCCCCGCCACCCCCCCTGACCGCCTGCCGCAGCAGGGCAGACGGCGTCCCCTGGTGGTGGAGCATAGACAACGAGCCCAGGTCCCCATAGGACAGCAGGTCTGCGTGCGGGAGTCCTGCCGTGTGGATGTTAGGGGTGCTGCCCATGGCCGTGACCCGAGCCCCGTACATCGCTCGACTCGTGGCCCGACCGAGCGTCATGGTACCTTTGGGGTAAGTAGCCGTGGATCCAATGGCTTCGTGATCGCTCAAGTACATTGGGCCAGACGTGGCGTAGGCAGCGTTGAGAGACTGGATGTTCTCCATGGACAAGGTCTTGCCGCCCGAACTGCCGCTGTTGGCTCGACGGTGCCCCAACCGAGGAGAGCGGGGCAGCCGCGGGGATCGAGCGGGGCTACCCTCGATGTGGCCGACGGCACGCGCGCTGCCATACATCTCCCAAGGTTCTGTGACACGGAGAGCCTGGTGTCCTTAAGAAAAGCCCCTCGCAGACTAACAAGGGTGTTTAGTGCATCCTAGGAAAGAGAACAGAAGTCACACACTTCAAAATGGCTGACATTTATGTCCAGAACTGAGAAATAGCCAATCATTTCTACATGGATGCAACATACCTTTTCCCCCCCACATAACTCACGCTGATACATTAATTTGAATCAACACTGATCTGACTGGAACCGAATAACAACACTATTGTCTTCTGTAGAGCTGCTTATAGCTGATTTGAACTCATTTTATAATTATTAAACTGAATCGATCAATGAACTGACTTGATCTGAATAATGACCCTATTGTCTTTTTTAGAGCTGCTTTACAGGGCGATTTGAATTGGTCTCATATTTGCAAGTTGTTTGCATCATTGTTTTGGTTATTTTCCCGTTTATCACCGTGAAGCTTCTTCCATCCGTATTGTATAATGTGTTATATGGAGACTTCACATGACAAATGCTGAAAATACTTTTCCTCAAAAGTTAATCCGTTTAACCTTAAAGGGGACAAAACTCTATGCAAAATTCACTTTCATAAGATGTTTGAACACAGATGTTTGTCTGCAGTGTGTGTGTAAACAACCAGCCTATAATGGTCAAAATCCACCCACTCCTTTTTTTAGAATCCACATAAATCAAAAACGTCTCCAAATGAGCAGTTCAAGATTTCCCCCAACTCTTACGTAAGAAAAGCCCCACCCATGACTGAAAATTATCTGCCCTATCAGCACAGATCCCGCCTTGAACGAATCACAGTCCGCCGTTTCTGTTTCCTCACTGTAGCAGCTGGAGATATACAATGTTTGCGGCAAAAAAACATTACAAATGTTCTGTTATTGGATGCCCCAACGAACATAAGATTCTCCCGCATCTGAGCAACTGAGGACATCGTAGTTGAATTTAATTTATGAAGGAAATCAGTCCAAGAGTTGAATCAACTTAACTCCACAACTACATCAATTCATCCACTAACCATTCAGAATCGTCCAGTTGCATTCTCTCCAAACATTTAAGGCCGAATGTATACAATTTTGGATTCGTACTGACAATTTCTGACATCTGACGTTTTGACTGCTTGATTCTCCAGTTTTGTTGGTGTTGAGTATCAAAGCTCCGCCCTCTTCTAGAAAAGAGGGCGGGACCAGCAGCTCATTTGCATTTAAAGGGAAACACAAAAACTCTCACACCCAAACACCGGCGAATTTGACAAGCTATAATAAATGATCTGTGGGTTACTTCGAGCTGAAACTTCACAGACATTCTGCAGACACATGACACTCATATTACATCTTATAAAAGGGGGCATAATAGGTTCCCTTTAAAACCTTTATCAATCCTTTTCTCGTCAGTCAGCGGTAACTACTGGATAAAAATATTGCAAAGACAAAGATATCCTATTTCTAGCCAATTAATATTTTAGAGCCCTACACATCTTTTCATTCACAACAGCCTAGAGTTAATCGAAACGCCAAGAAGTTCCTGAGAGACATTTTGTTCTTTTTCGTTTTTGAAGAAAACATTACATGAAATTTTCTTCAAGATAACGCCAGTGTCTATTCTTCAGAAAGATGAGTCAAAATGAAAAGTGCCCCGCAGTTTTTCCTCAGAGGTGGGGACCACTTGCTGCTCGCTGGGTTGACGCTGATGCTGTGGAGCGGGTTACTATGGCAACAGTGACTGAGATGATGAAGGAGAGAGCACCTGTTTTCACTCTTATGAAAAGTGAGGATGTGTGGGCATTCATGGGCGTGTGAAGGCGAGAGAGAGTGAGAAATGTACATTTCTGCTAAAACGAAAGGAAGCCGGTGTGCAGATGGCCTGGTCATCTGTGCACTTCCATGCCAGAGAAAGGACATGTCCGGCCCTCATCTTTCCGGCCAGAGACCATATATGTCACACCTTAGTGGACAAACTAACAAAAAAGGAAAGGACTGCACCAAAATGCCAAGGTTTTTTTACATTTTCTGCCACTTGGCTTGCCTGCCCGTTTACTGGGTGGTTCCCACAAGTCAAAAGAGCCCTTCACCAAGTCACTTCAAAAAATATCCTAGGAAATTCACGGTAAAAGTGCAGTTACAATGGTTCAAAAATGAAGGGATTATATATTGGTGTTTGCATGTTTTACAACTTATACCTATATACCAGAATCATCTTTGTACCTTAAAATGTACTGATAACACATTAACATTTATGCATTTGCCAGAGCGACTTGCATTGAATTTAAGGAACAAATTGATATTTAAATCAGTTCTTGCTTTCCCTGGGAATCAAACCTGTGTCCTTGGTGTTGCAAGCATCACGCTCTACTGTTTGAGCCATTGTAAGAGTCCTGTCTATAAAACAAAACTAAAATGACACTAACATAATACGATAAACATGAACTAAATAACGGAAAATGGAACACAAAACACCTTTATACTGTAGAAATATAACATTATGTGATGTGTTGTTCTGGACTTTTGGAAATGCAATTGCTTTTTTTAGCATAAAATATATAATTTTAATTGTTTTTACCTGAGAAACCCATCAATTTGACAGTATTTTAATGCAAAATTAAACATAAAGTGATGTTAACTTAGGGTACTGGTTAGCTACTTTGCTACTGTGTAATAGGGATATTTGCCTCAGCTAACATCATTAATTAAACTATACTTTCTGACTTCTTCTGTTCATTTCCATTACCAAGGTAATGTCAAGGTTTTGAAAACAGATCAGAATCAGAAAGAGCTTTATTACCAAATGTGCTTGGACACACAAGAATAAGATGTGCACATGATAAGACACCTTGAATGCGCCGAGTGTGATCACACTTGTAGATTGGTTCGCTTGGTTTGTTTGGTCAGGACCATAAAAAAAAACAGAAAAACATTTAATTCCAGTCGCTTAGCGTTCAGATTGGCAATTTAACACCATGGGGATATGTTCCCAATCTGATCTTTTTTTTAAATCTGCTTTTATTACGTGTATTAACTTATCGAACATCCAAAGCAATGCTGTGTTCCTGGCTAAATGCGCTCGCTGTATGTGCGTAGCGACTTAATGATATATGTTAATGATATTTTGACCAGCTGAGAACTCTTGAAGAGCTTATTAAATGTGTAAAGGAGTGAAAACAGTGGCAGGAATTCCTGCGTGAGGATCTGTTGTGAGGAGACTTTGGTCCATGTTGCATTCATATTTCAGTTGAACTGCACCAGAGTTTGTTTGGAAGTATTCACTCTTATTGAAATGAACCACACTAACAGAGCAATCGCACCAGAGTTCAATTCAATTGAACCAAACAGCTTTAGATAAAAGTATCTGTAAACAGAATAAATTAAGCAAATGTCGTTTTTTGGTCTCAATGGACAGAGAAACTTGAAAGTTTCCTGAATGAGGACTGAATGACAGAAAGGGCTTTTTCGGTCAGTAATATATAGAAACCAGCAGCTCTCCAGCATAAATGGCTTAATCAAGTTGACGGGGTGTATATCACAAGCCACTGACTCTCTCTCAGCCACCCACTCTGACACTCCAAACAGTGTGTTCACAGAGGCACAAAGGGCAAATTACCAAGACTTCAATAACACCACATGTTAAAAGAGGAACTGGCCAAGCGATACATCTGTTCTGTGGAATGCGGTTTAACCAAGACATTGATTTTTCAGAATTCAATTCAACTCAATCTTTTTTTTTTTTTTTACAAAAATACAAGATTTATTTTTTTTTTTTATAACAGACTTTACCCTGGTAAAATATCATATTCCCTAGAAATCTATCACAACAAACCGAAGCACCAGGAAGGTGTCATGAAAGCGAAGCAAATGCTGAAACTATTCATCAAAAGTTCAATAATTCAACCTTAAAACCTTCTAAACGATGAGAATAAAATAAGACCTTTTGAAAAAACATTTTTTTTAGATTGCACACAGAAAGGCACATTTCTATTCCGTTTATATATATATATATATATATATATATATATATATATATATAAAAGTATTCACTAAAGAAATTCCCATGCCATTTCCAGACCTGTAAATCACAGTTTTTCAATTACCTATAATGTCTAGCTATAAAACAAGGCGATATGTTTCTCTTCTCTATGTCATCTCAATCATTTTAATAATAATATTAAATAAAAGGATGTTGAAGAAGCACCGTTGCTTACAGATGCCTGTATGTCACATTACGAAAAAAATATCCCATAATGTTCTTCACAATAAAGGGTCGCCAGAGACACTGTTCAAAGACCAATAAATTATTGGATCTTTTGAAGATCAGACAGAAGCCGCATGTGAAAGCCCTCCCTCATCCTTCAGCCACTGGCTGAGCGGATAACATCTGCTTTCTGATTGGCTTTCAGCAATGTCAATCATCCCTCAAAAATCACTCCCAGAGCCTGACAAGTCATATATGCCCATGTTTTTCCTAAATGAGAAGATATCACTAAGAAATCCACAAAATACAATCAATACGTAAAAATGTAATACACTCAAATAGACATTTAACAAATGATAAGTGTATTCAACAATACTAAGATTAATAAATGTCATTTCTTACATCGAATTATTCTCATTTAGACCACACACAAAAAACATCCACAGAGAAAATGTCAACCGTTTATGAAGATAAACTAGCACTAATATTAATTTTGATTTCGAGTATGTATGAATCGTAAAGCAAATGCACAGAACCAGCATCGATCGACGCTTCATCTCGTTCATACTACAGCGGATTTAAGCTCATTTTTCTATCATTCAAAATGTATATAATTAGCTCAAATCGTTAAATCCATCCTAATTTCGACCCTTTAATATAAACTCTCCCTAAACGAGGTGAATGGAAGCCAGTGTGTCGTTAGATCACGTTTCGTTACCTTTTCAGCGTCGTCGCCGCTCCATCACTGTGCGGGTCCCCCAGCCTCAGCATCAGCATCAGCGTCCCACGTCCTGCATCCACTCCAGCATCAGCATCCTGCGTTCTGATTGGACACACGCAGGCAAGCTCCGCCCCCGAACGCGCAAATGAGCTTCAGATTTAAAGGGCCAGCGCATAAAAGTGGCAAGAGGAGAAGCGTCGACCACGAGGCGTTGTCATGTATGTAGCTTATCTTGAATGGCACTGGCAATTATCACTTGATAGTCAGTGTCGACTGTAAATACTATTACCACAATAGAGGTTAAAATGAGGTTAAGCTATGACGACCAAAGGCAAATGGGAACTTACAAATGAGGAAAATATACATTGGTGATGATGTCATTTTAACATAGACAATTAACATAGTGTATACATATGTGTGTTTGTGTATTGTGTCTATGTTATGTGTATGTATATATGATATGGAAACCTTTTTGTCCACTAAGATAGTTTCAGCTTAATAGTTTGAATAGTTTAGTTTCTTTTTTTTTTCATTTTTAAACCACTGAAATAGCAAACATTTATTTAGGAATAACTGATTTTCTCTTTATGAATTCTGTGAAGGTCACATCTAAGAAGTTTGCACGAAGTTGACGGATGAGCTACCCCACTGTCTGCTGCCATGCCAATCATATGCAGCCAAGTGTGGTCATGTGACCAATGCTGTAATTGGCTTTGATGCCTCCGGTGTTTTGTGATTGGCTGACTGTCACAGACTTCCCCTCCAGCTCTGGCTCCAGACGTGATGCTTAAGGTTGGAGACTGTCAGAAGTCTGTCTTTAAAATGCCCTGGTCTTTGACTGTTAAAGTAGAAGAGAACAGATGCGCTATAAGAAGATTGTGAGCACAAATGTATTACCGTTGTTTAAGGAGTCCATTATTTTTACACTGCAAATATTATAAGACGACATTAAATCCATATAATGTTCATACTAAATAGTAAGGTTTGAATATAAACATCTAAGAGATAGTCTGTTGTCATTTTGAGCAGCTTTAAGGTCGGTTTCAATTAAATGTTGATTTCAATGTGACCTGTAAAAGTTTACAGCAAATGACTTGATTAGGCTGTGCGTGACTCAACCTTACCAACCAGTCCCCAGGTGGGGTGAATAATGGCTGATCACAGCGCTTTTACATGCTACAAGCCGTCCTGGTGCTGAGGGATTTCAGGAAATGTTGACATTGAGCGTGTGTGACAGTTGGTGGACAAGAAAACACGTACACAGTTACACAAACACACATCATCTGCGTCAAGATCCATTAACAGAAGGCCGTCCAAGGCTCGAGCTCCTGCAACACACTTCACACTTATTTTAGCCACTTCTCTGAATTTTGGAACAATCTTTCATTGATTTTTACATAGACACAACTGTGATAAAGAACTGTTTCTAATTGCAAAGGAAAACTAAGAGAGGAAAAAGCTCTGCGTAGCAGGCATGTTCTCTTCCCTTTCTCATCCTTTCTTTCACTGGGGACACTGATTGCCAAACAAAATCAATTGTCGTCCGTGTTTGTGGCCTTTGGGGAACGATTTTAATCATCAGAGCACTGAATATTGATTTAGCATTTGAATTCAGTCAAATTGCAGAGATCCTCAAAGTTCATTTCAAAATGCAAAATTATTCCACATTTCAGGCCAGTTATGTTTCATATCTCACATTGAGATGAACGGTCTTCTGTTGACACCTAGAGGTCATATCAAAAATTGCAAAATTGCATCTTCAAACAGTAAAATTGTGTGGATTTTATCAATGCAAATGCAGTTTCTGAATGACATATGTTGGACCAGACCTCCTGATATTAAATCAATTAAGAAAAGTGACTCTCCTCAACATGCCACATGAGGTAGGCCTATAATTCATGACTGAGTGGCACCGTCATTTTGCAATGTTCCTGGATCAATATATTTTGTTGATCCTGGAACAACATTCCTGTCTGAAAATGTAATCCTATCACTACCCCTGCCCATAACTTAAGAGGGAAATGATAGGTGAATAACAACGAAGTCCCTAACCCTTGTTGTAAACCTAAACTGGACATAAACTGTAAACTTGTCCCTCAAATCGGATTGATTGAAATGTTGTTCCAGGATCAACAAAGACGTTACATTTATCACAGCACAAATGTTGCAGGATCAATTATACAACCAAGTTTTAATACTTAATTTTAGGCATTTAAAATTAAAGGGGACATATTATGCAAAATTCATGTGTGTCAGGAGTGTTTGTACTCAACCATCCTGTAATGCTAAAATCCACCTTCTCCTCTTTTTTTAATCCCCATAAATCATATGCAATGTCTCAGAACAAGCCGCTTGCAGATTCTAGCATTGTGATGTCAAGGCTCTGCCCTCTTCTGGAAAGCAGCAGCTCAAAAATGGGCATTTTCAGCGTGGTATAATAAATGATCTGTGGGGTATTTTGAGCTGAAACCTCTCAGACACATCCTGGGGAAACATGATAATAATTACATCTTGCAAAAGGGGACTAATAGGTCTCCTGTAACGTATAGGACAAAATATTAAAATAAGAAAGAGAGGTTAACGTACCTTTTCTCCAAACTGCCATTATCATGCCTATAAGTGACAGACACCAATATCAATTTTAGTTTTTTGTCTTTATTCTTCTCCAGTCTGGAAACAAATTGCAGGTTCATTATTTTCATAATCACATTACATGACATGATGCACCAAAATTTATTTTTTAACAGGAATACATTGAAAAGAACACAATATTTCACAATGAATACTGGACTCACATTTAGCCCATTGCACTTACAACAGTGAGTGAATCTTCATTCGTGAGAGAATTTTCACTTTTTTTCTGTGTTGATTTACCCAATTCCCTACTGAAATGATAATACATCTCTGCACCCAAATTCCTGGCACGGTCATGATGGAAGCCACTTACATGTTTTTCCATTGTATTTAGATTTAACAAACACAATAGCCTATATAGAAACCCTACACAGACCAAATGTTTTCGGATCGAAGTTTCTATTTTTTTCCACTGTAGTCAACAGTCATTGAGAGCCAGCAACATATATACTATGATACTTTTTTTTCTCATAATAATAACAATAATTATCATTATTCTTTTATACACAAAAGCACAAAAGGTTGGCAGCAAGGCCGGCGTGAAGTTGCACAAGACGGCCATCATTTTACTCATGATATTTAAACACTGTACAAAATAACCAAAGTCAGTATTTACAGCGACAGTTAGTCTATGCGCGTGTGTGTGTGTGTGTTTACATGCTTGTTTGTGTAGATAAGTCCGTGTTTGTGTATTTCTATCTATCACTGTGGCCGGCTTTTGTGGTGGCAACTTTGGCTCATGCACTTGTTATTGAATATCTCCATGGTAACAGTGATGTAGAAGAGTTATTATTCTTCAATACAGAGTCACGACTGCCTAAACAGCATTCCAGTATCAAAAAGGAAAAGATTCGCCTCTAATCAACGCACATTTAAACGATTGAGGTCCTACCGAACTCAAATGGTGATGTTTGTGCTTTCAACGTGCATGCCCTGATTTTCATATGAATGGCATGGAAGTGAATTCATGCTACATACTGTACAGTGATCACGTTTACAGCAAGTCGGCTTTGAATCGTCTCCAAAGCGTAGTTTTGACTGCGATGACATTCTCAATTTTACCTTTAAGACCACATCATTTTCTTCCATCTTTATGATGGTATTTCTTTCCCATCTTCTCAATGGAGACACATTGCACGTAGACCTGTTTGTGAACTCGGCGGACACGACGACATTCGCAACCAAACGCGGATGTAAAACGACGTTTCCCTGTAGGAGGAGGAGACGAAATAACGAGTGCATAAGCTGTGTGCCCGACTTGTCGCCTGATCAAACTGCAGACACGAAGAGCGAATGACAGCATTACAAAAAGCCAAAGAGAGCTGAGCAGAATCATGCTGCGAGCAACAGAGATGGTGGATGTCCAAGACCAATCGTCCACACAGTTAACCCTTTGGCAACAGATTCCCTGAAAACTAGGGAAGACGAGGGCTTTCGTTAACATGCCACTAAAAGAAAGAAAAGGAAAGAAATCTAGTAGTTTGATATTTTCATACATACAAGGTAAATACAAACATGTCCCTAGTCACATTTGAACATATCGTAACGCAGTATCGGTGAGGGATGTCGCAGTGGGAAAGGTTTACATGGATTATTGCATAGAACATTTGAAATTGGTTCAAACCCTTTTCCTAGGTGGATCTATGTACCGGTAAATGCGTTTTTGGGAGCGTCTGGATGCGGGCGGGAGAGGAGGGTGATGGCGTAGTTTGAAAACTTGTTTTACCTGTCTATGTACGGCAATCACATCTGCGACGATGAACTTGAATGCAAAATGATTGTGCTCTGTACGGATTAGCATGCTATTGCTTCAGGGGGAAAGAACAACTATTTATAAAAACAGTTTAGATTATCATTAATGAGGAGATAAAATGATGTAAAAAGTATAAACAATAGTGATAATAATAATCATAATACCAAACATTAAACAAAGAGATACCTGAAATATAAATCCATAAATACACAAATCATTATCTTACATTAGCAGTGTGTTAACGAGAGATATGTACATGTTCAGCAGTATACAGTTGTGCAAAATAAATCAAGTAAGGATGATATGGAACATTTAAAAAATATGTGAGGTATACAAGTAAAAAATATTAGTAAGGCTCTTAATTTAAAAGAAAGTTAGGCAAAACTGATAAGAAGCTAACACACATACACCAAAAATAAAAAATAAACCATAAGGACTTCTGGGATTGGGTAGCGATGGCTTGATGGTTGATAAAAGAGGGACACGACTATGCTAATAATCATTCTGATATTACTGACCTTTGCACTTGACCGATAGTTTTACGTTAAATAACCAGCTTTTTACACAAGGTGCACATGGCTTCACCCTTAGAGACTCTGAAAAGTTGTCTAGATATGGATTCATATATATATCTCATATATGTATACATATAGATTTTTTTGTGCGTGCATTCCATGTCCACGGTTTACACATTTGCATTCATTACACACGTGACAAAAAGGTTAAGGAAGAAACAAAAACATTCATAGAGAGGGTCAATCATCGCCATATTGGAATGTCAAGATCTTAGAAATCGAGCATACATATTTTTTTTTTAAACAGTTTGTTTGAAGCCTTTGTAAGGAAGTCGTTTTCCTTCACTGCGACGGTCTCTTTGAGTCTGGGCAGAGAAGTCTTCATTAGGACTGCAAAAAGCTAAGAACTGCAGCTGCCTGACATCTTCATGTTGTTTATGGGATAGGGAGGGTCACCTGAGCACAGATTATGTCGTATAAGGGAAGACATAATTGTCTGGGAAAACCGAGAACAGAACAGGCAGTTTGGCATTTTGGAAACTGGAATTGCTTCAACAGCAACTATGGAAACACTTTGGAAGAAAGATGTAGCCTCCATTTTTGGTTGGCTATGCAGATATCATTGGAGAGGCTATGCCTGTGAATTTCATCCAAACGTTTTCACTGAAACTTCAAGGTTTGGTGAAACATCTGGAGGAGAAGAGATAAAAGGAAGAAGTATTACAATATTTGGTATTTTCACAGAGGTGGTCAGTCACTCATGGAATAAGTGGTAATAGTGGAATGTTTTGGACTCAAAGCAAATTAAGCTCTACTGACAATGTCCATAACCACAGAAATGCTGAGGCTAAAATGCAATTACAGCAGAAGTTAAATGAGCCAGACAATAGATATTAAAATTCCATTTAAAAGCCATTTCCACCTCAAACTGGAACATTTTAATTTTAATTAGGGTTATAAAATGTTGCGCTCGTCTTAGTCACTAGAGGGCAGAAGAGCCTGAATCTCTCACACCGACAACGGCGGAAAAATGCTAGGTACATATTCAACATTTGTGTGCAGCACGAAAAGGTTTTTGAACAAACCTGACATTGTCACAACAAATTTGAACAAACGTCACAAATTACAGTCAGAAAAGGTGGAAAGCTTGACCTAAATGTATGGCATGATGTTCAGATAGACATCCCTCACATGCACTACTAACATTTAGACAAGTCTTGAGAAGCATGAGAAGTGTATTACTTTTCATGTTAGTATAGTGACTGGAATGACACCCACACCTTCCCCTGTGATTGCATAAGTGAATCACGCTGATGTATGGAGCAGGATTTGGATTGGATAGCCGCGAGTTGAATCGGATTAGGAGCCCCTAAACCTGTTTTATCCCAGATCCTTTCTCTAGATCTACACATGCAACAAACACACCCCGCTGACAGTGAAAGACCACAACAGTCACCATGATACAATCCCAGCGAGAGTATGAGAAGGAGGAGACGGACCGCAGGTGGATAAAGGAATGGAAAAAATATGACGACTGTAAGAAAGGCTATGTTCAGCAGAGAAGGAGAGGTTCAATGGGACACCAGGTTTTAGGGTCACATTTCACTGGTAAATACAAAGCTAATCCATGTAAAAATAACTTTTTTTCTTACTTTTTCTGGTCTGGTACAGCTCTGACACGGACAACTGAGTCTTGATTAATGTGACTCATCAGAATATTTTCGATGACTGAGCTTTACACGGATGCTAATGCTAATCCAAGCCCACTGATCTGCCTGCTAATTATAGCTCACTCTGACTGACCCAATTCACCCATGCTAAAGAGTGAAAGGTTAGAGTCGAGTGGCCTCAGATCAGGGTCAGCTAATCTGAACTCTAACCTCTGACAGAGCAAGTGGCAGAGGATATAGTTGTACACAATTGCCTTAAGTACAGATCAAGAAACAAAACCACTCTGAGAGGAAATGCTCGGTCCTTCAGCATTAAACAGCTAATCATTGCCTTTTTCACTGACCTAGCAGCATATACAGCTCACAGACCACAACAATGTATTTGCAGAGTAGTGCATAAAGATTTACACACACACGTTGGTTTATCTCCCTCAGTGCAATGAGATTGTACTCCGACAACAAAGTTAAAAAGGTAATTTGTAACGATGGCATATATTAGACAGAATTCAATTTGCCTGGAGTAGAATTATTCAACTTGTTTTGAGTTGCATAATAAAATACTTACCCGTGTCCTCAGGTGTACCCCGCCCTCTGGCTAAAGATGTTAAATGGCAGCAATAAATTCATAGGTTTTTCCAGTTCTAACTCCAAGTCACCCCAACTTATTCCTGTGGAGCAAATGAACAAAACAACAAATCAACAAAAGCTATTTTGT
The DNA here is from genome assembly GCA_037043235.1 of Rhodeus uyekii. NCBI lineage: Eukaryota > Metazoa > Chordata > Actinopteri > Cypriniformes > Acheilognathidae > Rhodeus > Rhodeus uyekii. The sequence goes on from JAWRVZ010000132.1 coordinate 1,070,251, forward strand.
AGTTCATACAGGTAACAGTACAAAGTTGCAAACACTAATTATCTAAAAGGTTAACGCAAGAAAAGTGTCAACACTCCTCTGTCATTCAGCATGTCTGGAGTCTTGCGTTTTGGATGCTGCTGTCCCCACCAAACTTTTTAACTAGCTTAGCCAGCAAGACCCAGTTGGTGAACAGCATGGCTACCAAGCTAAAGGGCCAGTCACACAGCCGATCACGCACAAATCACGCACAGATTGGGTTTGTGTGTGCTTGTGCGTCAAGAAATTGACCAAAGTATTCCACGAACATTTGACGCACGCCCGACGCATGAATCACTGATGGAGCGCGTCCAAACACGCACGCTTCACGAACGTTCCACGTACAAGCACTTTCAGAATCCACATTGTCAGGAATGAACGTGATACGTGCGCGGTTCATGCGTGATATGAAGGTGGGGCGTCAGTGGACGGACGTGGACGTGCGCGGTTTCCAACCAGTTCCGACGCATAAGCACTGACGGCCGATGTGTGTCCCGCGCATAGTCACGCATAAACTACGCACGCCGACTCATGAATAACTCACATCTGTGCGTCGGAAAAAATTTTGAACCGTTCAAAACTAAAAATCACGCACAAACCGCCTTCGACGCACATCCACTTACAATCACTGACGGTCCACGTTCGTTCCACCAACGAATTACGTATCCGACACAAGCTCCGCGCAGAAATGAAAATCTGTGCGTAATTCGTGCGTGATTCATGCATTTTCGCTGTGTGACTGGCCCTTAACTAGTAACTAGCTAACAACCACAAGCTAGTATAAACCACACTTGACAATAATTCATGCTGATGTTTTTAGAAGATGAATGCACAGTGTTTTCTCACCTTCTTATCAGCAGATCACCAAAATGAAGTAAACTTCTTCCCGAGAGCAGATACGGCTGTATGGAAGATGAGCAAAACAAAAACACAATTGAGGTGCCATATCTTAAAGTTCTCAATCAGGTCAAAAGACAATAAAGGATGCCGGCTCACTACACATTGGGACACTGATGACTCTATTTTCGGCAACAGGATAGCATTCTTATTGTACAACATGTACCAAAATATTGTAATATTACAATATTGTACCACTACTATAATTTATTTACAACAGCAGAGCTGACATCTTTCTGACAGTATGCGTAATGTTATTTAAAGTACAGTACATTATGAAAAATACATAGCTTGTTACTTAGACATGCAACATTTTAGCCGTAAATAAATTATAAATCTTAGCTAGATTATGTTCATTACCTGCCTAGCGATGTATTTTTATACTGAAATATAATAAAATAATGGTTTGTATTTTTTACAAACATCTATCAAGTGCCATTGTGTATATGCTATGGATGATGTTACTTTTTATTGTTATGTGTGCACTTGTAAATCACACAGTGGTTGGTAGAGAAGTGTAGCAGGCAGACAGCAGGAAGGAGAAATATATAAAAATAAATGGATAATACAGAACCACTATATAGTCTAACTGTATTTAAAACTGCATTTTAAACTGTGATACAAATAATAGCGTTTTAAAAGGTTTATTTCATTGTAATATTCATATATTTTATATGTACATGGTTTGTGACGCTGAATGACAACATTATAATGTTTTGTGAAATAATCCCATAGATGGTCTCCAAAATGTGTGCAGTGCTTCGTTCACGATTGAGGCAGGTGGAGCATTATGTATGAGGTTTTCAGTGAATTTACGAGGTTTAGTGACAAGCTATTAATAAAAAGTTCAATACAAGCTCTTGTATTAAGCATAGGTCAACAATAATAATGCAATTAACAGGTTTTTTTCTCTAAATCACAGAACAGAAATATTAAAATACTGATTCTGATTGGAGTGAACCCATTTATTTTCTTTTTCTTTTCGTTATGAAGCCCTGATTAGGAGCAAGTTTTAGCCTTAAGCTTTTTTTGGCCTAGGGCTGCAAACAATGGTTATAGATTCAATCCCATGTAGGAGTAACTCGGGAATTGAGAATTACTGAGATCACAGTACTGCTCAGGCCTACTGCTATTTTGCACTTAAACTCAGAATACCCTTGGGTGCCATCCCTGAAAATACTGTAGTAAAAGCTGTTCTGGAAGAAAAGCATCTGCTAATGGCAACTAATTACTATCTTCAGTCAAGACATGCCACATTCTCCATAACATCTGTCTCTATCCCGGTTGCCAAAATTTTGATTGCTTATGTTTTACAGTTCCATACCATCTCCTAGTTTTCCAGCTTGTTCCGCTGCTCCTCCCTGCAGGATCTTCGTAAGAACATTTTCTCCTTCAGCAGGCTGTTGTGCAGCGCTGCCTATACCCCCTGGCCGGGGTACTGCCTTTGAACCTGAAAAGACAAAAGGCACATGTGCTCTTGTGCTCTGATCATACACCAGTAATAAAACATGTTTCCCTATCTTGCTGAAAAACTAAGTTATACTAGATTCTGTGAAATAGCAGAGTTATTTCCACTTACCGATTCCTGTAGTGGGAATCTGGGGTATTTTTGCAGCCTGAGGTACAGCTTTTGATCCAATAGCAACTGCAGGAGTTGGTGCAGGAGAAGGAGCAGGAGCAGGAGCAGAAGCAGGAGCAGCAGGCTCAGGTTTTACCTGCATAAACAATGAGGGGGTAATGTTAAAAGAAAATTTAAACTAGTTAAAAATAAATTAAATAATTGTCAATCAAGCTTTGAAAGACAATCAGGTAAATAAAAATATGTGTAAATTGTATCTAATGTAAAGAGTGGGAGAGTGACTCTTAAAACGTGGAGCCTCTCGCACCTCCTGTGGTGCGAGATAATTCGAGGACTCTTTATCAACAGGCCTACAAATAACTCTGAGAGCACAGTTGAATGACTCAATTGAAATCGAATATGGGGCGACTTTCTGTCCATCATCATGTGTACTGATCAGGGCATCTGCAACTTTTAAATAATCTCGACCATCTAGGTTTGTCCAATGCAATATGTTTGATTCAACAATTAATCGGTTTTGACTGTGCTAAGTTTTGCATTATGGTCTACTTTGGGGCTTTTCACATGGTAATAGTTAACCCTGGTAACTGAGTCCTGGGTTATTGTTTTCTACATTTCACACTGTTCATAATTAACCCAGGATTAATAATTAAGCCTAGATGATGATCATAAACTGACATTTCACATTTATGTTCTTATTTGAATATTTGCTGGATCAGTGTCATTGATTGGATGAACGCAGCATGCGACCTGTTCACATAAAAGCTCTATTATTGCACATCCTCATATATTGTACTATCGAGTTTATACTAAATGGATATTTTGGACTATAAAACTATGAAATGGTTCCTTCTTCGCCCAAATTTTCATGTTTTCTATCAACATTTGACATTTTTCCTATCAAACGCTGACTTTTTCCATGACTGTACAAAGCATGTAAATATGAACATAATTGGTTGTCTGTTACTTTACCTTTACCTTTTATTCTAACACTGCATGCTTTCACTCTGTAACACTGCAAAAGCGGTGCTAACCATGCTCCAGGTTAGCTCCAGGCCAGGTTTCATAACTCCAGGTAAAAACCGGTGCTAATCCTTCTAAATTGCAAATGTGAAAAGTTCCTTTACCCGGGATCAAGAGCAGTTTGAAAAGCCCTTATGTACTTCACAAAAGCCATACCGTAGTTCTGTCTTAAGTTAAAGCACAACACTAGGTAAGCGCATTATTATTGTTGTTGTTATTTTTTTGTTGTCGAATTATTATACAGTATGCATCAATGAATTTTGGGTGGGATATGTGCATTAACGTGTGCTTAATTCCCGTCACTTATATTGGGCACTTTTTGCACTTAAATTGGCTTATTCTTACTATTGACAATAAAAATTATGTATTTGTTTTTCCGAGGGTTAAAGTCATCAGTTGATTTCTGTATTGCCGTTTTGACATTTCCACCTGGACATTTCAGTCATATTTGCTAATTCTCTTTAGTGTATTTGCCATGTTTTGATCTGGTAATTGATTTATTTCTCATTTAAATTGTCATCATTATTTTGTTATAAGCAGATGGAAAAATAAAATTCTAAAATTCATCACAATATTTTGTCACTTTCATTTTTGGCCGTTTTTCTTGGAGTGAGAGGGTATCAGGTTATAGGTATACCAGGTTAAAGAATGGCTTAATGGCAAAAGCAAGACTTTTGGAAACTCACCATAGCAGCAGCTGGCTGGGCTGTGGGTGGTCCTCCTGGCTGTTGTCTTGCCTGTGCTGGAGCCTGACCTGGCTTAGATTGCTGCTGAGTTGTACCTGTTCCCATGCCAGCAGCTGTGGTTGTGGGCTGAGTTGCTCCCATTGTGTTTCCTGGCTGTTGCCCAGGTTGCTGTGGTGGCTGCTGTTGTGTACGGGTTGTTTGTCCCAATTGATGTTGTCCTTGCTGCCCTGTCTCAGGTGGCTGAGACCCTGTCTGCTTGACAGATGCTTGCTGGCCTGATGTAGATCGCTGCTGTCCTTGCTGTGATTGTGGTTGCTGCTCTCCAAGACCCTGCTGTGGCCTGGAACCTGAAGGGGGCTCCTGCCTTCTGGATGAGCCTGGTTGCCTCTGCCCTCGTTGTCCACTTGAGGCATGGTGGTGGCCTGATGGATCACGGGAGTACTCTCCGGAGTCTCTGTGGCCAGCAGATCGTGGATCTGTGGATCTTTTCTGAGTAGAGGATGATGTGGCACGGCCGTCTGAGCGGGTGGACGGATCTTTTGGATGTGATCGTGAAGAACGAGATGACCTGGGATCATCTGAAGAATGACGGGAAGAGGAGTGTCTTCCTGAGCTGCTGCCATGGTGACGGTGTTCCCGGGGTGTGGTGGAAGAGGAATGCCGTTGATGTCCATACTCGTCTTGAGGCCACAGGTCTTCCTCAGGGGGCTCATCATAATCATGGTACGTGTGCTTAACATTACCTCTCCTGCTACAGGATGAGTGGCTTCCACTCCCATGGTGTCTAGAGCGTTCTGACCGAGCTTCACGTGGTTTTTCAAACCAGTCTGTCTCCTCCTGACCCAAATGATAGGCTTTTTGGAAAACGAAGGGAGAAAGTCAATACTTTGTGCTATAGGAAATGCCAATGTCAAAGAACAGGATATGAGCACACCGAAGCCATGCAACGTGCAAATCCCAAAGATAACAGCCAAAGAAAAAAGAAAAAAAGGGAAGCCAACAAATATAGTCTTCAACGAGAATAACTAAAAGACAGATTGTACAGACATTTGAATCAGAATCTCAAACAGATAACATATCACACCATGCAGTTCATGCAAAAAAGGCATATATGGTTTCATGCATTGATTAGAGCATTCACAAATATAGTCCAAACGTTTGTTCTCTCTGCCTTCAAGGCAAGATCATTGGCATGCAAGTTTATAATTGTTGGATGCATTTTAACAGGCAGTTTTTAAATTCAGCACCAGTTACCTTCACTGTCTGAAACAGCACAATGCATGTCATCTGCAAGGTATGGGTCATCTGGCTTATATACATGACTTTTAGGCAAATCCCGCATATGGTGGTCCTGTACATCTGGTAAAGAGTGGCTGGAGCCATACTGATTTCGTACATCATGAGGATCTGGCACAGAGCCACGACCAATTCCCATAGGCTTTCCAACGGGACTCAGAGGACTCTCTTCTTCAGAGTTCTGTGTACGCATAGAAGGACGGCCAGTACGACCATGGGTGCCCCTCTGTGATCGCTCCATGGCATCCCTCTCATAAGATTTACTTCGGTAGCCACTTGAGTCTCTGGAAGAAATTTTATCCATGCCGTAACCTGTGGACCTTGATCGTCCAGAGCCATAAAGACGATCATCCTCTTCTAATGCCTCTCTTGATCCATAGTACTTCTGTTGATCATAGCTCTTTTTTACACCAGTCCTGGACACTACAGTGCAGCTACCACCTGTTGATGTTGTCATGGTGTAGGAGGCTAGATCAGACTCCACATCTCGAGCTTCTTCAATTGGAGAAAACTTGGAGATTTTTTGTTCCATACCTTGCTTCCTGTGTTTGCTACGTTTGGATGAAACAGCAGGTGCTAAATTTTTGGACGAGTGCTTCTGGCTGCCCATTCCCCCACTGCTGCGTGAAGGGTGTTTATAGTCATCATAATAATAACCAGAACCACTTACAGTGGTACTTGGATGACCATGGCTGTCTACTGCACCTTGATAGGTGTTTGAAGTTCTTCCATATAAATTCTCAGAACCATCGCCATAAGTTGGTCCTCGTGGGCCATTCTCACTTCCATAACCTACCCGTGACATGTCAGAGGACCCCATATTTTCTTTTGTGAGTTCACTGATATCATCAATCATTACATAATTTCTGGGGATATTTTGTTCTAGATTTGTGGCATAGACACCATCTGTTACATATCCCGATGATGGACTTGGGATACGTTCAGCCAATGGTTGGTCAGAGGGACGATACTGACCATAAGCATTGTTCAGTGGTGAGGAGTAGACACCGCTGAATCCAGTCTCTTGAGCTGATGTTGCTATTGAAACTGAAGGATTACTGATAACTTCATAGTTTGTGGGTAGCTTCTGTTCTAGATCAGCAAGTGAGGTTTGCCTTGGCCTTTGATGGGAAGAAAGCATGTCTGCTTGGGGTTGGAAGGACATGCCCTGTGGAGGATAAGGTAGGGTCTGCCCTTGTAAAGGTGTAGTTGGTTGAAATCCCTGGTGACTGGGCTGCTGTAAACCAAGATCAGACTCATAAGTAGGCTGACCATAGCTATGAGTCTGGTATGGCCCTGGGGTCTGATAGGATGAAGGTTGAGGAGGATGAGGAGGATGAGGTTGAAAGGTTCCAGGCTGGGGATGTGAGGAGGTTGGGTATGGTGTTGGCTGAAACCCAATCTGCTGATAGGTGGCAGTGGGTGGTTGTGTGGGAGTGGGCTGGGCCTGTGGATATTGATATGGAACATAAGAGGAGGTAGGAGGGTATTGAGATGCATTCAAATCAGAAGTAAACTGGTTGAGAGGAGCTGTACTTGGACGTGACAACATTCCATTTTCTTCATAGGTGCCTGGTGCTACCCCAGCTAATCGCAAATTATTCAGCTCACTATCTGACATATAGTCCCGTGCATCTCCAATGCATCGCAGGTATGCCAACTCTCTCCTCTCTCTCTCTTTAACCCTGGTTTCCTTGCGCTGGGTGATGCCCATTTCCAAGCATCGTAGCTTAGCATCGATCTCCTTCTCCTCTTCCTCTAACTCAGCCTGTTGTTTACGTAATTTGGTAGATTCTTGCTCTACGGCTTTCAGTTCACTCAGCAAGCCTGCCTTCATTGCACCATGTGAAGTACGTGGCAAAACCCTCTGGGATACTCCGGGTGAACTGTATATATGGGGGATTGCTGGTGTTACAATAGGTACAGGGGGCTCATCTGGTGGGGGACTGGGCAAAGTTCTCTTCACTTTTCTCATCATTGCATTCTGCTGCTGCAAGGCAGACATCTGGAGAGCAGAGATTTTAGAGAGTGATTAATATTAACGCAGCCAGAAACAATTTTGAGAGAACACCTTTTTTCCTTAATACTTTAAAAAGCACACAGATTAAACCGTTGTCATTTGTTAAATATTTCATATACTGTATACAGACACAGTTTTAGCACAGTGTATAACTCTTTTTTTAGATGTTTATTTATTTCTAATATAGCCTTTAGTTTTAGAAAACCATCGAAACCAAAAATTCTAATCCAAACGCATTACAATGAATTACAAGCACACTCAGAGACTAAACAGTTTAAATTAAGTCAAGCAATTATAAATATAAATCCATGACACTATTCTAAAAATGGTTAGTGCTTTTAGAATCAAGCAGACAATACCTTATATGTACATGTAGATAAAATGGCTACGATCCTATTTAATTGTAATGACTTTGTTTCCTTAATATTTTATTGTTAACAAGAAATAGCTTTCAGTTTAAATAGTGAGTTTAAACAGTTTAAAGAAATAAATAGTAAAACATCATTTAATAATTAAAAAAATCTTCATACCTACAGTAATGTAGAGTTAGTGAATCCATTGAAGAAATTCAGTAAAAACACACATTGAATAAAGTGACAGAAAAATAGCCTCCTTTTAGCTGGTGTGCTGTTCTCTGAATGCACAAGCCAGAGCATTCCTTAGACAGGAATCAAACTGAAAGACTCAGACCTCTCTGACCAGCTGCTGACAAGCCGGAAGACAGCAGGGCTGACCCAGTATGCCTACACTTTGTGCTACCCCCTAGCATTTCAGAGACTCTGCCAGATATAGCAGTTTTTCTGTGTGTGTGTGTGTGCATGTGTATACGAGGTAAAGAGAGCAGTGAATTAATGGTAAATAAAAGAAAATACATTGAGAACTAGAAGAGTTAAAAAAATATTATCAAATGAAACATTTGTCATGTGAATCGATAGGATTCAACTACCCCACACCTTTTAAAAAAAACATTGTTTTTACCAGGAGTATTAAAGCCTATGCTACTATAGGGCCCTGCAGTGTATAAATAGCAATAATGGAGATTTCATTTTCTCAAATTATCTTCAAGTTAAAAACAGAAAACTGTATAGTAAACCAATATTGGTAAGGAAATGGTTCCATACCTGGCTCGCTGGGCTGGTCTGATTTTGGTATAAGGAGAATTTGGTCTTGGTTGGGTCCTCTGATGTTGGACTGAGAGGTTTAGGATCTGACATGGACCGTTGAACACTCTTTATGGGTCTCGGAACAGTTTGATGTCTCTGTGGTGATTCTGCAGTGAAGGCTTTTTGTTGGGGAGTCACATGTGCCTTATTAAGTTTCTCACTGGAAGGAAAGGTAGTCTCCAACATACGATGAGGGGACAATGGAGACACTGGAGAGTACAGCACTTGTGGAGATTTGGGTGGTTGACGTGAAGGAGACTCATTTGGCTGCTGAGTTTGTTGGTATCCAATATCTAATGGGTCTGGCTTTCTCCTTTCAAACTTGGTTTGGGAGGAACCAACTAATTGCAAACTAGTGGAATATGGACTAACAGTAGTGGGAACACTGAGCTGAGGAGCAACCACTCCGTGGGATTGTGCCTCTGGATCAGTTTGACAGGCTAAACTCTCTCCCTTATGGGTCCTTTCTGGAGCAGATATGTAGTGAAGGAGTTCAACCTTTGATGTTTCAGCCATGGTAATGTGTATGGCAGGAGATATTCTACCCAACTGGTCTGACTCAGTCTGACATGAGGAGTCATTGGTGGTCTGAATAGCAATGCTGGATTTAGATGCATCACTCTTAGTCTCTGCAGTTGGTTCAGAATGTTTGGAGTATCTTGAACGTCTGCGGCGTATTGGCTGATTGTCCCACTCACCCTGGTCCTCTTCATCAGTCTGAACACTGCAGTCAGCTATACGTCTAGTTCTACGACGACGAGACATGAGTTTATCCTCCGTGTCTTCATCATCAGTTTGGACACTGCAATCTGCAATTCTCTTTACAGACTCATCCTCTGATCCATTCCTCAAACGGGGCATAGAGTTTTGTTTCTTCATAATCCGTCCATCTCCATGATCTTCACTATTCTTAAGGGACATCTCTGAAGAAGAGTTGGGCAAAGGCCTAGTGGACACCACTGCCTGGACCACCTGCCCATCGGCACATGGCAAGATCTGCAAACTCTGGCCTTCTTGTGCAATAATTCTACCACTCTGATCATAGATAATTGAGATGGTTTGAGGTGTATTTCCACCAACCATCACACCTTGAGCTGTTGTAGCTGCTGCCGCAGCAGCTGCCGAAGCAGCCGCCGCCTCTGCTGCAGCTGCTGCTGCAGCTGCTTCAATGGCTGCTGTTTTCTGACGCTTTTGCTCTTCAAGCTGCTGCTGGAGTTGTTGTTGCAGAGACTGAATGTGGTCAAGCTGCATCCTTTGTTGTGCCAGCTGCTCTCTTTGCATCACCAACTGGGTTTCCCTTTCAGCCTGTTGCTGCTGGATAACCTGCTGCTTGATGGTCTGTAGCTCTTGAATCTCCCGCTGCATGAGCAGATGTTCTTTCTCTCTGTGCCTCTGGAGCTCTATACGGTCCCTCTCCAACTCCTCTTGTAGACGTAGCTGACGCAATTTCTCCAACTCAACACGTTCTCGTTCTAGCTGCAAGATTTGCTCCTGTTGTTGTCGCAATCGTTCTTCTTCCTTTTCCTTCTCAACATTAGCAGATGTGGTTATAGTGGTACTGGCAGATGTATCTGGAAAGACTCGAGTAAATGCCTGGGTCTGCTTTTGTGGCACTGTTAATATTTGAGGTTGTGTCTGAGGCTGGCTTTGAGCTTGAGATGGTTCTTGACCTTTGACCAAAGACTGTGGTTGTGTTTGGGGCTGTGTTTGGAGTTGTGTTGTAGTACCTTCTACTGAAATATGAGCCAAGGGAGCCTGTTCGTTTACTGATTGGACAGCCACTGTATTAGAAAGTGCTGGTTGTCCACTTTGCATACCCAAATTAGAAACAGGTTGACCAGTTTTAGTTGCTGCACTTGTTGACATACTGCCAGGTGCTGTAGGCTTTCCGAGGTAAACTGGAGCTTCCTGGGAGGTACTAGAAGGTGGCACACTTCCTGATGAAGTATCTGGAGCTGTTACTGAAAAACGATTTGGAGGAGGATATCTGTACGGTCCCTGGGCATTAAGAGGCATTCTTGGGGTGACTTGAGGCAACCTGGTGAGGTTAGCCAGAGGTACAGCAGTTACATTGCCAGAAGAGTAAGGTCCATATACTCCTCTTAACATGGGATTAAGAACAGGGGCAGGCTGGGTGGTGATTGGCAGGGTGGAGGCAATTGGAGTGTTGATAGTAGAATATATCATGCCATCTGCTGTCCTTACAGCAGGGGGATATAAATTCCTTAGGCTAGCTTGTCTAGCATTGATTAAATTTGTAAGTGTTTGACCGTGTACTGTTGGCCTGCCATCTGGACCATACAACAGATTGGCTCTAATAGATGCCAGCCCTTGTTGAAGGTTAAGTCTGCCAGTAGGGCCTCCTCTCCCAGCACCATACTGCAGAAGCTCAGGATTACTGGTGTAACGACTACCAAACTGCTCCATGGAGTTAAGAGCAGCACACATTCTGCTAATCTCTCTGGCTGTAGTAGCACTGTATTGTGCAAGATTGGATTCTTGAAAACCACCTAGGTCACGTGGAGGATAACTATACTCTGCATTTATATTGGACATTGAGCCGTATCTTCGCAAAGGTAATGGTGGAGCCGTATCACCTCCTTGATGGCGTAGATCTGTGTAAGATCCATATTGGGCACCCATTCCAAGATATCCTGCCTCATACACCTGCTTCATGGTGCTTAAATCCACTGCTAGGTCCCCAGGGTCAGTCCTCTGATAATATTGGAGACTTGAACCTGCTAGATTATTGTCGGACATAGATGGCTGAAGTCGTCCTGGAGGAGGCAAAGTAAAAGATTGGCGTTCATCTGCAGTTGCTTGAATATTTGCTGTTTGGTAACCATCTTTTCCAGGTTGGTTTTGATGCCCGGGAGCTTGAGAAGGCTCTGCAGATGGCTCTGATTGTGTTGTCTTACCTCTCTGAGCAAAAGGACCTGAGCAACTACCTGCAAATGGCAACTTGTAGACAACATCACAGCAAGCTAACTGATTCTCTGGTTTAATCTGTCCTGTGAGATCTAGAACCTCCACTGGAGGAGGAGGTTCCTCTCTTTTAACAAGCTGGGTCACTGTAGCTCCTTGAGTGCCATTTTCATCTAACTGCACCATCATTACCTGGGGTTTTCCTGCAGAGAGATTCATCACAGCAGGCTTGTTCTTTAGCTCCAAAGCCACCCCACCATATATGTCATGACCAAGTGTCGGTGTGGTAGATGTAGAGCATGATATTGGTGGAGGTAGCGGAGATATCTTAGGAATGGAAGTAACTGCTGTTTGTGTGCCTCCACCAGTGTTCTGGCTTACCACCATGTCCTTCTTTAACAATATTGGTTGCACTTGATTAGCTAAATTGTATCGGGCAAAAGATGCACTTTGTTGATGCTGCTGGAGCTGTTGCTCAAGGAGCTCTTGTTGTTGTTGAAGTTTCTGTTGCTGTTTCTGAAGCTGCTGCTGTTGAATGCCTAGATTTTCCAGACATGCATCAATTTTTGGAATGGTTGGATCTGTAATTAGCGGCCTGGTCTGGGTCAGACAGACTGCAGAACCAACCCCTTGACCGAAGTCGACTCTATTTTGCAAAGGATCTCCATACACGACTGGTTGCTTTGGCTGGGATATGAACATTGATGCTGCCACAGTCACACTTACTGTTGTTGGTGTAGTTGTTGTCACCTGAGTTTGTGACTGTGCATTTAGATTCATAATAAGAGGTTGTACAGCAGTATGACGACTTGGGGGTGTTTCTCCTTCAAGAGAGTATCGTCGTGTATCAGAAGCTAGAGATGTTAGGTCCATACCCTGGTCTGTCATAATGATTGGGGCAGGCTTCATTGGGGCTCTAAGATCCACTATATTACTACCAGGGGCAATTGTGCCATGTTCTACAACTCTTGAGGTACCAGGTACTGTGGAGATTCTACACAAGGATATATTTCCTACAGGAAGAGATCCACTACTTTGGGAACCAGCAGAGGTGGCAGTGCTCACAGCCACACTAACTCGCTCTGATATCTGTGTCCTTTGCAAGCTATGTTGTGGGGATTGGTGAGCTGGATATTTCTGTGGTGATGTGGGTGACTTCATTGTTGTATGTTGAGTCTGATAAATTGTCTGTTGGCTGTCTTTTGTTGGTGATGATAAAGGTGAGGTGGAGGAATTTACAGTAATTGGTTTGGTTTGACTGCTAGTTCCTGATCCCAATGTAATCACCATAACTGGGGAATCTTGGGAGGACTGTTGTCTTGCAAGACGTGGTGCCCCTGCTCTATGAGAGGTTTGGGTAGGTGCCACTGTAGAAGTAGTACAAGGTGCAGGGGCACGTGTTGGACTTTGTGTGGGGGAAGTAGAAGGGGATGCGGAAGGACTTGAGCCTTTAAAATACGAGAACATCTTTGATGATAAGGAGGATGATCCAGAATCTGACACTTGGCCCTGTACTGTGCCTTGAAGTCTTCCTTGAGGCTGTGTGGGAGCAGGCTGTCTAACTTGAGACTGTGGGGAACCAGTAGAATGGCTTCCTTTAGAGGTTTGGTTGCTCATTCTAACTTGACTTTGTTGCGAATGACTCTGTGTAGAATGCACCCTTTGTGTCCCTCTTCCTGAAGGATCATTTCCAGAGAATGAGACTGGAGCTGCGATCTGGGTAGGACTTGTACCTGGACTCAAATTAGTTGTTCCAGAATCTAAATGGTGTTTTCTGTCTGTTTGAAGGACTCTTTCCTGATTTTGTTGTCCTTGTTTTCCTGGTGCCCGCTGCTGTTGCTTTTGCATCATCTCTGCTTTTCGCATCATTTCCTCATAAACCTCTTCAGCGCTTTTTAATGATTTATCTGCTGTGGAGGGAGAGACAGCAGAGGTTTTCTCTGTTGGAGAGTACAAAGACATAAATGTGGGTAGATTATATTCACTGCCAGACTTGTACAGCTTTGAACCCATTTCAAATCCTTCAGCTTCTGAATCCATGGAGGGAGAGTATTCTGAGCAGGACGATCTGTGGAGTTCTTCCATTTCTGCAGCTTGTCTGAGCTCCTCTGTTGGGGATGCATCTTCAATTGGTGAAAGGTTACTAGGAGGTGTCTTTGACCTCTCTCTGCGTCTCTGTGCCCTCAGCTCCTCTTTGTCCCTTTTAGTTTTTCTGGCTGTACTGCGAATCCTCTGCTGCTCTAAGTCTCTCATTTTCTCCTGCTCCCTCAGAAGTTCCTCTTCTTCTCGCAATTCATCTTCTTCTGAGGAGTCCTCAATGGTTGGCAGTAGTGGACCATGGGATCGATGCCTTGCTTTTCTTTGTTGCTTTGCCTCCTCAAGCCTTTGCCGTCTGCTAGGACTGCTGTCACTGTCATCTTCCATTGATGACACAGAGGTTGGTGAAGTTCCAGAGGTATAACTTGGTGTGGTTGCAGGAAGGGTTGAAGAGTATTCTCCCCTTGACCTTTCTTCAGGTGACCCAGTGAGGCTTTCCATCTCAAGCTCAGGTTCCCTGAGGTCATGATCTGTGCTGAGTTCCATGTCACGATTGTAGCTATTTGTATTATTCAATTCAATAGTTTTAAATCGTCTCAGACCACCTTGTGAGGCCATCATGTCCTCTGCTTCACCTGATTTGTAGTTATCAGTGCTTTTAGAGTCTTCTTCAAAACTGCTAGATTGCTGTGTTAGACGACGTCTCTCTTTTCCTAGATCTCCACTGTGCTTATGGCTCCTTTTTGTCTTTACGTGCCCCTCAACATCTGCTGTCTCTTCCTCATCTGCACTCATCTCCAGAATCTGTCTCCTCATGAACTCCTCATCTGTTATTTCTTTCTGTGATTTCTTCTGTCGGGGTGGTAATGGAGAAAGGCCACTTTCACTGCTGTCTTCCACATAATCATGTCTTAATTTACAGCTGAGATCATCCGATGCTTCTTCATCAGACTCAAATTCCTGATCTTGTGATATAGTCAGAGATCGAGGTCTCTGTTGTTCTGCAGTGTCCCTTCCATCACGGTGCTGTCCTTGGTCAGTGACTGTATGTGACTCCAACAGAGGTCTCATGGAACTTTCCAGTTTTGTTAGTTCAGATGGACTTGGGGGGCTGCGTTGTTCAGAGATACCCCTCTCATTGAGCTTCATAGAGTCCTCTTGGATCAAGCCTGTAATCTCACTCTGAGAGCTGGATATACCATCTGAGGAGTAGCCTGTATCACTCAGGCTCTGTGTGCTAGACTTGTTGGAATCCTGTAAACACAGAGGATAATGCATTAGTGCATAGGTCATATATAATTTCAATTAAACTGAAAGGTTTACAATATCAACATTTAAAACATTCATAAAACAGTTAATCAAATACAGTTTACAAAACATGCAAATGGAACATTTTACAAGCATGCAATGGAGTGGATGACCATCAAAAGTGAATCTAAATACTGAAGAAAACGTTACTAAATGTAAAACAACGTTGTAAATAATAATTCTAGTTAATGTTATAGATAAAATGGCATGCATATATTAATAGATTATAACTTACTTAGTGTATATCACATTAAATTGGGCTATTTCTGACATAAGTTCTTTGTAATGGGCTATTAAAAAGAGTTTACAAATGATGACTCATCGCTGTGTACCCATCTGGTACTGGAAATAATGATTAGTCCCAAAGATTGTTAACTTTAAACTGGTATTGAGTACAGATGAAACTGGTTAAATCATTTGACATGGAACATTCCCATCAAAGAATGTTGAAGTGATCTGTTATGAAAGACAAATACAGTGGTGATGAGGACACAGAGGGCCACTCACGTCATCTTGTTTAGATTTCTGCATGCCACTACTTTTCTTCTCATCTTTTTTATCCGATGTTCCCTTTTTAGACGATGTTTCTGTTTTGGACATAGCTTGTTTCTTGTTAATGCCTTGATCTTGTTTTTTTGTCTCAGCCTTAGTTGCAGGTAATTGTTGAGAGGGGCCCTTGCTCTGTGGTGCCCCTTGTTTTACCGGAGAGAAAGGACCACTTACTTGGGCACCAGGTGGCTTTTGCTGCTGAGGGCCGATAGGTCTCAGTGCAGCTTGCTGACTGGGCCCTCGCTGCTGTTGTTGATTGGCTGGGCCTGGTAGTCTGGGAGATCCAGCGGATGGTGGCACAGGAGGAGGAATATCCCCTAAGCTCCCTGACATTGCTCTCTGGGTCTGGCATGTCAAACAAAGCCATTCCTTTTTCTGAAATTGAAATGCAAACATGAAATTAGTATCATGAAACAATTAAGATATAAAGGGGGAAAACTGTAGACAAGGTGAAAGTGTCAATAGACAGATTACATGTGATTTATCGCATCACTTGTCTTCACTGGCATTCTCTCTTCACTCTCTGCCTGTCACGCAACTATTGTAATTCAAAAGGGATTTGGACAAGTCGAGCAAGCAAGCATAATTGGGTTTTGGCCAAGACTGTGACCTTTTCTCAAAGGCCTTGCTGACTCTTTTCAAAGCCACTGTGTTTAACACACACAATTATGTAGCCTGTGGTAAGTCCGGTAAGACAGACAAGCTCAGAATGATGTCTGATTCCACCTACAGTACAGCAGGAACTTCCTGTGCGTTCAAAATCACAAAGAATTTAATTAAACTATTTGGGAGTGTAAGATTTTAAACGTATGATCATTATAAAAGCATTTTGCTCTAGAATTTGGATCAAGAGGTCACAAAACAACTGCATACCAGATTTTCTAGCACAATGCTCAGAAATATATGTTGGAACCATTGACTGTGCAGTACGTAGCCAACACAATAATAGGATAGTATAAATAGTATTTATGAATGCATAACACAAAAAAGACAAACAAAATGGATAAACTGTCATCTAGGACACCTGACTTCATAAACCAAGAGAGTGATATGCAAAACAAGTATAGATCTCATCAAACACTTGCATTTTTAGTGAAATTAGCATTTTAGTGAAATGCTCATTTTTAGTAAAACTCATTACAGAAGTGAGGTAATAATTCAAAACATCATAGAAAATATTCAGTACATTTTAGCAGCAAATAGTATACAAGCACACACACACACAAATAAAATCTATACTGTTTTTGTCTTTAACAGCCATAAGTCTACATATAATTATAAGAATTTTTATGATTTATATTTACAGTCTTGAAAAACAGTAAAACCATACTGCTGGGAGGTTACAAAAGTCCTCTCTAAGTTTAATGAGTCTCATGAGAACAGCAATAAACAAAATTACTCCTACTCCTAAAAATAAAAGAGTTTTTGTTGTGCCCCTCTATCTTTTCTCGATTTTCTTGTCACTCATATACTTTCACATTACCTGGCAGAGGGCTTGGCAATACTGTAGTGTTGGAATGTTTGCTTACTGGGTTTTGTTTCTATTCAATGACTCGGGTTGATAAACAAGCAATACACTCATGGGGTTGTGTTCCAATATACACTGATGCAACTGCTCGTAGATTTCTGCTGCACACAAGCATACACAAACTACTATGCATCAGATATTGTTCACAATTGTAAGCTTGGTTATGTAGAAGTCATCATTCAAAGATGATATGACTGGTTGCCAAAATATTGCTATGTATTTACGAAGGTGATCTGACAAGGTTTTAGCATGTTGCTATGCAGTTGCTAGGGTTGAGTGTTCTGGGTGGTGCTTACTGGCAAAAGACAAAGAACCCTCCAGAATGTTTGCACTGGACAAACATTTTCATAGTTTCTAGAACTAATGGCAGAAGTACCTGCTTTAACTAAACTTGGTACAATTATTCCATGAAAATCTTCAAAACCAGGCGGTTGAGAAGCAGCTTTCTGCAATAAGTAAACCCCTCTTCTTTTAACAAAATTCAGACAAAATGTATGCGCACATCTTTGCTTGACTGCTGGAGCGGGTCAGGATGAATTCTGGGGAGAGGCTGAGGAAAGGAAAGGTTTTGCCATGCGAGACAGATGCCTTTTCTTTTTGATTCTACTTCACCCCCCCTAGTACTCCACACTGAAGCTAAATATAAACAGGTGCAGCGTTCACTCAATGCTTGTGCAAAGCTCACAAAATGCTCTGCCATCTGTGCCTTTCTGCTTTTTATATGCTGCATTGAAGCGAGATGGACGTTGTGTGAGTGTAGTCATTTGTGAGGTGTGCTTTTAACATAATGAACAAAGCAGAGGTAATGCAGTGTGTGTCTGTGAAGAAAGCACAAGAAAAATCGTACATTGATGTCTCCTCAGCTTAAATGAGTGAGACCTTTGTCTGTAGAGGTTATCAGAAGTTGTCCCGTAAAGAAGGAAAACCCCCAAAAAAGGAACAAAATTAAAAAAGAAATAATAATGTTAATGTAGTAGTTTTGTGTTCATGTGGGTTCTGGAAAGCATGGAAACCTGTCTGCTGTTACAGGACATGGGACAATCAGATAATTCTTTGATTTGCTACTCTTTGATTTGCTACTCAAAGTCAAATGTCAGACTTTAGCCTTCAGGTCAAGTTTCAAGTAATGGTGGAAAAAACTCAAGATACAGGGCCAAAATTCAACCTTTCTAATCATTAGTGAGCTGCACTAATCATACAGTATTATATATTTTGAAATTGTATCTCTACGTTTAAAAGAATGCTGCATAGGAAGTAATCAAACGATCAAAAAGTCTGTCAGGTAGCAGGAAGCGAGGACTCAATGTTGCTAGAGTATGGGGACTTCATTATAACAAACAAAATAAAACAGAACAAAAACCACCCTGTGGAGGATAACAAGACTGGATCAACTCGACAAAAACAAGACTAGAAAACACAACTGGACATGACACTGGAATACTGAATACACAGCCAAGAAATGACGACGAAACAGCACAAGACAGCAGACACTGTGAGAATAAATACACATGGGAGGATCGGTAACTGATTGGGAAAAGCTGGGGCAAATCAAAGTTAAGCAGGGAAACAAGGGGGGAGGGTTACACATTGACGAGACATGAACATGCAGCCAATGCAGATCGCTGCATGTTCACAAAAACACACAGATAGCGGGCAGCTGGTGAAAACCAAACTGCGCGCGACACGAAAACACAACATGAAAGCACGCGGCTGATATAAACAAACCGTGTGCTTACAACACTGCACACAGACCCGAGAGAACGCGGCTCGAGCAGAGCTTGAACTGTGCCCACTCACAAAACTTAGAGCGCACAAAAACGAGGAACCACTCGGTTCGCGCGCTCATGACAAGGACGAACACACGGGTCATGAATGTCCAAACCCCGACACAAACTAGACAAGACTGTCTGGGGATCGGACACCATAACCCGCACACAAGACGCTACACAGACAAGCGTGCACGCGACTCGAACACTCGAAGCCACACAAACACACACAAAACTCAAGACATTACGGTAGTGTCAGAGCTCTACCGCAACAACAAGAGATACTAGACCAGGGGTGGGCAAACTATTTGTCTCGCGGGCCACATTGGTTTCTTAAAATTGACAGAGGGGCCGGGGTGAAGGTCGTACCTGTGCATTTACTTATAGGAAATCCTAGAAAACCTGTATAAAGTATAGTTTGGTCTTAAATCACTCGACTGGGACACGTGAAATTACAACAAAACAATATTAATACAATTTAAATCGACAGAAAAACCATAATAATGATGCAATGTGACTGAATCATATATTTGCCTCAGCTCTAGATTGACAATCACAGGCGTCCAATCACAACTGACCTCAAGGGAACTAACCAATGACGTTTGACGACTGACAAAAATAAAAGTTCAAAAACAGGAGTCAAGAGCGGGCGAATGTTCGCACGCACAGATTAGATGTCACGCGCGCGCGAGTGATTAAAATGAGCTCGCGGGTCCCCGTATATACGTTTACGCGCGCGCAAACATCAGTTTTGTGCTCGTTCCTTTTTAGCACGGAATTAAAGCCATAAAGGGGGGTGTAGAGGGGTTTGCGACACACGCCTACTCTCCAGCACAGCTTCAGCGCCACTGCCGCTTCCAGCCGCGACAGAGTGACATTACAGAAAAATGTAAAATGAAGGAGGTTTAATACAGGTTCGGCAAGTTCGGCGGGCCGGATTAAAAAGCCCAACGGGCCGGATATGGCCCGCGGGCCGTAGTTTGCCCACCCCTGTACTAGACTGAATCTGGCAGAACCCCAACAACTCCTACATACATATTAGCATGGTTAAACTTTGAATATACCATACCTATACACCATTCAAGTGTTTATAGAAAAATAATACATAATACTTGAGATCCAAAGCCATAGTTCATTTGTAAAATAATATTTAATACAGCTAGTCACAACACTACTGGGAACATAATTAAATGTTTGCTAACATTATTTAGTTAATCCACAGGACCTGAATTAGCTAATTGCATACCTGTGTTGCTTTGATTTCTGCTCCCATTTCACCGTGTCTTTTGATGTTGCCATCAAACAGGTGCAGACAAGACCGTTTTGCATTAACCTTTGAATTCAACAGATTTTCAAATGTGTTACATAAACCACTTTTATAACAAATAGCTGCATGCATCTGAAAGAGCAGCAGAAGTCTTCAAAGTTTGCCAAGAATCAAAGCCTACATGTGCACATGACAGATAATGCTTTGCATCACACCACAACGGCTTGAGTCTGTCTACACTGGAAGCATTGAAGCGGCACGCCATTTCACGACAGTAACATTCGAGTCATGCAACACATATGGCATTTGGAAGTAACTCATTTTAACACAGAGTGTTAGACCCGCAATGGACACTTGCGATCTAAATAGCTTTATTGACTAATATGGGAACGGTTTAAATTTCACACACCACTCGTGTTCAGTACACATCTCTCAAACTGAAATTTGTCTGCTTCCCTATAAAAACATCATCATGTAAATGCAAATGATCAGTGTTAATGATTAGCATATCTGGTCTCTATTCACAAACCATTTCACGCAGCTCAGGAAATAAAAAGACAAAGGTGGAAAAATGAAAACAAGAGAGATGTCAGAGTGTTAGCAGATCAGTTTGTAGTCATTTAAACTCTGTTGTGAAGGGCAGAGGTGCAGAGCTCTTAAATTTCACAAAGAGACTGTGGGTGTGAGGCCTTGGCCTTTGTAGCGCTTTACATAAAACTCATGCAGCTCAACGCCCAATGGGATAAACACACAGGCCACGTAATCAATCACTCTGAGATCGAGGGGCAGGAAGTGAGAGAAAAGGAGTGTTTGAATGTGTGCAAGCAGGATTTAGCACAATTAGGCAGGTTTATTAGAATTGATCATACGGATTATGAAGCAAGATACACATTGAAGGTTTGAAATTGACTGCGGATTGATTTATATGGAAGAACATGTTAGGAATGTATTATGATTCACTACAAATATTCACAACAATCAAATGAGAAAAATCTCCACAGATGGTGTTGCTTGTCCTTCTGTTTCATATCGACATCCAGGAAAAACACAGCTTTTTCCTTCACATTCTGTGAGAAAGCATGTCAGTCTAATGCTATGAAGGGATTGTACAAATGATTCTGAAAGCAAGATTTGGTGTATTTTTCATATCCAGTAAGCGCATTTAGTTCAGGCAACATACATTTGTATGTATTATTATAAAACATTTATTTTAAATCTAGCTATTTGAAATGGATGCCATTCTCTTTATAGCCTATCATGTTTTTCATTTTCTAAATCGAGAAATAAAAGGCAGATATCACAAATTCAATGTGCTTGGCCATGCAAAGAACAAAAAATAATAATAATTTTGTGTAAGTAGCCACAGATCTGCGAATAAACTGCAGATAGGATAAACTTAGGGCAAAATACATTTACATTTATACTATGAGGCTATTGAATGCTTGAAACTGATTGGTTGACGAAAATTCAAATTTTCAGCGAAACACACAGCTAAAGAAGTTCTAGGCAGTTTTTGAGAACATGACATGTCCATATCACTTTGCCAAAGTATTTCAGTTATTTCAAAAGGTCCTTACAACAGCAAAAGAATAAAAACCAACAATGACACTGACCAAGCAAATAAACTTTCCACCTTTTTTGCCACAAAATTGAGCTTTATTGATCACTTTCTCTCTCCCACTCAAACGCACACACAGTAAAGACTCCCACTCGCACAGAAACGTGTTCTCAGCACTGCTCTGATGATTTTATCAGTAAAATAGTTTAGCAACTTAAGAGCTACATGACATTTCTCACTAGCGAGGTCATTATGGCGTTGTTCTTGAAGCAGTTCAACTTACAGTTTCGCTATAAGTAGTGATGCTGCTGCCGAACACTGACTTTTTTAAGGACAAAAACCTGACAAATGGCTTGAAATACAACTTTTGAACAATGTTTTCAGGTGTGATAACATAGGTTTCGCATCGTGGCCGCATTACCGCATCGGGTGGGCATTGTTTTCTAATGATTCAATGACCTGTCATCAATTATTCCTTATTTATTCATTTTTAGTAGAAGCTTTTATCCAAAGTAACAAATAAGGAATACAACATTTGTTTCAAGTAGACATCCAACATTACCTAGAATATATAGGATAGAACAGGGAGGGATTTAAGATTTATAGAATTTTAAAAAAGAAAACAGAATTAAATGATAAAGTGTGTAATTTCTCATTTCTATGACTTTAAAGCAGAACTCATTACATTTGCTGTTATTTGATAAACAAGTAAACCCAAGCGACTCGTTGAGCGAGTGCCTTATCTGGATTTACAATTCTGTTTAGTGTCGAGGGGTGCAAAAAGGACACATTTCACATTTATGACTGTAGCAGAGGCAAGCTAGTGAGAGCTGTGCAGGTAATCCCACCTCCATGGCCTCAAGAGGTGCATTAGCAACTGATGCAGTCTTTAATGTCCTTGTTAGCCCATCTCCCATGCTGGGGCCGTCGGTACGAATCCAGCTAAGAGCGGTGCGAGTAGAACCCGGAGAGGTTACATGATGAATATGAAGTATGAACTACTGACCAAAAAAGCAATATTGAAACTCCCATAAAGCAAACAGTGTTTACACTTTAGGGGAACATCAATCTATCTTTCTTAGACTTTGCATTTTCCTCTAGGTTACAATAAAGTATTTTAATAAAACAAATTCTCCTTTAATGAACACTTCTGAATGCAAAAGACTCAAAAGGTAATGCATCAGTCAGTGTTCTCATCATAATCTTGTTAAGGGACTGAACGGGTCAAACTACTACAATTACTACAGGCCATTGGATCACATGGCTTAGTGGTTACTGATGTGGGCTGGTGGCTCAAAGGTTGTGGATTCAAATCGCCGGAAAGGATGATTTATGAGGCATAAGCACTGTGCCCTCGCTCGAAGACCAACAGTCTCTGTAGGAGTCATATAGGATAAAGAGTAATTTAATCATAATTGTCCATTTTTGGAGAAGAATAGAGAAAGACGTAAATCACATTTGCATATAGGTTAAAGTTAGAGATTTTGAGAATCCCAGAGGTTTAACCTTTCATGCCTGAGCTTTTCAGTCAAATGCAGTGATTCGTACATTTATTCTAGACAAACAGAGCCATCTACAGTCCAACAAATTAAATTAGCCCATTAGCCAAAGAATATAAGATTTACTAAAGAGAATCTCGAACATAATCTCATGATGGTTGCATTGCTTTCTATATCAGAAATAAAGACTGTGATTATGACCAGAATCCTCAAAAATTTAATGAGAAGACTCCGAAGTTTCTTAAAGATTGAAACAGAATTTAATATAGTATCAGAGATATCTTTAGTACAGTGCATTCAAAGAAGATTGCAAATGCTTTTTATATTATAAGAGTCATCTGATTAGATAACTATGAAACATGCCAGATTGTTTAAAAGAATCACATTAAATTTCATTAGTAGCCAGTATTGTAGTAAGTGTTTATAGTAGTCAGTGTTTTTATATGTAGTCAGTGTTTATAGTAAGAGACACCTGTAATTATATTTATAGCACACACTCACCTGTTACAGTAATAACTATCTGTATATTTATATTCATTGTACATATTACCTGCAAATCCTGTACATCTCCATATTCTGCACTTATGCAACCATTGTATATATCCTGCACTTGCTGCTATTGCACTTCTGGTTAGACCTAAACTGCATTTCATTGCCTTGTACCTGTACTTGTGTAATGACAATAAAGTTGAATCTAATCTATTACTTTTGCTCATAAGTATTAAACTAAGGTTTGTGGACATGAATGATACCTCAAATGGGTCCTTTTGAACTGGTCTGTACGAACACCCTAGCAACTGCGTAGAAACATACCAATCATCACACATAACACCATAGCAACTGCATAATGATCTAGCAACCAGTAACATTAGAGGTCAGTATGAAGGCTCTCAATAACCTTTCTAAAAGTTGAACATGTGGTTTCTATAAAGCATATACATAATCAAGTTTAGAGACATCTTATCTCTAGAATATAGTACTGTGCTTTCATTAGCAGAACAATCAGAGATGTGTCTCCACAGGTTACAGGAAGGAAAAGGGTCAGCTGGATTGATCCACACAGTGAGTTGTGACACATGCAGTTTAGCCTGAGTTGTGGTTACATGACAGAGCAGGTGTATGTTTGCGTGTTTGTGTGGACATTCACAGGAATAACGGCATGTTACATTTCTGACCGTGTCTTACCATGTGTACATTACGTTTTCTGGTCTGAGTATGAGTGAATATGCTTTAGTTAAAATGGACTAAATATTGAGTATAATATAATATACTTTAACCTATGATCACTTTTAGGAGAATTACTATAATGTAGGAGAGAACATAAAAAAATTATATATATATATATATTTTTTTTTTTTGCTATTTTTTATGTAACCATACTGTAATTTAATTACCATAGTTGTCATTATTATTATTATTGTCATTGATGCCTTAATTACTTAATGTATCTTTAGTTATGTTTAGTTATTTGGCGGAAAGGGTTATTGGGGGGAAAAGAAAAGTACAACCATAAATGTATGCAAATCTCTGTTAAGGCTTTGGAAATTTGTAAATAAAATATAAAAAAAAAAAAAAAAAATTTTTATTTTTTTTTACTTAAGCATAATAATTAAGCATTTACTTATTCATTATAGAAGGAATTCAACCTCTGCCAAGCGACGATTCCTCTGTTTCCCCTGAGGAGGGCACCAGAGAGAGCACAAACCAACTCATTTAATAACCTCCACATTGGGGCACAGGTGCAATCACATGCTCGTACTCGCCGTCCACACACTCTCTCCACTTTGCCAGAATTCCCATTCGCCTGTTGACATAAACAGCCACATGCGTATGCTTGCCACTCGTGTCTCGGCAGGACGCCTCCATCCCTGCTGACAGCCCACTGGGCACAGGTACTCATGCTGAGACAGGAAATGTCAGAGCTCATTAACAGCCAAGACACACCCACTCATCCTCGCTCCACGTCACATCTCTGACCCTGACCGCCGGATTCCCATCAGCCTGTGCACTGGATACCAGTCTGTTTATGCACTGAAACAACTTTTTTCTTTATCAATCAGCTCTGACATTTGAATAAGGCAAATCAGGTTATTGGAGTCTTATGTGGCATCTGTCTCATGCTTTTGCTGCATGTGTTGTGGATGGATGGATGACTAGATAAATGACTGGATGGATGGAAGGAATGGAATGATAGAATGGATAGATGGATGGATGGATGGAATGATAGAATGGATATATAGATAGATAAATGATAGATGGATGGATGGATAGAATGGATATATAAACAGATAGATGAATAGAAGGATGGATGGATGGAATTTTTTATTGTGTTTTTTTATTGTGGTCTCACACGTATAGACCTGACTGTGCGACAAAACTCACATAAAAAAGGCTTTCTCAGCAACTCCAGTAGTGATTTATGAGGTTTCCCTCATGCATGTGTATTCATGTGTCATGCTGTATGATTATGTGCGCATGTGTGTGTGGCATGGCAGTTTTACAGGACAAGTCAAGGGATATGTGGGTTAATCCTGTGGGACTCCTTGAATGGGCCACGTGGGACTGCACACACGCACACGCACACACACGCACGCACACACACATCCTCCGGGCCTGCTGCCCTGAGTCTGAGCCTGCACCGGATTACTGAGAGTAGGAAATGAAAGATCATCCAGCATAAAGGCACTCAAAGAGCACCCATTCAAACTCCATCAGAGAAAAGAAAAAGGGGGGTGGTGGAGGGAGAGATGGAGAGAGAAGGGGGCCATCTGCATGAGCACACGCGTCCACCTGAGCTAAAGCACTGCAACACATATGTTACTGTAATTTGCTCCTCAAGAGCCTCACAATCCATTAATAGCACCAGGATTCTTTCGCTGCAGCATAAAAGTGCGAGAATTGAATGCCACAGCATTCTTTGCTTGTTGCACAGTGTGTCTGTACTGAAACTCCTGCAGCACCTGAGGCTAAGAAAAGACTTTGAATTATGTGGGTAATTGATTTTGCTGTGTATTATTAGCAGGAGAGAGGCAGCACCAGTGATATTACACAATGGAAAGCAGGAACTTCTGAGAGAGCAGTCAGTCAGGGCTTTTCCCCAATAAGGTGAAGAGATTGGGAGAATATCTAAAGCAGATGCAATGACATATCTAATAGAGTTGAGCCGGATACTCGGCTGAAACGAGTATCCAGTACGGATAAAGCACTTTTGCAGAGTACGAGTATCATACAAGTAATACGAGTCAATATCTGTGCTTGGATTGATTGCGTTCTGCCCCTCCCCTACACATACAGATTCGCTGTGTCCCACTCTGCTCACTCACACACAGAACACCGAGAAGAGAACAGCCCTCTTTCTCTCTCTGTATCTCCCTCAGTCACTCAGGTTCGCGGGTCTTTTCCGTTAACGTTTAGGGTTTCTTCAGCTTCAGGTTTGTTTTTTATTTCGGTTTGTTTGTAGTACTTACTTATTAACCAGTAGAGTTCTCGTAAACGTGGTGTTTGTTAGCGTTGCGTGTCTGCCAGAGTCAGAATTTTTTATTTTTTTTATGGTCTGCTGGCTCTAACCAGTTTCAGGCTTTAAGCTTTAACCAGACTTCACGCGAAAAATAATTATTGAAAATAATGATTTCTTCATAATTGTAACCGCATGTGTTGTTTTCATTGTTGCAAAATTAGTTTCTTTATATAGTTCGTTTGTTATCGTGATCAAAACAATTGATCTGAAGCTCAATGCTGATGCTGTCATGTAAATAGTTTTCTAATCAGCAATAAATATAACAATTTCTGATAAACCCATATCAAATGCATGATTTAAAATAACATACCGGTTAAAGCACCGCACATTTCAAGACAACCCGCCAACTTCCGGGTTAAATCCCGCCCACTTCCAGGTTAGAACCCGCCCAGTCCGAGTACAGATAATTTATTTAGTTAACAGATACAGATAATGCTGTACTCGCTCATCCCTAATATAATAAAAATTTGATTTTACATTAAAGTACTAGCTTACCAAAAAATGAAAATTCATTCAATTTACTTACTCTCATGTTGATTTTTCTTTCTTCTGTCGACCCCGTCATTCATTTTCATTGTATTGAAAAAACAATGCAATAAAAGTGAATGGTGGCGGAGGCTCTCAGTGCCCATGATTCTGCCTAAAATTTCCTGTTGTGTTCCATGGGTTGGAGCAATATGAAAAAGAATAAAGGAAGACAGAAATGCCATTTTCTGCATCGTTCAGAGCAGTGCATTCTGCCTGATTTATGTTTTGCATTACATTATAATTGCCCTATTATTCAAGTTATTCTGTGTTTGGGCCAGACAAAACCGTGAATGTCTGATATTAGAAACAAAAAACAAATAAAAATTTATACTATTTGCATTCTGGTCATATTTTGCTCAATGGTGCACATTATTTTAAAGAAAAAAGTTTGTTTTCTTAAGCTGTTGTCAAAATGCAATAACTTTCTCTGCATCTGCTGCTTCTCTTTCCTGCTGATGAAACCAACATAATAAGTGTGAGGAAAGACAACATTAACTAGACTTGTCCATGAAAACTCACTGGGACAATATTTGGGTGTTCGATGTGACTAGTTGGTTTCTTACAGGCTCAAGTCCAGTTAACCCAGTTAAGATACATTCAGATTCCAAATGTATTCAGTGCAGCTGATACCGCACAAGAAATCACAAAGATATCGACAGTTGTCAGAGAGGTGCTGAAAAACAAACACAGGGACACTGTAAGATATCTATCTGGACCGCTTTGTAATGAATCCTATCTATCTTTGTCTTGTATTGTGTGTGCTAGAGTTAATATCTTAACTGTGTATTAGTGTAGTTTTACCAACTAAAGGAATAACCAAACACTGAAATGTGTTAAGCAGTTAAGATCCTGCTATAGCATTAATGTTTACCACTGTAGATATATTAGAGTGGCCAAAACATTAACATTATCACAAATGATGTGATATAATAATGTGACAATACAGAGCAAATGAGCGTGTAGAGCGTGGCGCTTGCAACGCCAAGGTCATGAATTCAATTCCCAGAGAAAGCAAGAACTGATCAGAATGTCAATGTGTTTCTTGAATGCGGTGTAAGTCGCTTTGGACAAAAGCATTTGCCAAATGCATAAATGTGAATGTAATTGAGATGACATACCATTACCACATGGTTATTTCATAAAAACATCCAAGTATTACAATATATTTAAAGCAAAGAAAGTGAATTCATTGTAGAGCTCAACATAAGAAATATGTGCTTTGATTGAGTGCATGATTGCAGAATATATGTTTGTATTGAACATTGATGGAGCAACAGATTTTGTGTGAAAATAAATCAAGAAAGTTGTTTATTCTGTACAAAAGTCTTATAAATGAGGTGTCGTTTTTCCTCCCACACGCCTCACCAGCACGGAGCAAACGACACAAAGTATTTATACAGATACTTTTGCTAATGTAATATGTTTTTAATAATGTTAATACTTGTTCAAAACAACCATATTACCAACGTTTTTACTGTTTATTTTTGATAAAATATATTTTAGAAAGAAAATTTTTGAAAAGTAAAGATTCTGAACGCTCTGAAGGAAATCCCATAATAATTTAATTCATCTTTACTTTATGGTAAGAAATAAAAATATTGTATTATATTATGTCTCATATTATAACTTATTTTTAAATATGATGGTTTCATTATAAATATGGTGATTATCTCCAAGGTGGACACCCAGTTTGAAGATTATTAGTTATATGATATTTACCATCTGAATCTAACCATGTAAAGTCAGTCAGCTGTTTATCACCGTGGTGATTATTTTGCTTTTAACCCAACAGCAGGGATGCCTTTTACCCCAAATACCATGCTACCATATTCTTCCGTTATTAAAAAAAAACTGTTGCTTTAATTACTTTGATCAACTGGTCATTAACAAGACCTTTGTCTCAAAATATATTAACTACTTTTAGCGATTCTCATTTGCTTCTAAAGTCTACAACATTTAAAAAAACATCAAATATTAGATCAAATGATCAACTTTGAGTTCCTGTGCGTTCTGCCATTCAAAAGTTAAGAACGGTACGTGTGGCGAACAGGTTGGGGCCGAGGTCCATGAGAGCGGCGCGAGGAGCGGAAGCATAAAAGGAGGCGTTAGAGAGGACCAGGCCTGGAATATGTATAATTTGTATAATTGGGGAGTTTTTTGTCTTGTGTGTGTGTGTGTGGACGACAGTCGTCCACGAGGGGCTAACACCATTGCTTTGATGTTTTATTTGAAATTAAAGTGTTTGAATGTTCGCCGATTCCTGCCTCCTCCTTCCCTGAACTACAAACTGTGTTCCATTGGGGTTGAAACCCAGGAGGAAGGAGGGACACGCTGCAGGGAGGTATCGTGGTGCTGAGGAGCTGCTGGAGCGAGGAACAGGGGAACAGGTTGCCCTCAAAAGGAGGAGCCAATGCATCATGCCATCCACCGAGCAACATCCAATGCATCGCATGGCACTGCAAGGAAGAGTCTCTGTCCGGGAACCGGACCAAGAATCTTTTTTCTTTCTTTTCTTTTCCTCTCTCCACGCTCTCATCTCTGTCGCTCCTCATGCTTCCGTCTCCTTTTCCCTCGCCTCGTCTGAGCTTACCCTCAGGTGCCGCAGCCGTCGTAATTTTCATTTTAAAAGTTGTTAAACGTTTACTGGTTACTGCCTCCTTCTTCCCCGAAATTTTTTCATGTTTTTGAAATAAGTCTTTTATGGTTTACATCTATCACAAATACAGTCAAATATTTTATTATAAGTATTATTAAAATGTTACATTTTTCCTATCTTAAAATAATTTAACATTTAAATAATTTATTTCTGTGATGGCAAAGCTGATTTTTTCAGCAGTCATTACTCCAGTCTCCAAAAAAAAGCACTTCTTATTATCAATGTTGAAATCATAATATTTTTGAGGATACATTATTGTCAGGATTCTATAATGAATAGAAAGCTCAAAAGAACAGCATTTGAAATAGAAATATTTTGTAACATTATAAATGTCATTTGATGTGTCCTTGCTGAATAAAAGTACACAAACTTTTTGAGTGATTATACCTCGATATTCAGTCCATAGTGCCATATCTAAGTTAGTAACAATGTACAAAGTAAGAATGAAGGCATTTCACACACGGGCCATAATAGCACACGCATGTGTCGCTGCAGGATAACAGGCTGTCGTCGGTGATTAAGGCTGTGTGTTAGTCCCTCTCAGGGCTGGAGCGGGGTGGGGTCATGTTTTCGCGCTCTTTATTTACGGCTTGTGTCGCGGTGCATCAGTCACTTGAAAATGAAATCGCACAGACGCTCAGTGACAGACAGGGAGTAACGGCGACAACAACACACACTCCGTACCCCGTATCAGATGTTATCTGTAATGAAGTAAGTGCCGTGTGAAGACGTTTGCAGCTTCCTGAGGCCCATGATGCTCTCTGATTACCTGAGTGGAAGCCCAGATCTCCTGACTACACCTTGGAGCATTCGACTCTCAGCCCAAATATATTTTACTCCAGACAGCAAGAAAAAGTCTAATATCCAGGTACTGAATGGTTAGGCTATTCTCACTGGGCAATTTGTCATTTAGCAGACATTTCTATATAAAGCAAATTCTATTACGTTTTCTACCGCCACCTGTGGATATGTATCAAGGCGCAACGGTGAAGCTAAAACATTTAGATTACATCACAAATGCTTAACCACTACACCACAACTTTTCAGCATGAGATGTAAAAGACACGAGTTTCAATATCTAGCAATGTGAACACTGTGCAAAATAAAATAAAATGTACATTTATGCATTTAGCAGACGCTTTTATCCAATGTGACTTACACTGCATTCAAGAAACACACTGACATTCTAATCAGTTTTTACTTTCCCTGGGAAACGAACCCATGACCTTGGTGTTGCAAGCGGCACGTTCTACTGTTTGAGCTACAGGAAACCTGTAATGCATGCCATGCCATTAAATGCAATGCAGGTTGCTTTGGATAAAAGCATAAATAGACTTGCATTCTCGTTATTATTCCATGAAGCACTAAAATAGTACATTAGAAACGTAAATTAATAAATAAATCACTTTCAGGTCAATTATTGCCATGGCAGAGCAAGAACATTTTTTGAAAGTTAGTTCAATTATGTGAACATGTTTATTGCTAGACAACTGAATAAGAACAGAACAGCAAACATGATGTTAACCAAAGGAAAGGTTGTTTGCAATGACTTCGGGCAGCTAGGCATCCAAAACCAAGCGCTATTTATATCCTAAAATCTCTAAAACTGCTAGACATTCTCACATTTCAATGACATTTTGAATCAGCAGCAAAATCTGACATAAACTGGCTCATGAATGTTATTTCTTATGCTCAAACAGCGCTCAGGCTGGAGTAGCCAATGAGCATTTGCAGACTGCCATGATGACCTTACCAATTAGTGATTGACTTATTTATTCCACCATATTTCACTTTCTTCCATTCGTTGTAATATGATGTCTGAGGTGACTCACTAGGATACTAAGTGATCACATTACTGCATAAACACACAAAGTACAGTATGCACAACAGGCTTTGGCTAAGCGTTTACATCTGCTTCTATAGAGCATGTTCCCTGGCCAAAAAGGCAGTGGGAAATCTGTTGAGACACCCCGTCGAGCACAAGGACAGGTGTGAAAAGAGTAAGGGCCTTTGTGCATGAAGTGTCTAAGGGGAGGATTACTTTTGCAGGAACAGTCCTTCACTGTATATTTAACAGCTTTTGTTAAGGCATAACAGGCAAAAGACTCATCCACTGGATTTTTGGTCTTGCTGTGAGACAAAGGATTTTGAGAATACATCTCTTCACCAAAAATTCACCATGGTAACCATAATTTCCACCAAAGTACCTTAGTAACTGCAGATATTGACTGAGTCTCATTCCACTGACAAGTTCTCTATGATGTAAATAAAGATATCCACTGAAGCGTCCTTTGTAACCGTAATTATTCTACAATAACTTAACATTAAAATACGAGTAATAATGAGTGATGATTCGGTGCTGGAATTGGTTATTTTTAATGCTGAGTGGTCATTGCTGTTGTTGCAGTGTATTCACTACTGCACAGCTGACCTACAAAATCCTGGGACTGATGGTGGCAGATGGAATGAAGTTATCAAATGAAATGTCAAGTATATTTAAGCACTTCAGTTGGTCTGCTTCCTCCAATTACCATCTAACAAGAATTTAGTTTTATGTCAAAATAAAAAACAAGTGATAGTCGTAGTCGTTCATACTGGTCTGGAGAAAAACAAAACAAAATAATCCTCCAAAATATTTCGCCCTGGTCCGCTTAGCATTCACACTGGCATTTTAACACCGAACTTAAAGCCGTAGGGATATGTTCACAACCTGATTCGGATTTTATTACATATGTTTCATGATGGAACTTACCAAACATCCAAAGCAACGCTGTGTTCTGGGATAAATGCGCTTGTTGTATGTCCGTAACTACATATGATGATATTTTGACCAGTTGACAACTCTTGAAGAGCTTATAAAGTGTGCAATGGAGTCAGTGGCAGGAATTTCACCAACACACACACACATGAACCAAGATACCGATTGTCTGTCCCGAACTGTGATGGGCAACATCATGACTACGAAGAGAAAGAACAGGTATGATTGAGCATTCTGTCCTTTTTAGTGTCATATCTTGTGACATATCTTGTTTTTGGTTTGTTGACATGTCTTTGGTCCGTGTTGTGTTAATATTTTAGTCGAACCGCACCAGAGTTCAAGTCGAATCTTTTCGCCAGTTTCAGGGCCCGTCCACACAGAGACGTGGATCACTGCATCCGCATACATTTCTTATCGTATTGGCGTTCCGTCCACACGCATCCGGCGGTTTGGGAGACTGAATTCGCTCTCTTTTGATACCGGGTCCTAAAGTGGATAGATCTGAATCCGACACCCTCGCGGTATCGTGTGGACGGCCAATCCGTATATTTTTTGTTTACCGATGATGTCATCACATCATGTGTCGGCTGCGTTACAGTAACAGCAACAGTGTTGCCAGATTGTACAGAAGATTTCCAGCCCAACTACAGCTTAAAACCCGCCCATTTAAAAAATACCAGCCCAAAGTGCGCACTCTTATAAATAAATAAACAAGCCCAAATTTTAGCAACCAGCCCAATGCATTTTTTCCCGGTCGGACGTGACCAAAAGGAGCGCAATTGGGCGGTAACCCACCCAATCTGGCAACACTGAACAGCAACGACAATGCGCATGCTCAAAGTCTTCTTCTCTGTGTATAGTGTATATCTGTGGCAGAATTACAGCGCCCCATACTGGTCTGGCATATAAACTACACCGTTATCAGTCGGTTTTAGTGGTCTCGTGTGGACGCTGATATTTCTTGCGCCGACGCCGTGTTTATGATAGGATAGGGAATGCACCGGCATCGTGTGGACGTGGCCTTAGTCCGTTTGTTTGGTGTGCATCAGGGTTTGGGTGGCAACGTTCACACTAATTCAAATGAACTAACAGAGCAATCGCACCAGAGTTCATATTAATTGAACCAAACATGCCAAGTGTGAACCAGGCCACGACTGGTTTTAGTGCATTGCGCAGCGCGCCATTTTTGACTTTGGGGGTGCGTTGCAATCGTCTTGTGCAGCGGGTGATATGTGCTTTCACTTTCGTTCTCACAGTCGCGATTTTAAACAATTGAAAATCTGAGGGGGCCGGACATGTAAATGAGGGGGGCCCAGGCCCCGTGGCTATGCCACTGGTGTGAACACACCCTCAAATTCAGATATCTCTTAACTATTCTGGGCAAACCTGAAGAGTGCACAGTCATGAGTCTAGATTTCTGCAGATATCCCGTTTCCTCACTTGGCACATCTCATTTTCCTCTCCTCCCATTTCTTCATCCCTCACTATCATCTCATCATGTCTCAGCATCCATCTCTCATTTCTTCCTTCGCTGCTCTCCAGGCCTGATGAGGAGATACGCAGAGCTGGCTGGGAGATGGCAGCCAATGAAACTGGGAGCTTTTTTGAAATGGCCAATCACATTTGAGGTGATTTACATCAGCCAATCAGCTCCGGCAAGATTTCATAACTTCATGAAGACGTAAATATGAAGCATTCATTTGTCTGTTCTTCTGAATGTACTGACGCTGCACTGTGTCGATGTCTGTCTCTGAGCTAAAAGTGTGTCTTTTTAATTAATGGCTTTGGCTAGACGTCTTAATCAAGTCAGGACAAATCTTATACAAATACATTCAAGAGAACAGTTTGGATTTTTTCCCCTCAATGTAGACAAGGCCTCTCTGCCTAAAGTGAGCTCCATTTCTGAAATTATAACATACAAGAAATGGACTTGTCAGCACAAATCCCGGATCTGAACCCAACTGAACACCTTTGGGATGAATCGAAACACTGACTGCATGTCAACATCAGTCTAATGCTCTTGTGTGTGAATGGGAAACAAATCCCAACAGCTGCTGTTACGTTCCAGAGTGTTCGTAGTGTTTGTTTTCTGTCCACCCCTTTTGTTTATCTTGCTCTTACACCTCTCAGGTCCCGCGATTGAACAGCTCCCCGCCGTCAATCAGGGTTAACGAAGTCACGCCTCTTCTAAAGGAACCAATGGACCATAAAGATCCGGAAGTTATGAGTAACGGCAGCCCGTCATTTCGGCGTTGCTCTTTGCCTGTTTGCTGCTAGCTGTTTGTTTTGTCCGTGACTGGAGTGTTTTGAGTTATATCTGTTTATGTCATTTGATATACTGTTTACCTTCGTATACCTTAGAGTTTATCACATCTGACTTAAGGAGACGAGGTTATCAGGTCACGTGACATACATTGCCACACGCAGGTTTTTGTTTGTTTAGATCCATCAGTTTAGAAGCGGGAGCTATATTGTAATTTTGGTTTTCTTAGTTAGAGTAGTTAGCCGGCGTTGCGCCGAAGATTTGTTTGTTTCTTTTTAGATTAGAAATATTTTTGTTTGTAGTTAGTAGATGTTTTGGTTTTATTTATTTCTTTGATTTAGCTCTCCGCTTATTTGTCTCCTAATATATTCTATTTACGTTTAAGGTCTTTAAATGTTTTGTTATCCAATTGTTTCCCTGTACGTTGTGGTGGTTGTAACCTCTAATACAAAAATATTTCTAATCTAAAAAGAAACAAACAAATCCCGGACAAGCCCCCAATTATGTTACGA
This sequence comes from Rhodeus uyekii, assembly GCA_037043235.1. Classification (NCBI taxonomy): domain Eukaryota; kingdom Metazoa; phylum Chordata; class Actinopteri; order Cypriniformes; family Acheilognathidae; genus Rhodeus; species Rhodeus uyekii. Next base: position 1,105,604 of record JAWRVZ010000132.1, read on the forward strand.
CTCCTTAAAGATGTTAGTCTAGGAGGAAAATAGGAGCGTAACACAGAAATATAAATGAATGAAAATCGCGCTATTCTAAGTATGTAAGAATGTATTGTCTGAAACTTCGTGGAGCCATGAATGAAAGAGAGTCAAAGTGAAATTAAAGATGGATTTTGTATTAGAGGTTACAACCACCACAACGTACAGGGAAACAATTGGATAACAAAACATTTAAAGACCTTAAACGTAAATAGAATATATTAGGAGACAAATAAGCGGAGAGCTAAATCAAAGAAATAAATAAAACCAAAACATCTACTAACTACAAACAAAAATATTTCTAATCTAAAAAGAAACAAACAAATCTTCGGCGCAACGCCGGCTAACTACTCTAACTAAGAAAACCAAAATTACAATATAGCTCCCGCTTCTAAACTGATGGATCTAAACAAACAAAAACCTGCGTGTGGCAATGTATGTCACGTGACCTGATAACCTCGTCTCCTTAAGTCAGATGTGATAAACTCTAAGGTATACGAAGGTAAACAGTATATCAAATGACATAAACAGATATAACTCAAAACACTCCAGTCACGGACAAAACAAACAGCTAGCAGCAAACAGGCAAAGAGCAACGCCGAAATGACGCGCTGCCGTTACTCGTCACTTCCGGATCTTTATGGTCCATTGGTTCCTTTAGCGTGACTTCGTTAACCCTGATTGACGGCGGGGAGCTGTTCAATCGGGGGACCTGAGAGGTGTAAGAGCAAGATAAACAAAAGGGGTGGACAGAAAACAAACACTACGAACACTCTGGAACGTAACAGCTGCTCTTCACAGAATAATAGTTATGGCAGGAAAGGGACAACTTCAAATGAATGCCCATGATTTTGTAAATAAATGTATAAATATGGGCAGCCATACAGTGTGTAACTGAGACTGAGTGTCTAAGAAACTTTACAGTGTGTGATACATTCAGGTTGTAATGCTGACTAGATGAAAACATTTCAGAAACCAACTGGTTTCTTCTAATGGAATTACACGTCAATGTTATAATAAAAGTTGAAAGTTTTTTCATTTGCATCTTTTCACGCACAGGCAGCAATGCTGTCAAAGCAATCCCAAAAAACACGAATCTATGAAAACGACTAAAATATAATATTCTTTTATCTTTATAAAAGAAACACCACATGCAATGAACGGACAAAATGCATAAAAGGTTTTCTGTTTTTAGTTGAAAACAATGTCATGTGAAAAACCCCTTAGAAGCAACTTATAAAAAAGTACAAAAGAGTGGCAAAAACAAAGAAAAGTAGCAACATGCTGCATGCTAAAACATGCTACATGCTAAGCTAAAACAAAGAATAACTCATGATTTCAAGAAAATTTTAAATGCGATTTTTTTTTCCTGCACTTGGCTAGATCATGATAGACCTACATGATTAAGGCTTTAAAAGAAGAACAAATCTTTTCTAGCACCTGTGAGAGCCCAATCAAATCAATCAATCAATCAGGCCAGCCAATCAGCGCTATCGAACACAGGAAGGAGTTCAGACGAGCAGGAAATGCTGCGGTCAGACTCATCTATGTAAAACACATCCAGTCTGAGACAGGCATCGACCCCTTCAGGAGCATTAGTCTGATGAATAGAGCCGTCTGCATTACACAAGACAAATGGTTTTTGACCTCTGCAAACACTCACGCATTCAGAACTCACAAAAACTTCAGAGGCCATGTTCACCGTTTCAACATAACACGCTAACGGCGTTCAAAAAGAGAGAGAATTTGAATAATTCCTGTGTCATTTTAGCTCTAAACTAAAACCAGGTGAACATGGTATGACTTACTGTGCGAGACACAATTTGGGAATCGTAAGGACTTTGGTAACACTTTACACCAAGGTTAATGTTAATTTACAAATACACTATTGTTCTTTGTCAACTCATGTCTGTTCAAAATACATTAATGTTAATAAATAAATGCCAATTTTTTTACTCACACTGGAGAAAAACCTTTTCACACATAAATAAATGTAACAATAAAAGCAGTCCCTATATATGTATACACACACGTATGAACCAAAGGCTGCATTTTATTTAATCAAAAATACAAATAATACTGTGAAATATTACAATTTAATATATTTTAAAATGAAATTTATTACTGTGATCAAAGCTGTATTTTCAGTCAAGCATCACATGATCCTTCACAAATCATTCTAACATCATAAGAAACATTTATGATGATTATCAAAATAATGATGAAATGTTGAAAAGACTGATTTTTTTTATCTGTGTAAATGCTTTTGATAAATGTATCTTATCTGAATAAAAGTATTAATTTCTTTAAAGAATCTTGTGTGTGTGTATATACAACAAATAAGATACAGACTTTGTCCATATGAAATTAAACATAAATGTTACTTAGATGTCGCGATTATCACTTTGACTCAAGATCCCAAGATTATACCCAACAATCAGACAAGCAACAAGAACGGAGAAAATAAAATAAAAATAATTCACACAATGGGCACCCAGCTTTAATTAAAACACTGGGACAGGATTTCTAAGCTTCAGGACCGCTTAACGCTACACTGGTGCTACATAATTCCCAGAATAACTCAGCAGAAAGAACAAAAGAGAAGACGATAATCTGAAGTGACATATCCCGCCTCCGTTTGAGAGAAATTGGGTGACTTGATCAAGGATCTCATATCGAAAGCTGTGATAAACTCGTTAAATGTTAACGATTTAGGGACAAGCGCCGCTGAACCTCCCTATCAATATTTTATAGGCCTGCCTTGCAGAATCAAGCTCTTTAATCACAAAGGGGAGGTGGGGTTCTTTCTCGCCAAAAGCACATTCACAAATTTGCAGTCCGCAGCAAGACACAATTGCTCGGCTTGAGCCCCAAATACCATCAGTTTCAAGAACCCATGATTTTACTGCGATTAAATTCCAGACTTGGTTTCACGGCGACCTCGACATCTATTTTTCACTGTACAAAGTTATTTTTCCCTTTATCTCCAGTTTATCTCTACCTCATTGCCTTCTGCCTTTCAGTTGGCCTCAGTTAATCACATTTTGTGAAGCAGTGCTTCTCCAAATAAACAACCTTTTAGACAGGCTGTTACTCTACCGGCCCACGATATTGCAGCGCTTCTGACAGGAGGCCTGAAATGTTCCAAACAATTGAGTCGCCACAGTGGCTGAACAGGCAGATATAGAGATGTGTAACTGTAAATGAGGTTACGCAGCAAAAAAAGGCCACCCGATGGGCAATAAGAATGCCGTCATGTATGAATGTGCGAGTGGTGTACGTGCTGACCCAATCTCTGTGTGCGCATAGATAAGGGAATCTTAGATTTAGCATGAAATTGCATTTGCAACAAATTTTATTATAGAAATCTGATATATTTCAGTCAAACGGGAGGGGCTTAATTTTATTATCATGATTTTTTACAAGCTAATGGGCCAATTCCAATAACATTTGCTGATTTTTTTCCTCTTTAAGATAATGTATTTGTTATTTATATGCTCTATTGCTGTATTGGTACAGTCTGGTACAGTATTTGTCTGCGCTCTCTTCTCTTAATGTTCATATTCCTTGTTTAAAGACTCCGTAATATTTCCATACAAATGACATTTTAGGAAAAGATTGCAATAAAGTTTGTGTTCAAAAAAGAAAGGAAGGAAGAAAGATCAGTTTGATTGAATAATTCAATGACTTGTTCCTCACTTCAAATCAAACACTTGTTTAATTTGTCTGGATGAATCATCATTTCTGAATGAATCTTTTGAATGAATGATTCAAGACCAAATACATTTTTAAAAGTCACATGTCTCCACCTAATGATCTAATGATGTAATTGATGTACAGTAATACCTTGAGATACGAACGTCCCAACATATGAGTATTCCGAGATATGAGCAAGCCATCAAGAGATTTTTTGCTTTGAGATACAAGTAAAGATTTGAGATACAAGCAAGCCTTCAAGCTAACTTTTTTTGAGATACGAATCAAGATTTGAGATACGAGCAGCTTACAGACACCGATGCTAGGTAGTCGAGCACTCGGAGCAGCTCAAGCCGCCTCTTTTATGGGGTAATTGCATATGATCTCCACTAGAGGCACCTTGGTTTTACAGCGGGAGGTTAACGAGTCACGAGTATTAAGCTGGGAGCAGCACGAGTTATGTGTGTTATGAGTTATGTGTTTTTTACATTGTTATTAGCACTAATAAGGGAGTTTTTTTGAGGGCCGGAACGGACACATTTTTTTTCTGTTATTTCTTATGATAAATGATTTGAGATACGAGCAATTCGAGTTATGAGCTCAGTCCTGGAACGGATTATACTCGTATCTCAAGGCATTACTGTAATTGTAATTGAAGCATCAAAAAGATGATTTACTCTTTGATCACTACCATAGACATCCAAAAATATAAACTTTTATCACAATACTTCTGAGATGATATGAATTATTGTAAAAGACTGAAACAATTATACTGCGTGGCTGTTTGTGAAGCTGTTTTTCTTATCTATACATGGCAACCGCTCTCTCTGGGTCAGCGGCAGCCCCAACACAGATTTGAATGCTCACTGTGATTTTACTCGTCAAAGGTTTAAAAGACACAGGAGAATCATTGACATTTAGCAATAAGATTATGTGGGTGTTTGAATCGAGAGAGCGATCTTATAGCGGTTATTCGTTCAGCTTTAACATGTTGTTCTGTGGGCATCGCGGGTAAAGCGTGACTGCTGTGGATCTGACAGAATCGTAGTGAGGATAAATCAGGATCGGAGTGAAGATAAACCTAGATCGAGGAGGATCAGAAGTCTTAGTGCTAACCCACACTGAATGCTCCTTCAATGGGAATTGGGAACACATACAAAAGAGCTCGCTACATGTTAGCATGACTTCCACACTGCAGCAGTGATGTAACACAAAGAAACGATAAACCAGAGCTGCCTCTAATAGACTCTGTTCTTTCACAGATTTACTGCTGTCCTAAATCAAGCTATTTAATTTGGTTAATATGTGCATGCATTAAAAAAAAAATCTCTATAACCATTTACAAATTCGTCAAGGATATGATGCCTAGCAGTTTTTTTAAAACTGAAAACTGAGTTTTTTTAAAACTCAAAAGGTTTTTTTTACTCCAGTGACATGCCGCAACACAAATACAGAATATTTCTCACATAAATATTGGCTCCAAAATGAACAAAATCACAATCAGTGACAATGACTTGCACATTTTGTCACAAAGTTGAAATGAAAACTACCTAATAACTGCTATTACATATGGATAAAAAAAAGTATATTGTCACTGTAGGATGAAAGTAAAAAAAAAAAATTATTAATAAGAATTTATTATATGTTTATATATAAAGACTATAGCTTATAGCCAAACACAGATAATCTTCATGAATTTAAGCAATATAAAAGATTTCTATTTTAAATAAATGCTGAACTGTCTAACCATCTAAGAATGTTTCATGAGCACGAAATAAACATCATAGAATGATTTCTGAAATATCATGAAAACTGGAATAAAAGATGCTTTGCCGTAAATACACAATGCTCACTGTAATAATATTTCACAATTTCTTGTTTTTACTGTATTTTTGATCAAATAAGAGACATCTTTCAAAAATATATACAAAAAAAATCTCATTGAACTCACATTTTTGAACTATAATTCTAAAGCCTATTAAAACCAAAAATAGATGGCATGCACAGAACAACAAAACAATTAAGTGCAGAAAAGACAGTGAAGAACAAAAATGGTTCCAATTTCATACACATAAAAATACTGTGGGTAATGGTCTGTAAATTTCTCCACTCATCTGCTTTTGGCAGTTCTGGCGAAAAGTAAATTTTCGACCCTGGGGCCAAAGCACACAAACACGCGCACGCACACACGCACATACGCACTCACACACACACGCACGCATACACACACACAACCAGCCACGAGTAACACTGACGGAGCAGCCACACAGGTGCAGGACCAGTTCAGTGACGGAACATCATCTCGATCCGCTCTGCCAAGAGTCGTTACCAATTCAATCAACGTGTCAACAAACAAGTATCCTATAAACAGAAAGAGAATGACAGAGAGAGAGAGAGAGAGAGAGCCAGTCGCTGGGGTAGAAGGATATCGTCTCTACAAGTAGGAAGAGTGCAGCACACAAAATGAAAAATGAAAAACCATTTTGACAGAGACAGACAGGAATCTGTAGGTTAGTCGGCTAAAATAATCACAAGATGCCAAAACAAATGCCACTTTTTTGTATGATTTTCCTGCTATTCAGAAACCTCGACACACTATCACCTCAGTTTTATTGTGAAGTTTCTATGGTTTCCGCTCACACCTCGTTCTCATGCAATCGCCCACTTGTCAGATGCAACATCTTGTTAGTGTCACTGAAAATTCTAATCACTCATTATGAGGGTTTATGCATTTCCATGTTATGGCCTTTAACAGTCATCTGTTTACATTTTGATTAATCCATCTAATCCGTTGCACCTATTTAATAGATTTGTTCAATATTAGAACCATATGCCTGTGTAAATCTTGATTCTGTTGATTACATTTAATTACACTTGTGGATGAATTAATGTCAAATGCCAAACAGCCACAATTGACATATTAATCATAGATTGGGAAGCACTTCATAACTCTAATGAATCAATATTAACATAACTGATCAGCAGTTCTTGTGAAATCGTGTTACGAATTAGTTCGTTAACTCTGCATATTAAGCTGGGACAGGAGAAAGTATGTTAATTCTGAAAAGAATAACAAAAACTTTGAGATGGAGAGGAAATTACACAATTTTTGGGTGAACTATCCCTTTAACCAACACTTTCTTAGGTTAGTACATACTGTAAAAAAATTTCTTTTCATTTTCTGCACTTTACTTTTGAGTAAACATGGTAAAATATCTTAAACCCTTGCTGAGAGTACTATATTCTTCATATTCTGGCTGAAATAATATGAAACTTCCAAAATACTTCAAAAGTGCTCCAATTCAGGAAATCTGACCAACTTTCTGAGGTGTTATGGAGAAAAAAACGTCTGGCATGGATAAAAAAGATCAACAATCACAATTGAATATGCAGATGTATGCATGAAAGAGTGAAGTATGCATGTGATGCAATGCTATGAAGTATGCAGATATTGTTAGCTTTGACCATCAAGCATTCGAACAATGGAAGATTTCTAATAGAAGATAGAAGAGTGCTGCAGGGATGACATATTTTTGTAGGCCAAAACCTTGAAACTGTTTTAGTCAGTGGGTTTTTGGTTAAACTCCTGAAATAAGGTCTGTGGTAATCAAAAACTAAAAAATTCTACAAAAATAAAATACATAAGTAATGTGATTTTATAAAAGCTTTTGCTTGTCTTGAAAAAGGCCATTGCTAACAAGTGGCTAAATGGAAACTGCAGAGGTTTTTGGGGACATTAAACCTCATCAGCCTAACGGGTAAACTCATCAGAATCACGAACTTTTGTTGGTCACAGAGCTTATTTTCTGCAATAATCCGAAGCCAATTGAAAAGTCCAATTGGGATTTTGTTGAGGGAAGCAGGGTGAAAAATACATCACTGCAGCATTCTGTATGGTTGTGCAAAACAACGGTCAATTCCTTGCAGAACATTCGGAAGAAAAACAAGATGAATTTTATTAGATTCCTGCCTTCCAACCACCGCAAGAATGCTCCTGTTTGTTTATTCATAAAACGTATTATAAAGTGCTCCTACTGACAAAAATAAATAGAACGCAGGAAGTTATCAAGCAGCCGTCCAGTCAACAAACCGAATCAATGTGAGCAGTGACACTACAAATCACCATTCTATTCAATTCTGTTCTCTTGTGTTGTACTCCGATAATCCTATTGGATTCCCTGAGGTCACTTATCAAGTTTTCAGGCCCCGAGGGTCGATCCAATCACGCCGCATGCTTTCATCCTTTAGCTTACAAAAGGGAATCAGAAACTGGGCACAAATCTCTCTGGTTACAAGCAGGTGTGTATAAATATGTGCAGGTCTGTGAGTATATTTGTATTATGTATTAAGTATGTCTGGTGTTGCACCCTGTGATATTTTGCCTGGCTTACTCTCGCACAGGGGCCATCTGGTCCGAGTTGGCTCTCCTGCAATGCAACAACTGATCCGTGCCAAACGAGAGCATCATGGCTTGCATGGATGCCATAGAGCAGTATGGCACAGTACGCTCAAACATGCAAATGCATGCATTGTCCCGAGTCGGCTATCATGCCAAAGGATAGTTTTGACGGAGAAAAGGCAACAAATTAGCCGCTACAAACTGTCATGCAGCTAAAAACTATCATGCTAAAATTCAATTTTTACCACCTGTGCTTATAGCACAATAAAATAACGCATCATCCTGAACAGCAATATTTTCGTGACGCTGATGGCTTTATTAATGCATGTGTGTTTGTATGCTTGGATCTATGACCTGAGGAGCAATTCACAGAAACAGGCCAATGCACTCACACAGAACACCCCCTCATATGTCCATATAGATGTTTACACAGGGCCAACCCTGAAGGGTAAATTTTTTATTTTTTTTAAAACTGGTTAAGGGGCAGAAATGACGTAAATAAGCCTGTATATGTAAAACAGAGAGGGTAAGAGAGACTACATCTCTACGCCTCTCTACATGTATGCTGGAGCAGCAGACGTTGCCTCCGGTGTTGCAGACTCATGTTCACGTGGAGCCTTATAATACTGCAGCGATTAAGCCAAAGGGCCAAACGTACAGTGGCAAAAACAGTCTATGCAAATTATGTCTGTTTTGATTAGTTACGTTTTTTTATGTGAAATGCATAATACCATCCCTGCCAAGTTGCTGAATACTAAATATGCACTGACATGCAAAAGTTGGGGGTCGTATTTTAATGAGCTCATGATTATAACATCCAATGCATTCAACATGATAAGACAGAGATCTGAGTGGACTTTTATCAAGTGAGCGAATTCTGCGGAACACAAAAGACGATATTTTGAAGACCGTTTCAACTGTCTTTGTCCATACAATGAAATTCAGTGCAGTCCAAATCAACATTGGAGTCTATTGACCAATTACAAAGCTAAGCAAAGCAAAAGATACCCTTTTTTATGATGTCACAAGACATATTATGATGTCACAATATATTTACATATCAGTGTTTTTTTCATCAACTTGACATGGAGGATTATACACTATGGCATTTCACATTATAAGAGTTTTCCAATCAAAACAGATGTCATTTACATGAAGTCTTTAAGGTAAAGCTACAAAAATAGACTGTTTAATAAGGGTCAAATAGAGGGTGAAAATGGGCAAGAAAAACTAAATTGCAATTGTAATGAGAAAAGAGGCAGTGAAAAGAGCTGGGGAATTCCATTAAATGGCACTTTTAAAGCCAAAAGAGTTTCTCTTAGAAATCTAGAAAACATTAAAATATCAAAATAGATTTTCAGCTTTTTAGGGTTGGAGGTAAACAGGACAGAGGCTCGCTAGGATCAACATTAGCTAGTCCTGTATGAGAGTGATCAGAATAATTTTAGATTAATGACCTATTGTGCACCTTTTGATGCAATATTATTCTCTTGTGTCCCCAGAATGTGTCTGCAACGTTTCAGATCAAAATACCCAACAGATCATTTATTATACCATGTTGAAAATTGTAAATACAGTTTTTGGGTGGGAGAATAACTACAGCAATAAGAAGCCAGGAGAAGCAATATGACTGTAAACGAAAATCGTGGTGTTCAACTCTCTACGTGTGAACGTACAGTGATGAAGGAGACTCAACAACTCTGAGAATGAACTAGGACGTTTCTAAATGGTTATTTGATTACATTTATTTAGTTGCTGTAGAGCTGTTTTGCAGCCGTTTTGCAAAAATGGATGAGCAAATGTTTACACACACACAAACATGTTTTGTCAAGTTAACTTATTAACTGTTGTACTGTTATGAAATACCATTGCCTATTGCAATTTACTATTATGGAGGTTGGAAGACAGATACAGCAGCTTTAAGTGACTCTCTCAAGACTCTTTAAGTGTCTTCGCTCTGATGTTGGGAGCAAATGAAGATTATTGTTCGCTCTTACATCCAACAGCAACACACCTGAATTGCTTATGAGACATTCTTGTTGATACAGCGGGAACTAGTCGGAAACTAGGGCGGAAACTATGCTAATACGGCAGAGTCCGTCAGCAGTCATGGGTGGGACCTGTGCAATGTGACATCACACTGCTAAGAGAATGAAAATGGCTTGGTTTATGAGACTGTTGGGGTTTCATGTGGATTCAAAATAAATGGATTTTTTACCATTATAGAGTGGTTGTGTACAGACACTGCTGACACACATTTACGTTAACCCTTTCGCACCAGTGTGATCAGTTTTGGCTTGGATTAGAACGTTCACGCGTCACATGATCCAGTGCTAAATTCAAATGTGTTTTCGCGCCTTGTCTGGCGCTGATCCAGAGACAGATGCGCTCAGTGTTTGTTATACATCACAACTATTCCATATTTTCAACCCCATAATGTTTTTATGATAAATGCACATTGATGTCCATGGAAGCGATCCATTCAATTATAACTCAACAAGGTGTTTTATTTATATCAAATACACATTGCATTGGTAACTATGAAGTTCACTCTATTCTTCTCCCACTTCACCGGCCACTTACTGTCATATATTCCGGGAGAACTGAATGAATTGTGTTGTAAATCCAACAGATCGGATTCTCTGAACTGCGCGGCGCAAACTAACATGGCGGCGCCTGTCGCGCATAATAGATCAGCTAACATGATCATTATAACGGTTTTTAATTGACAAAACACATTCACTTTCACATATTTGAGGACCGGAATATCAGGTAGTTGATGATGTAACCAACAGGTTTGTGAATATTTTAAATAAAAAAAGAAAAACGAATTAAAAGCGATGCATCTGATATACAGCGCGCTATTGTGGGTGCGGTGTGTGACGTGACAAGCATGGAAACATTCTCAAATGACGGTTGCATTAAAAAACTCACGCTGGGGGGGGGGGGGGGGGGGGGGGGGGGGGGGGGAATAGAGAATATTTTAAACTTGCGTGCGAAAGTTAGTTACGTAAAAGTGAATTTTGCAATCGGCCCCCTTTAAAAGCCTGCCATTTTGTGTGCTTAGATACTGTATGATACTGCAAAACGAGAGAAGCACAGCAACCAGCCGTCCTTCTTGAGAATATTACGCTCAAAATATCCGGGGTGTCATGAGAGTCACGATTACCTGAGGGAGTAGACTCCATGAGGTGTAAATTGGTGTGAAATCTCAGGCGGATATTATGTGAGAGATTATGACTGCACATCTCATGATGTCACAGCATTGCGGGGTTTAAATGATGGGGATTCCGCCACTCAGTACAAAAGGCCCGGTTCCTTTGGATTAGGATTAAATTCAACCAGACTCATTAATATGCGCTGCACATGACAAGCTGTCTGTCAGAGTTTCACACACCAGCTTAGCTCTTCTAAGGGAGGTTTACTGCAGGACCACAGCAGATGAGAGAAGGAGGTGTTTGGGGATTTTGTTGATCTACACTTTTTTCAAAAGGTCAAGCGTGTCACTTTTTGATGTTAAAATACTTTTCAGATGAGTCCTAGCCAAGTTTACTGTACAGAGACTAGCAATTCAACATGTCAAATTCTGCTTCAGCCAATGCGGTGAATTTGGGGCAGGACTGCTGTTCTGTGAACAATGGAAGACAAAGGTTTAAATTAAAGAGCACCTATTATACTCCTTTAAAAAGTTGTACATGTGTCCCCAAGATGTGTCTGAGACGTTTCAGCTCAAAATACTCCACAGATCATTTATTATCCCATGTTGAAAATGCCCATCTTTGAGAGGAAGGAAAAATATGAGGTTCTTTTTCACGTCTTTTTGCGCTTAAGTTCACATACACACTGTCAGATTTATTTAACAGATCGATACTGGAGGATATAAAAGATCTCTCTGCTCGGGCAGTCAATATTAACGGTACCCTATACCTTCGACCAGACGGTAACAACTCATATTCCCCATAAAGAGGATGTGATACATCCCGAAGAATTACCTTTTCCTCACAGCTCGAGATTCAACATCGCATTGTCAATCTTACTAGCCATATTAACAATCTCATTTAATTAGTTATTTACTACAGACAGTGAGTTATGCCAAGCAATAAAGCTGAAAGTCAAAATGAGTGATAGAAAAGAACCAGTTTATGTTTGTCCACACATACAATCGTTGCAGCCCTTTCCCATAAATAGCTCCTGTATTTACATCCCTTGCCAGTTTTACATCAATGACCGTCCCTAGATATTTATATTCATTTGCTACTTCAATTGCCATTGACAGTCCTTTGTTGGTGTGTATCTCTTCTTGTTCTGAAATCAAAAATCCTTTCTTTAGTTTTCAAGGTGTTTCACTGAAGGGAACTGGATTGACACCAGTCAGCAAACTCATCCACACATCTACAATAACCAAACCAATAATTGCCATATCATCTATATATTTAGCATTGAAAACGTCAAGTGAGGAACCACTGCATTCATTTGTATAGAGGGTAAATAAAGCTGGAGAGATAGTATTTCCCTGTTGTGTTGTTAACAATAGGGGAAGACAAAGCAGAGTTTACCCTAACAGGCTGTAATCTATCAGTCAAGAGGGACTCAACCCATCTAATGAGTCTGCTGTTCACCCCAGCTTAAAAAATCTTTTCATTAAAATATGTGGTTGTATAGTATTAAATGCAGATGAGAACTTTATGAACATAAGATGGGCATATCACTTTGGTTATCAAGATGATATTAGAGTCTTTGCAGTATAAACAAAAGCACAATCCTCTGTGCTCCTCCCTCTCCAATAGGAAAAACAGAAAACACTGCTCTTGATTGAATTATCTTTGAATGCAGCTGTTAAATGCTTTGGAGAAGAGATGCCGTATTTTCCTGCATATAACCCGCGGGTTATACCAGATTTTACAACCCCTGCAGGGGTGCGGGCTATATCACGATTTTTTTACAATTATATTTCAATATATTAGTTACGTCCCTAAGGACGTAAGTTTTTTTTTTTGCGGTATTTTCTTTGTTTTTCTTTCTTGTGAGGGTTGTTGTCTCTGGTGCATGTACTATCACGCTGACAGGTGGCGCTGATAGGTCACTGCTGCAAAGCGGGAGAGAGACTGCTTTTTCTTTTTCTTCTGATTCTGACTTGTGTTTCCTTCTTGTTTGAATTTTGCACACAAGCACTGTGTACCGAGCCTGAACAGTTATGGATAATTGACATCATGCGAGCAACATTCAAATTTCGAAATGTGAACTTACACAAAAAAGTTAATCAATCTATGGGTGCGGGTTATATACAGGTGCAGGTTATGCCAACGATTTTTTACACAAACCCCCAAAACCTGCGGGCTATATGATTGTGTGGATTATCTGCGTCTGCGGGTTATATGCGGGAAAATACGGTAAATATGGCAGACTATGTACAGCTCATTCAGGGAGTCCATCAACATTCCTGGGCGGGGCTTGTGCAATGTGACATCACATTGCATAGACATGCAACCAGCTTATTTTGAGACACTGCTTATTTACTTCCCCATTATTTATTTTTAAATTTTAGTAAATTTTTTGGGTGGTTGTGTGCACACTGCTCACACATTTTTATGTTCAAACACCATGTAACAGTGAATGTTGCATAATAGGTTCAGTTTAATGGTAAAAATGGGCAGAAAATCAAAAGGTTGCAAGTTTGAAACCATTAACGTTAATCCATTAGCTATCAACATTGTAAGCTTGAGCACAGTATTAATACAAGGGGATTGTCAACGCAATAAGTCTAACGTAAGTAGCTTTAAATAATTATAAATGCATCTGATAAATTACTACTTATACTTATTCATATCTGAAATCTATCTTTCTGACTTTGGATGTTTTAATCTATGAATATAGCTCAGAATCAGTTCTTTGTTGGTTTGTTCAATATTGGACGAAATCTTCACTTCCTGTCCATCTGTAAAACCTTCAGGACTGCAAGCTCATGTTTGCCCACTGACATCTCACTTAAAGCCACTGGGAAAATCTATTTTGGTGAATGGCTTCTTGTGCTGTATTTTTTTCCAAACACTAAATATATTTATTTTATAAAATACATTTGTTTTCTCAACAGCAGCCAGCCATTATCTCCTGAGAGCAAAGTAACCTTGATTCGTATTGGTCCAAGTATAATATATATTTCACTAACGTGACATGCTTAAAAAAGCAACACATTTAATCTGATGCCAATGGCCATGTGTTTTAAATGAAAATCCCTGACATAGGTGAAACATTATATCCCCTGAATGCAAGCAAACACACACACGCTGACTCTCTCACCTTGTTTGACACATGGATTCAAACTTTCTCTCTGCCTTTCATATCATGCACTATTTATAATGTGCTCTCCCTTTCTGAATTATTGATTGGCCATACCTTTTTTTTTTCCAACTCAGTAGTTCACTCACACTTTCTCTCTCTCCCTCACACACACACACACACACACACATATATATATAGAGAGAGATAGAGTATGAAGGTCTTTAGGATGGTGTAATCAAATATGAGTAAGAACACAATCACACAATCATCAAAGCAACAACTCAAACCTTTATAAGACAAAAAAAAACTGTGCATCAGGATGGATGAATGTATGGATGGATGGATATAAAACACACACACACTCATACACACACACACACTTGGTTTGGGAGATGAAATTTGACTCACTTCTGAATGGCAGCTCTCTAAATAAAGACTTCTAACAAAACCTGTTTAACACACCCAGCATGTACAAGCCCAGCCATTCAATGTAATACAATGATCTAAATCCAAACCTTTCATAAGCTTCTTGATGATTTACCTAGAGAAAGAGCTTTAACTTTATGTGGATCAATATCACATTAATTTTGTATTAATGCAACCATGAGGATAAGCTAATGCTGAAATAAAGCTAATGCTGAAACGTATATCAGGCCTTTAGAAATACAAAAATAAAGATAGACACAAATGTTATCAATCTTAAATTTAATGCTCTAACATTTGAATTTTACCCCTCTTTTAGGGGCCAAAACAAAATTATATAAACAAAATAACAGTTTTAAAAATATATATTATTATAAAAAACCTTATGTATGGAAACACCTTTTTTCCTCACTTCAAACACTAGGCACAGTGTAAAATAAATGATAACATCCTCCCTTTATCATGAGTAAGAACTCACAGCAAGCTGATGAATCACAACCACCAGCAATGATAGGAGATCCCTGGATTCATTTTTATCATTACTTCTACTACTTGTACACCCACCAGCACATCCTATTTAAACTAGAAGTAGACACAATCCTTCACTACATTGTCTTTTAGAGTTACTATAACCATCACTGCTGCAGTTCAGCATCCGGACCGCTTATATGCAGCCGTTCAGATCAGTGTCGCATGAATTTATGAGTAGCTAAAATCCTCCAGTTCACAGCTCAGAGCAGTGATCTCATTCTGCCGGCACAGACGGTATCCGCAGAGAAATGAAATGCCGCTTGATGTTTTGGACCACAAAATGGAATTGGTAATAATGGATAGATGTTTGCGTCATGTTTGAAGGAAAGGTTTGGAATGAGCATTTCAGAAAGCAACTGAAGCGAAAGATGGCTATCACAAGCAAACACTGATGAGAAACGACACACTTACACACACACACTTACCACACCAGCTCTAGAAGAAATAAATGACACTGACAACAGGCTATCAAATCAATGACAGACAGACTAAGTGTGCCAATCTTATTCTACGATATAGAGAAAGGAAAAATATGCAAATTGAGCTTGAAAAAGCATGTCCAAATCACATTTCAACTCAAAATTAAAAATAAAATTAATTATATTTTGCATAAAATAAGCTTCATTCTCTTCATGAAGGTTAAAAGGGTCATGACTGTGACCAATTATTATTGGTTTAATATGTTCACTTATAATGTTAAAATGTTCTGCATCCTCCGACACGCTCCAGGATGCCATTACAATAAACCATCTACTTGTTGAAGACTTTACAAAGACATTCAGTGTGGACAGCGTCAGTGATTATAATGAGTTCTCTTTGCTTTTGACATGACACTTACATCTAGTGTCGCCAAATATCCGCCACTCAGAGACTGAACTCCAGTGGGCGGGGCTTATGTTGCTCTGGAGGCAGGCATATGTAAATGTGTTTGCTCATGTGACGTCGCTGATCCCACAATACCAAAACGAGCCTCTTTTTTTTAGCTTGATTAAATTAATTTGGCTTATAATAAGGAGGTTAAAATGTGTTTATAAACTTGCAGGATCTTTTAATGGATCAAAAACATATTTTATTTATTTATTTGAATGTTTATTTATAAATATTCAATATTTATATATATACATATTTAAAATATTTATATATTCTATATTTAAATATTTTAATATATTTATAATATAATATAAATTATATATAAATATTTATAATATATTTAAAACAATACGTTTTTATTTAAATATTTTCATTTAAATAATAAGCTATTTTTTACACACTACAATAATTGGAACTGTAGGAATAATATACTTGAGTGTCATGAAAGTGATGTCACAACACAAAAAAATGCTTCTGGCAAAAAAGGCTTTAATTATTTTAAGGTATTATATTTTATTTCGTGCCATGTGGTTGTTTTTTTGGAAGTGAAATATGACATGTTCTTGGCAGGCTTTATAAGATTCAACCTTTTATTTCTGACAGAATACACAACGGCGTACAAAAAGCACTCCGTCTTATTTACAAACTGCTGTGGAATTTCATGATTCATGGAACAAGAATGTCTGCTTTCTTTCTCTTGTCTCCACATGATAGCACATCCAAACAAACACAAATCTGTGCACAGTCACACATCTTAAAACGCATCTCAACCAACCAAATTAATACAGAGTGAGGATAAATTATGCATCACGAATATCTAGGTCTGTGATTTAAAAATACCTTTTCCCCATGCTGCTGTTTTGCTCTGAAGATGCTTGCAACACTGCAAACTCAATCTGAGCTCAAACCCACAAGAGCGCAAACAAAATCAGCCAATTCCCACTTATGGAGAAAAGAGGATTGTAACATTCATCTGACACGGAGTGCCCATATACTGAAGATTCGTTCAAAAGATGATTCAATGACTCATTTGAGTAATCATTGCTGTGTTCCATGTTCTTTCTTCATGCTGCAAAAATACAATGAATCTTTTAAACTGCAGCATGCTAGAATGTTGCCACATGAGCTCATCATGCATGTTTAATTCAGTGAGGTGACGCATCATCGGTGACGCATCATCTCAGATATTTTTGGCAGTATAGTACAAATCTGAATCGAGACAAAAATGCTAAAAGTGTAGCAGATATTCCTTCTGACATTTAAATATGTCTGTTTATCACGTTTCAAAATAAGTTATGCCAATTATGGCGTTTTATTTAGGGTATATTTGTTGTGTTGCAGTTGCACAAAGTGTCTGTCACCCTAATTGTGTTTCTGCCATCTAGGCCACATGCTGCTCCCATATTATTCAGACCTAGTTTTTGCTGGCTGATATAAATAAATATGTGGCAAACATGACGAGAGTTCTGCAAGGGGCCTCTGGAGGCTTCATCATACGCGTTTTGGAGAGAAGTTTCAAGAATCGCTGTTCGTTTGTTACTCCTATATGCAAAAAGATCTGTAACCAGCGGAAAGAGAATGTGTCTTGCTCAGCAAAATTATTAGCTCATTAGCTAATACAAACGCAAAACACAAAAATGTTGTAAAAATATCCAGTTAAACTGAGCTATTCATCTATATCCGTCATACTGGATGCAGTTTGTGTAATAGTTTGTGTCAGGCTTGTGTAGAAGGGATGAGTTGAGGACTCAAAGATGCAAGAGTGGGGATTTTATTATAATAAAAGGTCCGGGGTGAAAACCAAGGATAGAAAAAACAGGACTTGACTAGAAACTCGAGACAGGATACAAGGAACATACAACGACGAGAAACCAGCACAAGACAGCAAACACAGGGAGAATAAATAGGGAGCACATGGGGAAGGTAACGAGGGAAAAACAGCTGGGGCAAATCAAACTAATGACAATTAAACAAAACGGGCGAGGTAACAGACAAGACATGAACATGCAGCCAATGCGGACGCGCATCTCTGCATGTTCACATTAAACAAAGACGACACGTAGCTGGTGACAACCAAACTGCGCGTGACAAGAAAACTCAACACGAAAGCACGCGGCCGATGAAAACACGAACCGCGTGCTAAACATTACACACAGAGAGAGCGTGGCTCGCGCAAAGCTTGAAACTGCTCCCACTCACATGACAGAGCACGCAAGAACGAGTAAACACCTGTTCTCGTCCGCTCACAACAAGGACGAACACACGGGTCATGAATGAATGAACAAAACCGAAACAGACAAGACCGTCTGGGAATCGGACACTATAACCCGCACAAAAGACATTACACAGACAAGCGTGCACGCGACTCGAACACTCGAAGCCGCACGCACACACACACACACACAACTCGAGACATTTCGGTAGTGTCAGAGCTCTGCAGCAACAACAAGAATTTACTAGACAGAATGGGGCAGATTTCAGTATTTTGCCCCTTTCCCAGTACTAAACAAATCTTATCTTGTGCAGTTTTGATTCTCAAGACAACTGATCATGTTTTAAGGATGTTTAGACAAAAATATCAATCAATTCAATGATTTTTGCTGTGTGCCAACTGTTTGGCACAGCCTTCGTATCAGAAATCAGTCTTAAAATGCTGTGTGTGTAGGAAGCTCACTATGTTCCAGACTGGAGATATTGACTTAATACATTTCAGATCATCAGTCTAGAAATTCACATGTGAAGAAAACTCTTAAACAAGCCTAAAGTGGTTAATCTGCACTGGAAAGAACAAGATTTTCTTACTTTTGGTCATGTTTTCCAATACAAATATCTAAAAACATATAAAACAAGATACACTTACTTGAGCAAAATGACTTAAAGATTAAGGGACAGATTTACTAACAGCTTGCGCAAACGTAAACCCTTTTTTGGTCAGGATTTACTAATGAAAAAAGAAGATTGTGGCGTCAGCTGGAATCTGTACAAAGATATGGCTAGTATTAATCGATTACAAGATCCATAAATACAATAACATAGAACATAAAGGACAATGTAACATCGGGTAAGGCTAGATAAACCTCCAGTATCAGCCTAAACAAGAGCATCAATGCCACAAGGGGTCAAACTAGTCAGCAGAAAAGGTCAGATGAGACAAAAATGAGAGTGGGGTATGATGAACTAAGACAAACAAAAAGAAACTGATGCCAACATCTTTTAAAGTCAACATTAAATCTAAACTGTAAAGTAAAATAGATTGCACTTCCTTTCATGTTAAGTTTAACCATTTATTTCCTCAATTCCAAAATCATAACACAACAGATGAGACAGATCTCTTAAGATCTCTTATTTTCAAGTAGCAATGCCTTCACACTCTCTGTGTGACAGCTGTGTCTTTGTAAAGACCAAGTGAGCTCATAAAACAATGCAACACTTCCCTGAAAGCTTGTTATTACTGCCATCGTTCAATCAGGCCTGATTTGCATATTTATCCTTCTGCTGTCTTGGTGAAAAACTCTCCCAGCTTTTCTCTCCGTCATGACAGAACTTTCCAGCACACCTAACAGGGCAGGGTCAAATTATCTGGCCTCTGAATTAAGTAGCCTACAAGCGATCAATGAGAATAATTTGCATGAGGATCGTTACTTTATTGGAAGGAAATGAAACAGTCTGTTCGCTCACAGTCCGTTGACCTGAGGGGCAATGAGCCATTTCATGGCTTTTAGCTCGACGGAAGTGAACGACTTCAAACATATCAGGACAGGTGATACAAATGCGAAAGAGTTTTCGGAAATACTCGGACAAAGGTCGCTCTTCACAGACTGAAATCATAGAAAACATGAAGGTCTGTAAAGACTCTCTCAATATGACGTGTATACTCATGCAGATATCAATAATCTATTAATAAATAGATTAAATTTATCTTAAACTTTCAGAGCTGTGTCGTCGTTGTTGCGAATGACCTTTGCAACATTCAGCATCTGTGGAAATTATATCAAATGGAAGTCCAGCTCAAAAACATAAACTTATAAATTGGTAATTTAATATAAAAATAAATTGCATATATTGCAATCTGAAATCCTTCAAAAATGAATAAAAAAAAAATCACATACTGTGACCAGAATCTCCCCTTGCATTAAAATGCAAAATGCCATTTGTGATAATCTACTGATGCCCATTCGATCAAGAAGACTTGCATAAAATAAACAATAAAACCTTTTTGTCTATTGACTCACTTCAACAGTTCTTGGGTAGCTTAAAGGTCAAGATATGTTTCTAAATCTGGCTACTTTTCAAATATATTTTGAAACTGGCTCTAAGGCTCACTTTGTCAGGGTTCTGTCACTTTGGTTTCAGTTTGTAGTGTTACTTGTTTGTTCAGCTTTCTTGTTTAGTTAATGCTTTCCCCCTCGTGGGCCATTTCTTTTGTATGTTTTTTTTTTTGTTATAATAAATTTCCTTCACCCTGCATCCTTGAATCCTCCGTTAATTGTATCGTGACACACTTTTCCTAAGAAAACATTACTATGAAGACACTGTTCTAAACTGTTCTGAACACCTTCAAGTGTCCAAGATGTTCTCATTAATAAAAACAGAGAAAAGGTAGTGTTAAATTAGCCTAATTTCGTTATACACTGTTGAGAATATCAGTTTGGATAAAACGTTACGTAAATATTAAGAAATATCTCTTAAAATAATGTAATCAGTAAACGATTTATAAAAGGCAAGGCAAGTTTATTTGTATAGCACATTTCATACACAATGGTAATTCAAAGTGCTTTACATAAAGAAGAATGATAAAAGTAAAACATTAAAAATGATTAAAAGAATAAAAAGATAATACGTATAAAATAAAATGCAAACAGTTCGGACATAGCACAGTGCTCAATCTGCAAATGCATAGGTAAAAAGATGTGTTTTGAGTCTTGATTTGAATGTGGCTACTGTTGGAGCACACCTGATCTCTTCTGGAAGCTGGTTCCAGCTGCGGCTGGCGTAATAGCTAAAAGCAGACTCTCCTTGCTTTGAGTGAACCCTGGGTATTACTAAGTGACTTGATCCTGATGATCTTAGTGATCTGTTAGGTTTATATTCTATGAGCATATCTGCAATGTATTGAGGTCCTAGGCCATTGAGTGATTTATAAACAAGTAACAGTACTTTAAAATTAATTCTAAATGTAACTGGAAGCCAGTGCAAGGACCTGAGGACTGGTGTGATGTGTTCATCACATGTGGTTCTGCTCAGAATCCTGGCAGCAGCGTTCTGTACGAGCTGCAGCTGTCTTATGGTCTTTTTGGGAAGGCCGGTGAGGAGCCCATTACAATAATCCACCCTGCTGGTGATGAAAGCATGAACAAGTTTCTCTAAGTCTTGATTGGAGACAAAGCATCTAATTCTTGCAATATTTTTGAGATGATAATATGCTGATTTAGTTATTGTTTTTACTTGGCTACTGAAACTCAGGTCTGACTCCAAAATCACACCAAGATTCCTGACCTGATTTTTAGTTGTTTGACCCCTAGAGTGAAGGTATGCGTTCACTTTGAGAACTTCATCTTTGTTTCCAAATGCAATGACTTCAGTTTTGTCTTTGTTTAACTGAAGGAAGTTTAGGCACATCCAGTTTTTAATTTCATTCACAGGGAGTCAATGGGGCTGTAATCATTAGGTGATAACGCGAGGTAAATCTGGGTGTCATCTGCATAGCTGTGATATGCAATTTGGTTCTTTCTCATTATTTGGCTCAGTGGCAGCATATATAAGTTGAACAGGAGGGGTGCAAGTATTGAACCTTGAGGGACTCCGCATGTCATGGATGTCCACTCAGACTTATGGTCACCGATACTCACATAATAACCTCTCCCTTCTAAGTATGACCTGAACCACTTAAGAACCATCTCAGAAAGCCCAACCCAGTTTTCCAGCCTGTCAAGGAGAATGTTGTGATCTATGGTGTCAAACGCAGCACTGAGGTCGAGTAAAACCAGCACTGATAATTTACCTGAATCTGTGTTAAGACGAATATCATTTATTATCTTTATGAGTGCTGTCTCTGTGCTGTGATGTGGTCGGAAACCAGACTGAAAGTTGTCAAAGTATCCATTCAAGCTTAAGAACTTGTTCAGCTGATTGAAAACAACTTTTTCAATGATCTTGCCAATGAAAGGTAGATTTGAGATTGGTCTGTAATTGCTCAATATGATGTTGTCCAGATTGCTCTTTTTCAGAAGGGGCTTAACAACTGCAGTTTTTAGGGAATTTGGAAAAGTCCCAGAAAGAAGTGAGGCATTTACCACTTCTAGGATATCTGCTTCTAAACAGTTAAACACGCTTTTGAAAAAAGATGTGGGAAGTATGTCAAGGGTAAATACAAAAATATTATATTCAGCTAGACCTTTTTTGCAATCCAATAAATATGCAACGATAATCTACCCCTTTAAATAAAATATTAGAATATTAGTAGGATACAATATCATATTATGCAATCAATGATTTTTGAAAACTGAAAACTATCACAATACACCTCCATATCATTTTCTAAACTAACCCTTGGCCACACAATATCTGTAAATCGATTAGTCTCAAAAAAGTAAAACTTAACACAGCAGCAGGAACTAAAGACTAGTCTGACCACGATGACACCACCACATAGCTGACATCTAGACTTTACAAAAACCATTCAACGTGACAAAAAAGTTCCTACATCAATCAGAATGTCCACTATGTGATTAAATTTAGCCTAAGGTAAAGAGTTAAAGTAGTTATTCATAGTAGGAGTGTCATTGTGGACTTTAATACTATAACCAGTCAGATGAAAACCTACCAAAGACCAACTCTGGTCACCTGACAAAGCATGTTTGTTTGTGAAAAGAAAAAAACAGAGCAGATGCAAGAACTTCCACAAGTGCACAAATCGCCCAGACAGCAAAAAAAAGACTCGTCTTACCTCGGTCAGGTGAGGCGTGGGGTTGAAGCCGCACATGTTGCAGACTTGGGTGTGGCACTGGGTGCAGAGGTTGTAGTTTGGGGTCTTGGCTGGATCTCCCATGTTCAGTTCAGTCTTACACAGTGGACAGAGCACTTTGGGCTTTGGAGAAACTTCCTGCCGGGGTGGAGCTGGCTGGGCTGCAGGTTTAGCACCTGCTCCAGGACCTGGGCCAGGCCCGGGAGGTCCCGGCTGCTTCTGCGGGGGCTTGGGAGAGGACGGTTGTTGGGCCTGCGGTGTGGTTTGCACCGGATCCACTGATATCAAACTACTGGCCTGGTTCAAAAGCGAAGCGCCAAAACCGAAGAGTTTCCCGAAGGGTTGCTCTGGTGGAGGAGGTTGGCGAGATGGGGAACTTCCTGCGCTTCGAGTCTGGTCCTGCCGTGGGGCCTGAGGCTGGAATCCGGGGCCCGACCGGGAAAGGTCAGGCTGGGATGGGGCTTTGGCCATGCCTGGGAGAGGAACAGCACCGGGAGCAGGAGGCTTGCTTTGAGGGGCAGCTTGAGGAATGGTCAGCTTCTTAGCTTCTGGGGGAGGCTGGGACTGAGGCTGGGACTGAGGTTGAAGATGAGGTTGAGGATGAGGTTGAGGATGAGGTTGAGGTTGGGGTTGAGGTTGTGGGGGTGGATGGGGCTGGGGCTGGGTCTGTGGGGGTGGCGTAGGCTGAGATACAGGTTGGGATACAGGCTGGGGTAGAGGTTTGCTGGGCTGGGACGGTGAGTGGATCTGTTGCTGGCTTTTCGACCGTGGCGTCTCCATATCCATCCCCAACGCCCTCTGCATTTGACAGTTCAGACACAACCACTCTTGCACCTGGGAAAGACAATGAACCATTTACTGACTATGTAATTAGATCAGAAGTTTTTTTTCTTCATTCATTTACATAATGAAGAATGTCAAGGTGAAAAAGATGAAGAGGATGGGGAGGAAAAGAAAAGAATGCAGACTAAAAGAAAACATGTTTCCTATCTTGCAAGTTTTGCAAAAAACACCTGAAAAAATGTGGCTTGGACCACTTAATAGTTAAGTATAAAACAAACTTTGTAATATCATCAGCTCATTCTACCACTGGAATGAGAAATGAGACGGTATCAGTAGCACTAACTACCTAACTGACACAGCTAGCATAATTGCTACATAATCTACGACAGGGTTGTTGACATGCTGCCACAGAAAAATAGGATTCAGTAATAGGATCAAAAGGCGCAACTGATGTCTGGTCAGGACATTTGACTCTATGAATGGATTATAACCACATGAGGGTTTGATGTTGAGTATATTAGCCTGTCTAGTGCAATATTTGGAACTGACATGTTGAGACACGACATGCTGGATTTAATATAACTGTCCGACAAATCATATCAAACAAATATGTAACATCTGACAGCTCGACTGACACGAAATGACACTGGTTACTCTGTGGGGTTTCCGATTAGAGCTGGGAGAGGAAACACACAAGTGTGATGAACTGCCTTATATCGAAGTTTAGAGGACAATGATCGCTGTAGATTGAAGAGTATCATATTTATGCAAAACTGTGCCAGAGGTGGAGTCAAGTAATAAACAAAAGGGCAATAAACATGCAACTGTTTCCTCAAACTGAAAGAAGTTTTTTTTTTAAGAACAAGCTTAGCATTATTTTTGTATGGCTTAAGGGTTCAACGTTTTCCAGTTCTGTAGGTTAAGTTTAGTAAAAAAGTTATGTTAAACGTGACTTTGGGTCATTTAGATCACAAAAATAGAGACCTAGCAAAATTCGACTCATACTCTTGTTGCCAAATCATGTGACCACCTAGTTAGGACATATTGGAAAATACATGTTCTGAAATTCTAAAATAGTTTCTCTCTCTGGTCAAGGTAAATGTGTGTGTGAATGTGACAGACACACACACCTCTCTCAGGTTAAGATGAGATGGTTGTCACATTGGTTCAGGTGTGATGACTGATGCCTGTCAATATCACATCAATGCTTATGCAACATCCATTGACATCATGACAGTGTGTGTCTCATTATCGACCATACTCACACCAGGCAAAGATCCATCCGCTACACTTCACCCCCTCAAGAAAAACGGCCATGTGCAAAGAAGTACTGAAATGTTTTAGACATTGTACCATGTATAGTTCATACTAATCCTAGATCAATATATACTACAGTTCGACAGTGTAACGATTCATAGACAGGATTGTGTGCGATGCGGAAAACGAGGCAGGAGCAGGATTCAAATCAGAACTCATTTAATAATAAACAAAACAAAAGACTTTAAATACAAAACAAAGTACACATGTGCATTAAATTGAACTAAACTAAAACAAGAACCGAGAAAACATCCACGCAACATCCACGCAACATCCACGCAACATCCACGCAACATCCACGCAACATCCACGCAACATCCACGCAACATCCACGCAACATCCACGCAACATCCACGCAACATCCACGCAACATCCACGCAACATCCACGCAACATCCACGCAACATCCACGCAACATCCACGCAACATCCACGCAACATCCACGCAACATCCACGCAACATCCACGCAACATCCACGCAACATCCACGCAACATCCACGCAACATCCACGCAACATCCACGCAACATCCACGCAACATCCACGCAACATCCACGCAACATCCACGCAACATCCACGCAACATCCACGCAACATCCACGCAACATCCACGCAACATCCACGCAACATCCACGCAACATCCACGCAACATCCACGCAACATCCACGCAACATCCACGCAACATCCACGCAACATCCACGCAACATCCACGCAACATCCACGCAACATCCACGCAACATCCACGCAACATCCACGCAACATCCACGCAACATCCACGCAACATCCACGCAACATCCACGCAACATCCACGCAACATCCACGCAACATCCACGCAACATCGCATAACCTTCATTACTTCTCTAACAACTGACAAACACAAGGGAAATGCAAGAGTGATTTATACACAAGGGAATCACAATCACCTGGGAGACTAACGAGCAAGTGATTACATGACAGGTGCAGGGAGTGAAACAATGACAAGACTGACAGGAAGTGACAAAGACGACCCAGACAGACAGGAACCAGTGTTACAAATAGTTTGTGGTCAGTACTTTTATTCAGCATGGATGGCCACATTAAAATTTCACAAAAGTGACAGTAGAGAGACATTTGTAATGTTACAAAAGATTTCCATTTCAAATTAATCCTGCTTTTTTGAACATAACTCAAAGAATCCTGAAAAGAATACCAGTTTTTCCACAAAAATGTCAAGCAGCATTGCTGTTTTCAACATTAGAAATGTTTCTTCAGCAACAAATCAGCATATTAGAATGATTTCTGAAGGATCACGTGACACTGAAGTCTGGCGTAATGAAGCTGAAAACTTCAATACAATGGGTCAGCCATTAAAAACTGAACCTGTAAGATCATTCATCTTCCCTTATAGCTTTTACACACACACACACACACACACACACACACGAGAACACATATGCACAAACGCTTTTCAATTACTCATTATCTACATCACAGTACTTTTCATTTTTTCAGCATAAATCCATTTAACAAAACTAATAACAACTGCTGAAATATAATGGCTTAATGACCGTTCCAGAAATTACTTTTGTGAGCAAATGTTCTCGCTTGCATGAGCTTCTGGGTTATGAAGAAAGATAATGAGCAGATTTCTCATAGCCAGACGTGTCATAGGCGATCATTATTCTTACAATTATTAACTGCAAACATTCTAGAGGGATTCAATTCAAACACAGTCTTTCATAACCTTTAATTTAATTGTGGTAAATATTTAAAACGGCTTGAAAATTAATTTGTGACCTTTTGATGCCTGGTCCATCAATTTGTGAATTCAACCAGCTGTTTGGATATTAAGTGATTCTTTGCTGAGATTTTGCAGGGTAAAATGTACTTTATTTAGTTGGCAAGGGTTTGTGTGATGGTCATCGGGTCAAACTTTGAGCCTGCGTGTGTTAGCTGGTGATAATGTCTCTGGAAATGTTTGTCAATCATATTGAAGGACAAGGACAAGTGGTCAGAATCCAATTTCAGTGGCAGACTGTAAGTGTGTGTCATGTCTGAACTTGTCACTCAAACACACTCTATACCCATTGGACAATGTGTAATTACACAAAGACATTGTGTCTTTTTCTAACTGTCATTTCCCATTTTTTATGTTGCTTTGCTTCATTTAATCATCATCTTTGTCCTTGGTTGTTGAATATAGTAGAACCCCGCCTTACGAAACGCTCTACGTACGAAAAGTTCAACATACGATAAAATATTTCGTGTTTTTTTTCGCCCGAGTAACGACAAAATGATCGAGATGTGAAAAACGAAATCTCGGCCGATTTCAGAGTTTTGTTTTGAAATTCGCGCGCCACTGACCCGGAAACTCGCACCAATCGTCCCGCTCTCCCATTGGCTGTCTCCCGGCCAGTGTTGCCAGATTGGACCGAAGATTTCCAGCCCAACTACAGCTTAAAACCCGCCGAGAACCCGCCCAATCTGGCAACACTGCTCCCGGCTCTGACGCTAGCTTTCGCTGCAGCATCCTGCTCTCCTATTGGTCAGCATCGCTCCCACCAGCCTCTGCGTAGCGGCGTTCCTCTCCCATTTCCTTTCACGATGAAAGTGAAAGGTTTGAAGAGGATGCTCTCCATGGAGACGAAAAGGGAGATAATTGAGAAGTATGAAGCTGGGATGTGCTTGTCGTACCATACTGAACAAGCATAGCTTTATTATAAAATTAAATGTGGTGTTTTTATAGGGCTTGGAACGGATTAGGCAATTAACATGTAAAAGCCTGACCGACTTACGAAAAGATCGATTTACGAAAATAATCCGTTCTGAGGTTGGCTTCGTAAGTCGGGTTCTACTGTACTGTCATTATTTACTCACCCTCACGTCATTCCAAATCTGTTGGCTAATTTTTTTCCTACAGAGACCTTTTCTGTGCAATGGCAATGTGATCACGTCATGACTATTCACGGACTAACTATCTGAGAGCTAAACAGAATGAACTTAAGACATTGGCTGTTTTTCAAAAACCTAATTAACAACCTACATAGACAGCGTTACTGGACACCACAGGTTAGTTTTAACTTCACAGACATGACATTGAAATATTCAAAACCAACATTCAAAGTGTCTGCGATGTACAAAGAATACATATACAGTAATACCTCGGTTTACGAGTTTAATTCGTTCCAAGAGCTCTTGTACACCAAAACAATTTTCCCCATAAGAATGCACTAAAAATCACTCGATTCGTTAGGATATTTCCAGTAAAAATGCGCGCAAAGATGCAACATTGAATGAAACATTTTCTCGCACTCCAATACAATGCTCGTATACACACTGCCAAAAGAAATTAAAGGAACACTTAAATCACACTTTGATCTGTGATCATTACGTGTTCCCTTAATTTTTTATGAGGAGTGTGTGTATATGTGTTTTATATATATATATATATATATATATATATATATATATATATGCTCCATACAATATGAAACTGATTTCCATAACATCTAAGAAGATACTGCTTAACATATACTGCATTCAACTGGGAATTGCTTATGGACGTGCAGGATTTGTGCATATTCAAACAAGCATAGTTTTGAGTATGTGTGCTTATGCATATGTGAGAAGATTGAATGTGATTTATGAGAAACTAAATGTGCACAGGTTTATGCTAATATCCTTTAGAGTGCTTACACACACACACACACACACACATACACTCCTTACACTGATTTACACCCAAATGATGGTGCAGAACCCGAGGTATTGATTAGTCAGCTGGTATGAGAGAGAATCCATGAGAAGCAGAGAATCTCTCAAACATACTGAGCTGAATACTAACACACACACACCGCAGAACATACTGCAAAGTGCTCTTACACTGCCCAGTTAATAATAAATATGTACTGTATACGTCTCACGTTTAAAGGAAAAGTTCAAATTTTTGGTTTGCTGACTATAATGTAATTCCAAACTAGGGGTTTCGCAATATATTGGTTTGTTTGTCAATATGGTGCTTTTAATGAGCGTTCAGACAAACCATGTGCAAATTCATTAGTCAACAACATTGCCATGTATTTTCTCCTTACAACTGCAGTGAACCAGAGACAGCCTCAAAAACGCGGTTTGAAATTGCCGGTGTATCTTACGTCACAATCTACTATCCAATCACGCCAACGTGTGGAAGGGCTTTAGCATATTATCATTACGAAGCAGGGGAGTCTCAAGAGAAGCCATGATATCCCAGTATATTCTTCTGTTGATATGAAAAACTCAGGCACTTTATATTATTTTAACTCAGCAATATAGCAAGTGAATTATGTATATGATATATATTATTATGATGAACTATATGTCTGTGGCGAGCAGGGCGGGGTCGAGGGACCGTGAGAGCGTCACGAGAGCCGGTGGCGTGATGGATAATGAGCGACACCTGCGAGCCATCGGTCTCTCGTCTCACGGAGGAGCGGAGGCTTAAAAGGAGGAGCGACGACAGTGAAGACGAGAGAGGACCAGGCCTGGAGTTTTTGTTACGTTTTGTGTGGGCGGCGGTCGACCGCGAGGGGCCGCCGCCATTACTTTCGTTTTGGATTTATGTTTTATTTTGGTTATTAAAGTGTTTAAATGTCTGCCGGTTCCCGCCTCCTTCCTCCCTGAACATTTAACTCCGTTACAATGTCTTTCTCCACTGACGTTCTATGATGTTTTTATATATATATATATATATATATATATAAACACCTTTGTTTTGCTCTCTTCCATCTGTGCATGTTGTCCTTACTATACATTTAGTTTAAAAAAAAGAATGTTTTCTTGATTTAACACCCAGAACAGAAAGCAGCTGGTGAGACAGACAGAACTAAAGGACAAAGTGATATGGAGAACAGGTGAAAGGCAAACAGACAAACAGATGAAGTCACAATCAAAGAGCCTTGTAGACAAATAAAGACACATCAGCTGTACAGGCGGTCGTGTCGGCAGCAGTCAGTGGCATAAGAGCAGAGAGACAGATAGAGGAGGCGAACTGCTGCCTGTTTCCAGACTAAAGTGGTTGAGAGACAGACTGAATGCTGCAGTTTCCTAACAACAATCCACAGTAGCAAAGCACCAAGCCGAAACTGGGACGAGACGAAACACATCAAAAGAGCATTCTGAGGGCCACAAACACTTTAAATATCTCTTATAAACACCACACAAGAACACAACACAGCTTCACTAAAGTCTCCACGGGCATCCGATTCATAAACTAATTCTTCTCTACGTGCATTAGACCGAACTGACAGCTTATCAGAACATATGAAGCACAAATAAAGCTGATTAATGAAAATTTGCTGGTGGGGATTTTTAAAGGTACAGAATCCAAGAGGACCACAGCGAACACTTGATGGTTCGTTTATAATTGAGGTGTTTAAAGATGATTAAAAACTACATCAGTTGTAGTCAATGTGAAATGTTTCTGTGAGTAATAATGAACACAATAACAAAGTAATGAGAAAACTGAACTCCATTAATGGGGAAATCATAATGCTAGGCTATAGCTGCACTCACATCATGTCAGAATTACCATAATTATGAGTTTGTGGCTGTAAGGTTTTTACAGCTTGGTTGGATGCGTAATTATAAGTTGGAAACATTGAATATTATGGCAGCTCCAATCGTAGGAACATATATACAATTTAGTCAAATAAAAATAATTTACTCATTTATTTCACATTGCATCAGTATAATACAATTAGCACTTACAATAATAAAAAAAAAAATTAATTACTCGATTACTCAACAATGAAAAAAAAAATCATTTATGGATTTTTTTAACAATGTTTCCACTTAATAAAATCAGTAGTTACATAATAATAGTATTAATAATGTAATAATATTATTAATAATAATAAACAAATGATGTATGTGTTTTTACATTGATTCAGTATAATACAATCAGTGGTGTGTTATAATAATAATAATAATAACAACAACAACAAATTGTTATGCATGTTGTTGTTGTTATTATTATTAAATGATTTATGTTAGCTAATTTATTAATAATAATTTATTTTTCATACTGCTTCAGTATAATACAATCATTAGTTCACTTATAATAATAATTATTATTGTTATTACGATTATTAATTTAAAAAAATGTATGCATTAATTTATACACTGCTTCAGTATAATACATTCATTAGGTTAATGATAACATAATAATAATAATGTTTTTTTAATAAATAAATACATCAGTACAACTTTTTATCACTCATTTATTCAGGAAAAGTTGGATCAGTCACAAGTTTCAAGTCATTTCAAGTTAATTTAGATCCAGATGTGAACAAACTGATGGATTATTTGTTTATTGTATAAATTTGCCTGTCCATTGCTTGTCTATTTTCAGCAGTTGAACTAGCTGCAGGGTTAAAAAAAAATTACAGATGGTTTGGTAGCTAACATCTCTGTTTGATATTTCTAGTCATTTTACTCAGACTTAATAAAAACAAACCATGCTTAACTATTAGCAAAGCTAGCACAAAGCTAGCTAACAGTTGGCTAGCCACCCACATAATTATCACTTATGCAGTGTTATGACCATCACCATAGAAACAAATAAATTCAGAATCCAAGTAAACAGCTCTGAGTAAACTCTATGATTTTAATAATGAGTTGGTAATAATGGTAATTTATGATATGTTGTGAATGTAGCATAGATGGATTAGCCTACAATATTCCACAAGGCCTAGATGTGACCTTCAGGTAATGAAAATCTCTGCTATGTGAAACATTCAAATGGTGTTTTCTAATTATAAAACTCACAGAATCATGTCATTTATTGGAGGAAAACAGCCTGTTTCTCAGAAACTATTTCTATTACTACACATTTTGCACATGAATGCATATTTTGTGTAGTAGCGCCGAAAGTGGTGCGTCCGTCTCTTTAATGCATGACAGAACCTTTTGTCTTGGAGAGGCAGTGAGACACTGTGCCATTTAGAAGAAAAGCACAGTACTCCATTGTTTGATTAATCATGTTTGCGTGGTGAGAGATGCATTCTTACTCAGCCCTCAGAGAACGGCAGCCATTTCACACATCAGTTCAATATCAACTCAAGCACTTCTGATCCAATTTTACCATGTGCTGTTTGATATGACTGTGCTAAAGGGGGGATAAAAGATAGCCACAGGTGATTAAAATATTTCATCACGTTTCAACACGTTGATTGTTGCTTTTTAAGTGAATTTGTGTGAATGACACTCAAGGCTCTTAAAGGTGCAGTACGCGATTTCTGAGAAACACCGTTTTGATTTTTTAATAGCACCGGTAATAAAAAAATCATTTAGTTCGGTTATAGAACACACACCACAATTAAAAACTGAACGCATCTGCTCAAGTCAGCGTGAGCCGAATAAGAGTCACAGCACAGATCAGCAGCAGGAGTGCATTTAGTCCATTCAGCAGGATTTCATTGATCAAGTGACGACAGTGAGGCGAGCTGATTGACAAGGCAATGGCGGATGATTTAGTTTCAACACGACATGTAAAAGTGCCTATTTGGCAATATTTTTGGATTTAAACCTAATACTAATAGGGAACCAGCAAATATTAATGAGGCCATCAGTAATCGTTGCCTGATAACACTTCTAATTCACACACACACACACACACACTTTCAAGCCCACAACAATAATGAGACTTTATTATTGATTAACCAGTGGGAAATTTTTTCACCGTCACATCCCTAATGTGTCAGGACTCTGAAAACATTTATTAAACAACAAGATGCAACGAATGGTGGAAATGGTGGATGCAAAACTCACAACTACAGTAATCCCTCGCCACTTCGGGGTTCAAGTTTCGCGGCCTTCAAAAATATTCATAGAAAAATAACAATTTTAAAATACCGCCATATCGGCAGCCGTATTGCGGAAAGCAGCGTTGCTTCATCGTGATGCGAGAGAAACGGTTTCCCAGGACGCCAGACAAAGAGAGAAACGCTCTCAGAGGCTTTGTACACGCCCACGGCACTCAGACAAGACACGTGATTGGTTCCCGGCGCGAGATCGACCAATGAGAGCACAAGTGGAGTGGGAGCCTCTTCGCCTCTCCTAGAAGCAAATGTTGACGATCCAGCGCCGATATCTGACGATGAGGCGCTTCCCGAACTGATTTAAAGGCCTCATTATACCAGTGCAGTAACACCATCATCATCATCATCACATTCATGAACCGCACAGGTCTATCATCGTCGTCATTACTGCAGTCTCAAGATACTACTGTCATTCATGAGTGTAGAGCACCATAATACGTATCATATGAGAGAGAGAAAATGTATAATATTAAGGTTTTATAATTAAATCGATTTAATTAAAATATATATAAAGTATAAATATACATATTTTAAACATTCTGGTACCTACACACACATATATGCGGAAATTCCTAGGGCGG
Organism: Rhodeus uyekii; assembly: GCA_037043235.1. NCBI lineage: Eukaryota > Metazoa > Chordata > Actinopteri > Cypriniformes > Acheilognathidae > Rhodeus > Rhodeus uyekii. The sequence goes on from JAWRVZ010000132.1 coordinate 1,139,299, forward strand.
CCAATCCAACTTTGCGGATTTTCACGTATCGCGGGGGGTTCCGGTCCACATTAACCACAATAAACGAGGGATCACTGTATAATGCTATAACTAGAGGGATCTCTGAAACTGTTTGTTGGTTACATTTAAGTAACATTTCAAATCAAAAATGTAAATAGCATGAACAACAATAGCATCATCTACCATGCTACTTGAGTAACATAACATAATGTCAGCAAATTGTAAAATACAACATTCATGCACTTGAAAGTACATACAGTCTATATATTTAGCATTACATATGGTAACCAAATAAAACGCAGCTGCCTGCATGGACACATTTGAGTAACGGTGGAAAAATAGCATGAAATCTCGAGGGTCGTGGCAGTTTGTGTGCATGTTTTCTTTGTGTTTGTGATGTGTGTATTGTAGCCCAGATGGCCCTACACTCAGTTTCCGCTGTCAGTCTCATGACGGATCCACTAGATAGCGTGAAAACCAGGAGACATTCGGAGCCAGGATGCAAAACTGATCTATTAACTTTCACGTTCCTGTCAAGTCACACATTTCCTCACGTACTTCCGAAGAACTCGTGGAGCGAGAAGAATTCATGATGTTCATATTCTACCATCATTACCCCAGAGCTTTCAGAGGGAACAGTGCTTATGTGCCAAACAGCACAATTATTTTTAGCTTATTTAAATTCAGCATGAAATTGAAGTTGCGATAGTCTTTTCTTCAATATTGTGATGCATATGCGGGTGAAACGCTTCAACAAGAAAAAATGTAGAGCGGGACTTGATTTTGTCCGTGGGGAATTGATTGCTTGGATGATTGTGGTTTGTTATTGGTGAATTTCGTATGAGTGACAGGTTGTCCCGCCCTCATGCCAGAAAACGCATCATTAGAGAAGAGAAAAGGGAGGGGAAGTTATTTTGATTAAAGATCACAGGGGCATATGAATTTAAAAAATGATGTGCACAGATAAATAATTCATAAAGAAATACTGCGCTAAAAAAAATAAGAATTCTCAATTTTGATTTCATGCTGCCTGATCATTTTTTACCCTCTCTTTTTTTGCATTTCTACACCATCATCGCTTCGTCCGTCCCTTTCTCCCCTCGGATCTTCTACACGTTTTCTCTGGCATCATTGTAGAGACACAGCAGGATCTATAAATAGAGGATCAGCCAATGGCAGAGTGGGAACGCCTCATGTATGCTGGTGGGTGACTACTGGAGTGTGTCAGCGCCACTTTCTCTTTCCTTCTATCATTCCATCCCCCTTCCCCACCCTGCTATTTCTCTGTCCGTATATCCCTGGTTCCCGCATCCCACTCAGTGTTGTCACCGTCATGTCCCCCCCCCCCCTCACTCTCTCTCTCCAGGTGTCTGTTGCATAGTGATCAGATCACCCCTCTTCACCAGCTGTTCTTGCTTCTTGTCTCATGTTCTCTCTGCTTTGTTTTCCAAGAGACATTTAGAGTTCAACTTTCACATGATATCTTTACACTATACTAGTGTAAATATCACAACCAGAATACTCTCACACACACAAAATAGTAACCTACTAATGGGCAGCTTCCTTCCTTCTAAGTAGCATCCTATATAGGCACTTTCTTTTAGCTCAACCAGTAGAGCATTGGTGTTTACTACGCCATGGTCATGGGTTCGATTCCCAGGGAAAGCAAGAATTGATTAGAATGTTAATGTGTTTCTTGAATGTAATGCAAGTGGCTTTGGATAAAAGCATCTGCCAAATGCAGAAATTTTGAACGTAAATTCATCATACAAACTGCATGTTAAGTATAGAGGAAACTCAACATACAATTGATTTTTAAGACTGATGAAATGATGGTATAAAACAGAATCAATATTACAGTATTTCTAATTTATATTATTCAGTGTGTTAAAAGTTGCCTGCATTTATCAAAATTCCTCTCACTTTTTAGCAGTTATATAATGATTTATTACAATATATGTACATTTTCCCGGAAAGGTTTGGGGTCTTGTAGAATTTTCAATAAAATGTTTAACATTGATCAAGTATGGCTAAATACATCTATAACGTTAAAAAAATAAATGATGTTCATTTGAACTTTCAATTAATCAAATAATCATAAATGAAACTCTCTTTAAAATTTTATAAATTATATTTCTTGAGCACAAAATCAGCATATTAGAAGGATTTCTAAAGACAATAAAGACAGCACAAAATTGAACTTTGCATCACACAAAAAAAAATTTGTACAACAACAAAAAAAACTGTACAAATAAAATAAATAAATATATATATATATACATTTTTTTTTTTATAAGACATTGTAATTATCTTGTTAATATTACCCACTTTTTACCCAATTTTACATTTTGGATGTAGCCTGCCATGACGTACTAGCGACATTTGGGTGACTACAATTACTAGATAAAACATAATTGTCCTATTAATCCAAGTGTCATTTAACAATTCCTGAGATAATTCCTTCAGTCTGAACGCTTCTGTCTAGATGTTTGCCATATGGGCTATAGAGATGATTTAATTGCTTGTTTGTTTTGCCATAGAGCTGACAGGAGTGTCAATTCCACATCACATATGATGCACATTATTCCTAACAAGTTCTTCTTCATTTTTTTATAGCCAGTTTATTGATTAAACCAGTATATCAACCTCCCCTACTCTACAGACAGCTGATTTAGAGTTTCACAATGAATACTTTTTCACTCATAAATGGTGCTTGATGCACTCAAATTATAATTCAAACAAATTTGTTCAATTTGAAGAGCTTGACAACCATTATTGGTGTATTTCTATTTTGCAGAGATCTAGTCATTTAAACCATATGCTCATAAAACATCTGCTCTTACAGCGCTTGAACCCTGAAATTACAAGCCAGATGACATATTTCCCATCATTTTGTCACATGTAGCTGGAACTGACATTGGCGCTGTTAAAAACGCTGAGCTATGAGCTGTAACATCCATAAAATCAAGACTGTCTCAGAACCGCTTTGTAGTGTCCACTGTGCAACTGGGGCCCATTTAAAGGGATACTTCATCCAAAAATGGAAAATGTTTCATAATTTACTTACCTGCATGTTGCTCTAAAACTGTTGACAGCACCCATTGACTTCCTAGTATTTTTTCCTACTATGAAAGTCAATGGGTTAACAACATTAGTCAAAATATCTTATTCTGTTTTCAACAAAAGACAGAAACTCATATAGGTTTGGAGCAACATGAGGGTGAGTAAAGGATGATGAAATGTTCATTTTTGGGTGAACAATCCCTATAATTCAATCGTGTCTTTGTGAAGCACAGCAGGACCCAAAAACCACAATCGAATTTCAAAATACGAAGCCTTCAGTGAAAAATGTGGGGATGGACAACTGATGTACCTGTATCATGTTTTAGCTTTTGACTGATTATATATTCTAATAGAATTTAATGCATTAAATACCATATTTGTCACTTTTACACTATTTAATTCCCTGAAGTCCACTCATAGCATAAGTCAAATCCATAAAATTTAATGAAATTAATACATTTATTCAGAAATGACTCTTTAAATTGATCAATACTGACAGTAGAGAGATTTATACTATATTTATATAAAAATATTACTTCAAATAAAACACTGATTTTGAATTTTCTATTCATCAACAGGATCTTGAAAACATCAAGTTTTATTTCACTTTCAATATGTTATTTCATTTTTGAGTGTACTATCTCTTTAAGATTAAAGGGCACGTAAACGGGCTCTCCTGTCTTTGGCTAACCTCCACACGAACTATCTTTCAAAATGTGAGGTTGGCAAGGGGTTTTTTTTTTGTTTGTTTTTTTTGGAAAGAAGTCTCTTATGCTCACCGAGGCTACATTTTTTTGGTCAAACATAGAGTAAAAACTGTATAATATTATAATTTAACAAAATGCAAATGATGCAAACCAATACTCTTAGTGTCACGTGATTCTTCAGAAATCATTCTAATATGCTTTTGTAACATTATAAATACCTTACCTGTCACTTTTGACTAATTGAATGCTTCTTGCCGAATAAAAGTCTTCTGGGTTTTTTGTAACTGTACCATCATAGTTCATGTTATTATTCATCAGTACAGATCAAGTTCCTAAATACTGAATGTGTGTTTATAACCATGACCATTTCTGATTGAGCTGTAATTTCCATAGATGACCTCTGAGCTTTCTGTATAGAACATTTACATAATATTTGATTCTATATCTGAACTGTTCTTCAACCCTACTAAAATTGCCCTCAGCTACTGACTGAAGTTCAGAGCCAGAAGAGCGGATGCATGAAAATCACTCTAGAGCCCCTTCTTGCGACCATGAGCTGTCAACATCCCCTCCTCTCCGTCCTCCTGTCCATTGCCTAATTTACACTTGCAGGATTTTAAAGCACCACCAGCCATTTGCACCTTTGAGCAAAACCTCGAACACGCTGAAACAATCTCACCCTCACACGCTCATCCGTGTGCCCTCTCACTCTCCCACACACGCATCTCTGAACATTGGCTTGGTCTTTCCAATGCATCCTACACGCAGAAACAGAGCAAACGCATGCACACATTCCCATCCGCCCCGGAGGACTCTCTTCTGAGCAGTTCCAGGTTGTGTGCAGTGTGTGTCCTGGGTTCGTGCCAGTGGAGGCTGAGACTGAGCGTAGGATTCATTACCCAGAGCTTTTTGTTTAACACATCTCTCTCTCCTCCAGAAATCCATCGTTAACGGTGAAACTCTAATCGAAAATCATCAATCGGACTGCAATGTTCGGTCTTTTTCACCATTGTTATGTCACACAGTTGCTTCTGATGGCGAGTATTCAGATTAGTCTGGAATAGTTATGAAATATGATTGGACTCGGATCAGTTATATTTTGAATGTTTTTGAAAAGTCTCTCATGCTCACCAAGTTTGCATTAATCTGAACAGCTGATTTTGAAATAACGGTTTTCTGTTGATCAAAGCTTAATTTATTTTTCAGCATCATTACTTCAGTCTTCGGTGTCACAAGACCCTTTAGAAATGTCTCATATGATTATCAATGTTGAAAACAGTTGTGCTGCATAGTGTTTTTGTGGAAATTAAACCTTTTTTTTAGGATTCTTAATTGAATTTTGAAGAAAACATTGCATCGAGCTGCTTACCTCAGTGAGGTGAGGGTTGGGATTGAATCCGCATTGGTTGCACACCATGGAGCGGCATTGTGTGCATTTATTGCAGTTTGGCTGGCCGTCTGTGGTGCCCGTCAGATCTGCGCTCTTGCACACCGGACACAGCTTGCTGCTGGGCATGGGTGCGATCTGGGGCAAAGAATAGGGCGAGGAGGGAGCACTTCCCCCGGGCGAGACAGGGTGCCCACCTTTGTTGCTCCCCACATCCACCTGGAGGTTCTTCCGTGCCGCTTGACCCTGACCGGGACCCTGAGGCTGCGTCGGGGCTCCGGGACCAGGTCCCGAACCTGGCGGACCCCCAGGTTTAGGTCCCATGCTCGGGTCTGTCTGATTAGGTTTGCCTTGGATACTGAAGGAAGAAAAAAAAAGGACATGGTGTATGAATTAAAGCAGGGGTGGTGTGGCACATGCTTGAAATCACCGATAGCTGAACACTTTATTGAATCCATCTGCCCAGGGGATTCACAGGAGGAGATTTAAAGAGCTTTGTGCCACAGCTTCCAGAGTAGTTTGAATGAAAATAGAAAGATAAATCAATACAGCAGGGCAAATTCTGAGGGCTGGAAACAAACGGATTGACAAGGACTTTTAATGCTGCTCTAAAAGAATCTGCTATTTGTGGTGACAAAAAGAGGTTTCCTCTTCAGCTAAGAATATTTAGTTGTCTGAAATGGTTGTTCTTGAACTTTAATATAGAACAGAAGCTGCTTAGTGGCAAAGTTACAAAATGATGGCTATTAAAATCGGATTTTGGTTATGAATTATCATTATGGGTGCCTATTAAGCCAAGCATACCGCTATTGCTCATACCAAATCAACCTTTAAAAACAACAATAAAATCTCTCATATATATATATATCTACTCATATATATAATTTATTTATATATATATAATTTATTTATATATATATATATATATAATTTATTTATATATATATATATATATATATATATATATATATGTATATATATATATATATAAATAAATTATTAATATAATAACAACAATTATTATTATATTATATAATGCATAAAATAATGCATACTGTGATTTTATAGCTGTAGTCTAATGATGTAATTTAATCTAATTTTACAATAATATGTGTCAATTTATTGAACCTAGAATGAACATCATTGCTTCTTGCCATTGCATTACGGGAGAATGAACCTCACTGGTTCTTGAATGTCAAACAGACATGCTTAAGCTTCTGATAACATACAGACATAGAAAGTTCAAGATGGCTCTGAAGATCTGTGGCAAAATTTGGATAAAGCAAGCAAAGTAGTTAGATGGCAGGAGGCAGAAATCGACCGTGAAGGACAACTTTCAGGTGATTGAATGCTTCATTCAAAGAAATTCTTTCAATGGAACCATTTTAATGGAACTGCTGTTTACTTCAAACACACACACAAGAATCTTAAAAATCTGCCACAGGCCGTTTTATCACATCGTCGCTGTACTGCATCATGCTGTAAGTTTGTTTGTGAGCAAATTTCTGTTGAAATGTTTGGAGAAGTCAGTAAGAATAAGATCTATGAACATACTTAAGCATTTAATTGATGTTCTCTAATGAGCTATTTATTGTCGTTTCACTCAAAAGAACTGTCAATGGTGATCGAAAACCATTATGTAAATCTCAGAGCTGACATGAATGAACCTAATCCAGAAGCCTTTATACAACAATATTATTACCCAAGAAAGAGATGCTGAATGTGAGTCCTGTTTAAAATGAATTTGAGTCATGTTGTGTGTCATAAAGAAACTTTTTATCATTGCATAACTGTTTTATGTTTTATTCATGATCGCATTTACATATGAATGAGGTACTGAGCCTAACTTAATATCCACATTTTCATTGACATTTTTGCTAAAACGTTTGATTTAAAAGTAACAGTTATGCCGCATTATTAAAAGGAATTTGCTTATGTTTAAGCAAGGTGCCTTAAATAGTTAGCTATTGTACATGGATGTTATGAATGAGCTCTGCACTCCCCTCCACGGCCACCAGAGGGCGCTCACATTTATACTAACTCTACACTACACACTACATTTCCCAGCAACCCACACATTGGACTGATTGCATACACCTGGACTCTATCATCTCTGTTTGTCTCACCACCTGTTAATCATTACATGTGCTATAAAAGACTCCTTCACCCACAGTTCACGGCGAAGTCTTGATTTGCCGTAGCTATCATTTCTAAGCGTTGTTTATCCTGTCTTGTTTTGCTGTTTCCGATCCTGCCTGTTTACCCGTGTTCTGATCCTGTTCTGCCTGCCCTGACCTTTGCCTGGATTTACGTTGATGATTGATAGCTGCCTGTCTTGACCACCGCCTGTACCACGATTCTGATCCTGTCTGCCTGCCTTTGTGACCCCTGCCTGTTTATGACCACTCTTAATAAAGACATTGCGTTTGGATCCCCGCCTGTGAGTCACCCCTGTGTTACGATGGAAAGCTACTAAAAAATTGTAAGTACACAGAATATTAAATAAGTTAAAACAGAACTAAAAATTTAATCAGTGCAAAATATGAATTAATTATTCTCAACTAAAGTAACAGCATTAAAACATGGACTGAAAAGGTTGCTCAAAATAAAATAAAATAGTGATGAACAATACAATTTATATTTTATTTTAAAATACTCTCGATGCTACATACGTCACGAATGAGGTGCGGAAAGCAAGGACCCAATCGCAGGGGGAAGGTTACTTAATGTAAAATGAAAAACAAGGGAAAATACAAACAAAACTACATAATACAGGGACAAAAGACAACGAAGCAGCACAGGACAGCAAACACGAAGGGATTAAATAAACACAGGTGGAAGGGTAATTGGGCGGGAAACAGCTGGGGCAAATCAAATGTAACAAGGGAACAAGACGGGCGGGGTTACACAGTGACAAGACATGAACACGCAGCCAATGCGAACACGCATGTCCACATGAAACAGGACAAGACAGCGCGCAGCTCATAAAACACAAACTGAAAGCACGTGGCCAATGTAAATACGATCCGTGTGCTTACAACAATGCACGCAGACACAGGTTCGAGCAAAGCTTAAAACCACGCCCACCCACAAGACAGAGCAGCACTCGTCTCGTGTGCTCACGACAAGAACGAACACACGGGTCATGAATGTCCGAACCCCGACACAAAACCGAAACTGAACAAGACCAGTCTGGGGATCGGACATCATAACCCACACACAAGACGGTACACAGACAAGAGAGCGCGCGCAACCACAAATGAGGTAGTGTCAGAGCTCTGCCACAACACCAAGAAATGACTAGACCGAATGTTGCAGAACCCTGACAGCATAGATACTTTTGCATAGATACTTAAGTCTCTTTTTGACTGAAAAAAAGAAACTAAATTTTTTTTCAAGAGAGGAACATTGTTGCAGAGCATGTTTATTGCATCATCCCACTCAGCTAAAAACCTCTTTTTAAGTTAATTGTTCTTTAATACACAACCAGGGGCACCCAAATGGACATCAATTACATTTAAAAATCCTATGTTTCTTTATTTCTGCTTAGTCAATTTTTTTCCTTTTCAAGTAAGCATCAGTGCTGAATTTACAGCTGCCTCCTTTTGAACTCCTCTGTTGAACCCTTTCTTGGCCTCTTTTTCTTTTTTCTTTTTTTAAAGTCCCCAAGTTTGCTATAAAGGCATAAGGGGGTTTGTGCAGACTTTCTGCTACTCTGAGGTCGTTTATCACATGTCAACAGCAGTAATGATTTTCTCTTCTTCTTTCTTCCACAGGCTGGTGCTGGGATTAGCGAGCAATTAGAATGGACTATAAGCTTTCTCTATGGTCATAACAACATCTCTGGAGAGCCTGGCTAACACACCAGCGCACGGGTACACACAGAGAGCCTCAAATGTACACGCAAGATACTTCAAAAGCTTACACTCTCTGGCAGATTCTGAGGAGAAAGGAGAAAAGCGTGCGAGAACTAAAATAGCAGGTTTCACAGTAACAGAGAGTCAGGCTGAGAAAAGTGTGTGTGTGTGTGTGTGTGTGTGTGTGTGTGTGTGTGTGTGTGTGTGTGTGTTTGGCTAGCTCTGTTGTCTGTCCAGGAATATTTCCAGCACCTGGTCCCTCATTATGTGCAGCCCTAAAACTTCAAGTGAAACTTCAACGCCAGAAAATCAGGCCGTCTTTCCCATCTTGCTTCATCTAAAGCCATTACCAAGGTCCGAATCAACTGAGACGCGCCGAAGCGGGAGAAAAGCTCATTATTTCAGTGTCAGCTTTGTATTCTGCAAAGAAATTTAATCTCAGTCCAACTAGAGATCCAAAGTTCCTTCCCAGCATTCAATTTACACACTATATTGAGTTCAGAACAGTCCGCCTCAGGTTGAAAGGCTTAGGGCCGGGCGATAAACGGTATCATATTGAGATTGCGATAAAATTACACTGATAAGTATTATAAGCTCTGGCCATTTTTACTAGATATGGATTCATCTAAAAGCCTGACACAGCAGAAATAAATGCGACTACAGCTAATCAGTGCATGTCGCTAATAAGAGATTCTGCGTGTCTCTGTGTATCAGACGAAACCGTGCCGTTCATCTGCCGTCTGAATATATGAGGGCATGAACACATGAACTTCAGCTCCAGTCACTTCAAAAGATTGAGGAAAACTACAGTCAAATACACACTGAATTACACTGAACTACACACTGAATTACACTGAATTACACACTGAACTAAATTTCAAGAAATTATGAGAGAAATTTATCACTACTGAATACAAAAATGTACTTCTCAAAGTAATTATAATAATGTTATTATTTCAAAAGAATATCATATCAATATATTTTCATTTAATTACATTTTACAAGTTTTTATTTCAGATCAAATAAAATAAAAAGAACAGGCCAAACAATGGTTTCTAAATTCTCAGGAAGATAAATAAGACAATTATTGGCATGCAGGTTATTTGTTCTATGAAGAATTTAATGAAAAATAATATGAAAAATATTTGTGGGCATATTGAGATTTCTGACTTGGGTATTTAGCAAATCAGAGTACAGTTTGAAACTTTTTTTTAGATCTTTAAGGAGTAATTAAATTTAACTTAATCTCACTGATGTCTACAAGAATCACTGTGATAGTAGTTTTAAATAACACAACATATACAACTGGTTTAAGGTTTCTTTTCTGTAGCAGAAATAAACTCACTGACAAATTCATCAAAAACTTTTTATAACATGGCTGATTTCATTCATCATGTCTTTTTTAAAATTAGAAGAACTACGCACCCAATGCACTCTGAGATATTGCAAATATCAATAATCTTTGAATTTATCTTTACTGAAATCCTGAGGCCTAGGCTGGAGAGAGAAAGCTTCAATAGAGAGTGAATTAACAGCAAAGTGAACAGCTAGAGGGTAAACGCACTCAATGCTAAATCAAGCTTCTTGTAATGTCCTTGCCCAAAAGTCAGACATCTACACAGCTCAATAATCTTTTAAAAGGTCCAGTTCCTCACAACCTGAATATGTCAGGGTTCTGCCACATTCGGTCTAGTAGTCATTTCTTGGTTTTGTGGCAGAGCTCTGACACTACCGTTATGTCTCGTGTTTGGTGTGTGTGCGCACGGCGTCGAGGATTCGAGCCGCGCGCGCTTGTCTGTGACGTCTTTCGTACAAGTTATGATGTCCGGTCCCGATACTTGGGTCTGGTTCAGTTTCGGTTTTGGATCGGGATTCGGGCATTCATAACTCGTGTGTCTTCGTCCTTGTCGTGAGCTCGTGAGAACTCGTTCTTGCGAGCTCTACGTTATGTGAGTGGGCGCAGTTTCAAGCCTTGCGCGAGCCGCGCCTCCTCTCGTCCGTGTGTTTATGTTTGGCACGCGGTTCGCATTCCATCGGCCGCGTGCTTGTGTTTTGTCACGCGCAGTGGTTGTCAACAGCTGCGCGTCGTCTTTGGTTAATTGTCTGCATGTTCATGTATTGTCTGTTACCCCGCCCGTCTTGTTTCTTTGTCATTAGGTTGATTTTTCCCAGCTGTTTTTCCTTGTTAGCTTCCCCATGTCCTCCCTATATATTCCGTCTTTGTCTACTGTTCTGTGTTGCGTCGTTGTCTTTACTATGTCTGTTCCTGTCCAGAGTTTTTCCTGTCAAGTCAAGTCAAGTCAAGTCAAGTCTTCAGTCTAGTTTTTAGTCAAGTCTTAGTCAAGTCTAGTCTGGTCTTGTTTTTCCCCCTCGGGGTGGTTTATGTTTGTATTTTGTTTTATTTTGTATTAAAAGCCCTTTCACCTGCATCTCTGAGTCCTCGCTCATCCCTTCATCCCCAAACCTGACAGAATATTAAAGACCCTTTTATTATACCCTTGTCTTGATTCAGTTTTGGAGCTCTACAGAAATAGGTTTTCATGCTTGAATGTTCAAAAACACACACACTTTTTTCACATTTCTGATATTGTTGCAGCACCTCTCTTCTCAGTCTGTCTGTAACGCTGTGTTTAGTTCCTGTCTCTATGAAGCACTTTACCCTGAAACACGTGATGTGCTCTGATTGGTCGGCAGGACCAATGTGTTGTAATTGGTCAACCGCTTCAAGCATGTTTGAGAAATGCCACGCCCCTTTCCATAACCATGAGTTTCCGCTTCTCGGACATGGCGACAAAACACTTCTTACTAACTCAACCAGCCCTTGTCCCTTTTTTGCATTTGCCTTGGCCAGGAAATACAGTAATACCTTGAGATCGAATACGAGCGTCCTGACATACGAGTATTCAGAGATACAAGCAAGCCTTCCAGCTAATTTTTTGCTTTGAGATACGAGTGAATATTTGCGATTCGAGCAGCTTACAGACGGCGACGCTAGGGGTTCAAGCACTCGGTGCAGCACTAGAAACTTCTCTTGCAGCCTGCTGGTAACTGGTATAGCCTAAGGCAGATACTATACAAACAGGGATCCAGTCTGTTACATTGTTTTCTAACATACCCTTGAGACACGTCTGTCACCAGATTTGAACTTTGAATGGTAGGGAGTAAAACCAGCAGGGCCATGGCTATTGACAGAGTGAGTCAATACACCATACATTTTATGGTGTTTAATCAAGGAGTTATTGTGTCTGCTATGATTGATTGTCTCATTAACTGAAGCATGTACTTCTTATAATTATCTAGTGCTCAGGTAATTATTCATGAATACAGAAATCATAAAAAAAACATAATGGAGCACTGATTAGCAATTTCTACTCTGCGTATCGGTGCAGGTAATCATTAAACTTTCTGTGGTCATTCGATTTAAAATGCTTGGCAAATTGAGATATTTAGACATTTCGCCCTCAGACGACTCCATCTGCTTCAACAGAAAAACAGATATACGGATGTGGACATACTTGCTTGACTATCCAAATGAGGACTTACCACAGACGTTTAATTGTTTTTATGTAAACCTAGTTATAATTATTACAAACCAACCCAAACTTTAATAATGATAATAATAAAGACTTTTCCTCGGTTAAAAAGATACATTTATCTGACATAAGTACAATAAATAAATTAGGGTGACAGTTAATACACTCAAATTTAAGCTAAATATTGCATAAAACAAAATATCACCAACTATTTAGAAGTTTGGGAAAAAGTATGATTTGTTTTAAAAGAAATTAATACTTTTAATCTGCAGGGATGCATTAAATTGATCAAAAGTAATTAATTAAATCTATTTATAATGTTCTAAAAGATTTTAATCTCAAAATAAATGCTGTTCTTTTAAACTTTCTATTCAGCAATGAATCCTGAAAACAATATATCATGGTTCCTGCAAAAATATTAATGAGAAATATTTCTTGTGCAGCGAATCATCATTTTTGTGAAGGATCATGTGACACTGAAGACTGGAGTAATGATGCTGAAAACTCAGCTTTAATCACAGGAATAAATGACTTTTTAAAATATATATTCAAAGAGATAAATTGTAATAATATATCTGCTTTTTGAAGCCTTAGTGGGCAGAAGAAACTGATGGATGAGCATGGACGGATGGATGGATAGAAAAACGGATGGATGGATGGATGATGGCTGGATGGACAGATCTTATAATTGTCTTTATAAAAAAAACAGAAGTCTATGGTATATTCTCATGTCGAATCTATGCATCACATCGCCAGCTCCCTTTATCCCTCTGAATGCTGCTTTACATTCATCAAATCTATACGCAGCATGACAATACTTTAATCCTACCACTCTAAACAACATCCTAAATTGGCCACAATCGCATGTACAAAGGGGCTCGAGTGTTTCCCCCGAACAGAGGTGAACGTTTACGGTGATGCTCTCTTCTCTTTGCGGTCCATAAAGGGGCTAACAGCAGCCTTAGACAGCCATGTCTGCTGGATCAGATTAATTTGGATCTGTAGTGCTGAGCAGTCCCCTTCACTCCTCTCTCTACTGCACGGAGCCTGTGTTAACACCTCTGATGAGTCACAGAGTGACAGAAGGAGAGTACAAAACCAGTGGGAGTCAGCTCCACATGAGAAGTACAGACATGGGTGAAGACTGACAAACTGAATCCGTGTCTCCTCTCGCTCGAGATACAGTCCTATGAGGACTCATGTGAAATGAACTATACTACACTTCTCTGCGGAGTCCTATATTCCTATAGTGCACTACAATCATGTGCACCATATGGTGCAAAAGAGTACAAGATAAGTCATCGTCATTTGTGGCATAATCTTGATTACCACACAGTTCATTTCAAATGGTCCCTTCTATTCTCTAAAAAAAAGGCCAAAATCTGGGTTACATTGAGGCACTTACAATGAAAGTCAATGAGAACAATAAATGTTACAGTACTCTGTAGTTCATAAACAATATGTGTGTTTACATAATTTCATGGTTACCAATCATTCCTGTGTAAAGTACTTTTTGCCATGACAACACATTCCCATAAACCCTAACAGCCTAAAACGACTATGATCGATGATTTAACTAACTTCACAGTTTTTATCTTCTAAATGCAGATTTTGTCATTGTTTCAAAGGACATTAGCCAAAAAACATCATTTTTGTTTTCATGTGGACTTTAAGGACGTAATGTAGCATTTACTGCCTTCGAATGTTTTTAAAAGGTCGTGGAGGAATTCCAATGAGGAAAAGAAACAAACATAAAGCAAACACAACAGGGCTATATAACGGCTATTCACATGAGATTTAAACTAAATGATTTATACTTTAATTTAACACACTACTCCACATAGAAAGAACAGAGAGACTACACAACTAGTTACTGACCTGATGCAGACTAATATACACACAGTAATACCTTGAGATACGAGCATAATCCACTCCAGGATGGAGCTCGTAACTCGAGTTGCTCGTATCTCAAATCATTTTTCCCCATAAGAAATAACGGGGAAAAATGAATCCGTTCCGGCCCTCTAAAAAAATTTAATTGCTATAGAGACATACACACACACGCACACACAAAAATTATAGTATATCAGGATTCCTGTGATATAAAATAAAATGTGGTTCTTCCCTTCTAGACAGACGATACAGTAGCGGCAAGTGCGGAGGAGGAGGAGGAGGAGGAGGAGGGAGGGATAGTGTAGATTATGTAAATTACGTAGATAACGCAAACACAATACGGAAGTTTAGTGTTTCATCCCATATAGTGTATTGGATAGACTGCACGCACAATAATGTATGTGTCAGAACTTATTATTATTGAACACACATAACTCGTTCTGCTCCCAGCTTAATACTCATGAATCACCCGGTAACCTCCGCTGTAAAACCAAGGTGATCCTCTAGTGGAGTCCATATGCAAATACCTCATAAATGTATACAAGATATACCACAGGAAGACTCGCGGAAGGAAGTCGACGAAGGCACGTGGGCTCCGAGTGCTCGAACACCTCTAGCGTCAGCGTCTGTAAGCTGCTTGTATCTCAAAGCAAAAATTGCTCGAAGGCTTGCTCATATCTCAGAATACTCGTATGTCGGGACGCTCGCATCTCAAGGTATTACTGTATTGCTAAATCGGTCTGGAGCGAGGTTTAAGTAAGGTAACATGAAAATAGGCGGGGCCGTCTCAAATCTGGCCCACTGGCTCTACACAGCTGGTGTGGCGTACTATATGCCTTGCCAATACTATGCTGCAATACAGACCACATTTACTATATTTTGACTTACAATGAATATGTCATGCTGGTACAGTAAGGTTTGAAGGCTGGGTGAACAGTGAACAACTAAAGATTAAGTGTCGTATGATGGAATAGGTCTGAAATGGAAAGATGTGGCGTTAACCTTTTTAAAATTGGCCTTTCGACATGTGGGCCGGGGAGCATCACTATATTCTATCCGTTTTCTTCCGAGGCTTAATAAATGGGACGCTTTAAAGACACTGAGCGGGAGCATAAAGAGAGAGCTAAAAGAATGCTGCAGGCTCACAGAGAACATTTATTCGATTTCTGTGTCATTACAATTCAGGTCCTTTTTATGGGGGTGATGTTTGGCGGCTAAGACAGCAATGTTCCTATCCCATCTGCTGGGAAATAAAGAGCCGGATACTGTTCTGTCTCTCCATCCATCTCCCTCATTCCTCCTGTCTTTCTCTTCGTCCGTGTTTCACTAATAGCACAAACAACACCTACACACTTTCCTGAAAGTCCACACAAACACACTAATAGCTTCTGGTTCTTCATTTTGGCCGTCAATCAAAAGGACACATTCTGAGTTTGTGCCAGGAAAAATTTTAAACATGTCAATTCTGAAACTAATTTCAGGCTGTTTCCTTCACATGCTTCCCCATGTGATTAGACTCATGAAATTATATAGCTACATAATTCAATCTTAATGAAAACATGATAAGAAAACAGAAGACTGTGTGTAATACGGGAAAAGATTGACGGGAAGATTTGAAACTGTAGATTGCTGGTTCAGTCAAATTATTCTTTAGCAGTAAACTTCACTACAAGCTAAAAAAAAAAAAATAGCCAAATACACTGAAGCTATGCAAGGAGAATATATTTTTTACTTCAATTAACCTCAGTAAAAAAAAAAAAAAAAAAAAAACATTTATTTAATTTGTGTATATATATATATATATATATATATATATATATATATATATACACATACATACATATATATATATATATATATATATATATATATATATATATATATATATATATATATATATATATATAAATTAAATATATTTTTTTATATATACACATCTGGCATAAGTACAATAAATAAATTAGGGTTAATACACTCAAATTTAAGTTAAATATTGCATAAAACTAAATATCACCTTAATTTACACAACTTTTTAAAAGTTTGGGGAAAGTATGATTTGTTTTAAAAGGAATTAATACTTTTAATCAGCAAGCATGCATTAAATTGATCAAAAGTAATTAAGTAAATCTATTTATAATGTTACAAAAGATAAATTATTATAATTCAAAATAATTGCTGTTCTTTTACACTTTCTATACAGCAAAGAATTCTGAAAACAATATATCATGGTTCCTGCAAAAATATGAGAAATATTTATTGTGCAGCAAATCATCATATTTATGAAGGATCATGTGACACTGAAGACTGGAGTAATGATGCTGAAAACTCAGCTTTAATCACAGGAATAAATTACTTTTTAAAATATATTCAAATGGAAAACAGTTATTTAAATTGTAATAATATTTCACAATATATATGTCTTTTTTAATGTAATAAATGAAGCCTTAGCGGGCAGAAGAGGCATGAAGAGAAGAGAAATATTTTAAAAACTACCCCAAACTTTTGAACAGTTCTGATCCACAACAATTAACTAGATATTTATTTCACTACAAAATTAAGAAAGAAAAAAAAGGAAAGTGTTGCAGGAATACTGAGGATGAACCATCAAAATGAAATGACTCACTAAAATGAATCAGGCTTCCTCAGGCTATTCAAGAGACCATTTCATTGATAGTTTGTTACTAGAAATGTAAATTATTTTAAAAAGCCCAGTAACAAAAAATGTAGTTATTAGTGTTACGATTTCTATTAAGTTATTCCCCAATATTGCTGCTTACAACCAACCGCAATGCTATGAAATACTGCAAGCATCAAACTTTAAAACCTGTTTTAAAAGATTTCAAAGCGAAAAAACCCATGAGAAGATTAGCACAAGGTCTCGTCTCATCTGTAGGCATCACACGCACTTCACCAGTGAATGATGAAGTGGCTTGATACGGTACATAAGACATGACATCACTCACAGATGCAGCAGTTTCACACACTATGCATGCGTGTATGACGGGATGACATTGTACAGAAAAATCTGGGCATTTCAGTACATCAATAAAAACCTGAGATGGACACGAGAAGAAGAAAAAAGCACGAGTCACAGAATGGCCCATGAGAAAAACAAATGTTTCCCCTGCCCAGGTTGCAATATCCTCAGCGGGTTTGTTTCTCCCTCAAACACTCACGCAAGCAACGACTGCGACTACACACCCATTCAGGAGTTTTAATGATGCCGGTCAGACACAGACAGTCAGTACGTGCAGCGGTAACATTACTCTGTACTTTTCTCTCACGTCCAAACAGATTCACCTTTAGCTTATGAACAAAACCAATCAGGCCATAGAGAAACGCTGACATCAAGAATACACTCTCACTGTGAGAGGCCTGACTATATACAAACCGACAGCTAGGTCACCATCCTGCAACAAATATATTTCATTTGCATCATTGCATTGTAAATCAATGTTTCAGGTTGGCTACACGGTGTGTGTATCTGCACTTCAAAACACTTGAGACGCAGTTGGGCAAGATGCAAAACAAGTCTCGCTTCTTAGACAAGGTCGTTTAGCATTTTAGCCAATATACAACAAGCATTCCCAACCAGTGGGTTGGAAGGGAAAACACTGCTAAAAGCAAATCATATACTGCAGATGACTAACCACATAATTGTGTATATTTAGAGTAGGAAAATATATCAACTAATACAATAAGGAAAATGAATCACATATAGTATGTTTAGTTGAGCATGAAATCAAACTTTTCATTATTTTGCCTCAAATGGTCCAATTCTCACTCTGAACTAGTTGCTTATTATCATGCATATTACAAGGATATTGGTTTGTTTATTAGTTCTTATAATGCATGATCATATTCTACATCCCTTAATCCTACCCAACAATAAACGTAACAGCTATCTTACTACCTATTAATGAGTGAGAGTGAGTTCTCAAGAGTGAGAATTGGACCCTAATCAAAAATGTGACCACACAAATCTATGACTATAGATGCGAGTCAAATTATTATTATCCAATCTCTAACAATGGCTCTCAACCAGTGGGTTGCAGGGAAACAATGCTAAAAGCAATTAATAAAATGCAACTATTGCGCATATTTAGAAAATGAAAATGAATAGGCTCATCAACTTCTACAATGGAAAAGAAAATGAGTAGCACATGTTTTGATGTTTAAGTCAAGGGTTGTGCATCAAATCAAACCTTACAATATATGGCACTAATTCATCTGTGACTGTAGACCCAAGTCAGATTATAATATACAGTTTATAACAGTGGTTCTCAACTAGCGGGTTGCAGGTAAACTACTAAATAAATAATAATGCTAAAAATAGTTAATCAAATGCAACTAACTGTGCAACTTATCCACTTAACAATGGAAGAGAAAACGCTCAAAGTTTGTGCATCCAAGCAAAAAACTTTACAGCGTCACAAAAATAAAGGTTCAAATAGGGGGTTTCCATAGCGATAACGTTACGTTGCTGTAGCGTTGAGGATTAGGAAGGGCGCGAGACGCAGGAGAACAATATTTATTAAACAAAACTCGGGAGGCATTCGCGCAACATTGCATAGAAGTGAACCGACCACGACTGGAGCGAACGCAGGGAATCAGAGGGAACAAGACGCAGCTGACAATAATAACTGGGTGATTGAGGTGAATGGAATGACACTGGGAGATCACACAGGGAACCTGGATGAAAACAAAGACAAGACAGACATGTGACAGATACAATGTAAGAATCATTTAAGGTTCCCCAAAGAACCTTGTGAACTTTTCTTAAAAGAACATTTAATGAATCTAAAAACCTTTTTCCACTGTAAAGGACCTTTTGTGCAACGGACAGGTTCCATGGAGGTCACATCTACGCGTATGCCTGCCGAGTTTAGTTTAATAAATATTGTTCCAGTGTTCTCCTGCGTCTCACACCCTTCCTAACCCATTGCTACAGCAACCGTAACATTATCGCTATGGAAACCCCCTATTGGAACCTTTATTTTTGTGACGCTGTAAAGCGTTTTGATTGGATGCACAAACTTTGAGCGTTTTCTCTTCCACTGTTAAGTGGATAAGCATGTTTACTTTCCTATTCTAAACTTGCACAGTTGCATTAGTTGCATTATTATTTATTTAGTAGTTTACCAGGAACCCGCTAATTGAGAACCACTGTTATGAATTGTATAATATTATAATCTGACTTGGGTCTACAGTCACAGATGAATTAGTGCCATATATTGTAAGGTTTGATTTGATGCACAACCCTTGACTTCAACATCAAAACATGTGCTACTCATTTTCTTTTCCATTGTAGAAGTTGATGAGCCTATTCATTTTCATTTTCTAAATATGCGCAATAGTTGCATTTTATTAATTGCTTTTAGCATTGTTTCCCTGCAACCCACTGGTTGAGAGCCATTGTTAGAGATTGGATAATAATAATTTGAGTCACGTCTATAGTCATAGATACATTTGTACGGTCACATTTTTGATTAGGGTCCAATTCTCACTCTTGAGATAACTCAGCTATCTTACTAACTATTAACTATTAACTAATTACCATTTAACAACCTTTACACAACCCATCTGTTACTGTAGAGGCAAGTCAGATTATAATATTATCCAATATTAAACAAAGCTGAAAGCAGTTAATAAAATGAAACTAACTGTATAGTTGTGCAATTTAGAATAGGAAAATGAATAACAATTTTAAAAATGGGAGAAAAAGTGCTTTGGTTGCTAAAGGTCATGTATCCAATTAAACTCTATGGTATTTTGTAATAAATTCATCTGTTACAGGCGTACTGTAAGTCTCATGACCCTCATCCATACAATCAGAATGGGTCCAATCAGTTTGCGCCAACCATAATGATGTTTGTGCAATGAATTATTGGCTGCCAAGAGCACAAAACTATTGATATCCAAGAGATGTTTTTGTACAACAACCAATTTTGGTGCTGTGCTGGGTCGCCACTTCACGTCCAATGTAAAATCTGTGTTTGAAGCAAAACCACTTGAGAATCACTGCAATACAATATTGACCCGGAGAGAGCAAATATGCAAACAGGATAAAATGCAATACAAAAAGTTTGAATAATTCTAAGTCTTTCAAGTGCAAGGAAATTCACACATTGCATTATTTAAAGATTGTAGAGGGAGAGAGAACTGGCGATGGGAGAGGGGTGGGGAGGAATAGAGAGAGGTTGTGAAAGATGTTTGCTCGCACGTGTAACAAGTCACATGGATCCTCGTCAAAATTTACTCAATTATTAATGCTATAACATTTTATCATGCTTGCACTCAGAACCCTCCAGTGTCTTTTACAGTGGGATTTTAGTACCAGTGCTATTTTGATATCAGCGCTATTAGGCGTGGTTCACAAAGCAAAGAATTTCACTTCACGTAACGACTCTGATACAAAAGCAAACCGAGGTTTACATGAATGAATAAGAGTGTATGACACACCTCAAATTATCTCAGAACAAGCCTCACTTCGATAGCCTATCCCATCAGACAACAGATTTCCATAAGTATTTACTATACAGCTGAATCTATATAACATTCTCAGATAATTTGGCAATATTATCAGCCATGCACTCTGATCATAGCGATCAAAGATCAGAAACTAACATAGGTGGCTTGGTTCCGGACAGAGTAAGGCTAACACCGCAGACTGTCTGTAATGAATGGAAATATACACTAAATAAAACCAGCAAAACCAAAGCATTCCCATATGGCTGCTATTTCATATGCATGCTCATATGTAAATAGATATATGAATGAAGTTTGCTAGAGATCAAATAACCCCACAGCGTATGTTAGTTGATTCCTGATCTCGTGCACATAGAGGTTTTTAGCTGACAACTGGCTTGGTAGGTTTAGGTCATGCATATCATTTGGTGTAAATGATCGGGTGTGAAGTGCAAGGCTGTTAATAACATAATTGTCGATGCTGAATATGGCTAAAAGTGACTGTAGTTCTTTTAAATGTAAAAACACAAGATTAGACCCCACTGACTCGTATCGTGTAGCACAAAGCATTGCATAAGATTCACAAAAATATACAAGAGGCAGAAGCTTTAAAAATGATTCGGGATACCTGTTCATTCCCGGGCCGTGTCCGGTGCCCATTCCCCCGGCAGGCGCTCCGTTGCTCGGCTTGTGGAGCTGTCCACCGCCCGCTGGTGCTGAAATGGAAGCCGGTGCTCCAGCCGAGGGGACAGCGCCTCCCGGTTGCCCCGGCTGGCCCTCTCCTTCGAGGCTCGCTTCATTCCCCATTGTCCCTCTGAGTGAGACGGAGGAGAATGACGAGATCTGCGGACTAGCGTCTGATAGGGGTGTATTTAAAAAAAAAAAAAAACTAGGAGAAAACTCAGCGCAGCTCCTCTTCCGCCATCATCACCTACAATCCAGCATCCTGAGCGGAGCGCGCACGCGTGCGCCCAGCGGAAGGGCTCGACCGAGCACGCGCAGAGCGGGGAGCGCGCAAGGGAACAGAGGCAGGGCGGAGGAGCGGCGGGAACGCGCTTGTGTCCTAGATCTACAGTCCTGTAGACTCGAGACTTGGAGAAATGTATATTTCTGATGTCTAGAAACAATGGGGGTTACGTTTAATGCCATTTTATTTCGTTTTCAGATCCCAACACCTGGATTTTTAGTGTTATGAGAATAAATGTCTCTGCATTAAATTAAACCAAATATAAATCATTTTCTTAATGTTAAATAATAGTGCTAAATTTCAATATAATTCACCATCTATTAAGTCTTAAATTATATTATAATATTATAACCCTAACATACTACTAATAATAATGATAATACAGATTAGTTTATATTTTGGGACTATATATATATATGTGTGTGTGTGTGTGTGTGTGTGTGTGTGTGTGTGTGTGTGTGTGTAGAATGCATTAAGTTATCAACATTCCAATTCCATTCCATTCCATTCCAAGTTCAATACTGTGAAAATAATCAACAGACAGACTTCATAGGCCGGGGCTAGTTGTCACGGGCATAAATATGCATTTAGTATATTAGTTTCAAATCTCATTTAAAAAGACAGAAAAATCTACATTTACATTCAGCTGTTAAAATGAAATTTAAAGGTCATTTTTAATTTTAAACAGAATGGGACACAACTCAACCCTCCAGGAGTGATAAAGACACTGTCATCATCTTTTAGTTTCATCAGTCAACTCTGAGCTAGCGCATCAGAAGCGCTTGCAATATTGTGTGATGTTAAGAAACCCTTTGAAGCACAGAAAGTTAAATATTAAGCATTTTTACTTACAGCTATGCTGCAAAAAAAAGTGAACTGATTTTTTGTTGTGATTCTGTGCAAAACAGGATGTCTGCTGCAAAAGAAAGAGAAAGCATGAGCTCAGTGAATAAAGAAAGGCACGGTGCTCTTTCAAAGTCACTGGCCCTCTCTTCCAGATGGCAAAATTGTCATTTCACACCCAAGCAAAGCTGCTCAAATCATCAATCAGCTAAATCAATACTAATTTTGACTCCATCCCAAGCTGTTGCGGCAGACAATAAGACTGTGGCACTAATAGATGGCTGCTATATTTATAGCAAGAATCTCATATTCACCTGCATGAAAGGTAGAATAAGGGAGAAGAAAAGAGAAAAAAACACAGAGATTTGCTTGCATTGCAAACAGACTGATGATCCTTTGATGCTTTTCCTCAAGCTCTTCCAGTTCAAAAGCTTGGGGTCAGTAAGATTACATAACAAGGAAACATTAAATTGATCAAAGCTGACTGTAAAGACATTTATACTGTTACATAAGTTTTGATTCACAAAAAATGCTGTTCTTTTGAAATGCTCTTCTTCAAAGTATCCTGAACAAAAATGTATCATGATTTCCACAAAAATATTAACTTTTTTCTCACCTTTTTACTTTTTCCCACCTGGATGGGCTTGCTTGTTGGTTTGTTTTGACTAAACCTAATTGTGTCTGTATACTCTTATGTTTTTCATAACTATATTTATTAATGTTGTATTTGTATATGTGCACTGGAAGCTTCAGTACCAAGAACATTTCCTTGTGTGTGCAAGCACACTGAGCAATAAAGCTCTTTCTGAATCTACTCTAATCTGTTTCTGTGCAAGTGAGATGAGTATCTAGAACAAGGGTAGGCAAGTTTGGTCCCGGAGAGCCATTGTCCTGCACAGTCTATCTCCAACCCTAATCAAACACACCTGATTCAGCTAATTAATGTCCTGCTAAGGCTCCAGGCAGGTGAGGGTTGTTCTCAGGGTTGGAACTAAATTCTGGAGGACAGCGGCTCTCTAGGACCGAACTTGCTACCCCTGGTCTAGAACTACAATAACCATGGTAGGGGAATTTACAGTTAAGACCCGAGGACAGGATATGTTGAATGAAGAGCAGGAATCAGAAGTGCAGTCAATAGAAGATATTTTAGTGAAGTTTAGTTTGCAGTTTCATCAGTAGAAGCTTCAGGTCTCACAAGAAGTTCGTAGGCCGCCCCACATACAATAACATTGTTACAGCAATTATACTCTAACAGAGGGTGCTAACTACATCAATGATGACGGTTAAATGATTCTGATTGGCTAAGAAAGAAAGAAACAGGATAAACAAAACTAGTAATTTTCCACACAAGAGCAGACAGTCTGAAGCATATCTTCGTTGATCACATGGTTGACGGGTTCGTGACGTGGCTTGTCGAGAACAAGTCATTCTGTCTCCTTATGGTGCCAGTTAATCACCGCACCAATACAGACCATATTAACACACACACACACTCACACACAGATACACAGCTTCTCCAAGGCTGAACTCGGCTCAGACTCCAACTATCAACAGAAAGACTTCTCAAAACATTCTGATAACATGTTTTATCTGTTGAGAAGTACAGACAATATTCATCCTTACTCTATGGAAAAATATAGAAAAGTAAAGAAAGGCTTTAACTAATAAATATTCCTAATTTGATTATAAATCACTGTTTACAAATCATTCAATTAAGGAAAAGGAAAAGAACATATGAAAAATGAGACAAAGAAAAGAGTATAGGTACAAATAAGAAAAATAAAAGAATATCTATACAAGTGGCAATGGATTTCCGAATCGTATCTCATATCATCTGATTTCTCTCAACTTGAGGACAGGAGAGATGTTCGTAAATACATGGGAAAACAACATAATTGTTACTTATTTGTAGAAGTAACTCAGATATTTTGTTGTGAGTTTAAAAGTAATGGGGGTAAAAGTAATCTGATTATGCAATTCACGTTGCATCCTCACTGCATATGACTGAAGACTGGAGAAACGATGCTGATAATTCACGGGTATAAATTACATTCTAAAATACACTCAAATAGAAAAGTTATAGGTTAGAATAGAAAATTTCAATTAAATGCAGCCTTGATGAGCATAAGAGACACGGTAGTATAAATGGGACTAGTGGTATCTGCGTTGGTCAGGAGAGATTAAGAGTTCACGCGGGTTCTTCAAGGCAAGCCTAGTCTAAAGCCCTGAATGTGGAGTTCAGGTCCTCAGAATCAATGATCTTCACTGAGAGAAATAACAGCACATCTCTGCTCAATAAACCATATGAGGCAAAAAATCAATGCTAGAATCCATGTTGTTTAATGTATGAGAAAAAAGTATTACTATGCACAGGTAATTATGGCAATTATCACATTTTGTACAATGACTATAATCATTTATTTGGCTGCTTGAGTTAGACCTTGGATAGCGAAGGCCAAAAAGGAAGCGATAATCTAACAAAGTAGTACAGCCTACAATCATGTTTAATCTGTGGTGGGTAAAATCATCCTCATCCTACATCCTTCAAACGTGTTTGCTTTAGCTTAAATGTTCACGGGCAAAGTGAAAGTGCGTATTTGTCGAGTCTGTCGTCTCTGGCTTATATTAGATTAACTCATTTTGAGACCTAATTGAAACAGAGCTGACTGACTGGCACCGAGTCTTGGCATGGTGGCACAGTGACTACAGCTGAGTCCTCTCGCAGGCCGCCTCCTGATCACACAGCTGGTCCACAATTATCTCTGTTTGCATGGGACCGAGACGAGCAAATATCGTATGGACGCACATCGGCCGCGGAGATATCAGCTGTGGTGCAACTTAAGTTTATAGCGGATGGTTTGAGCAATGGTATTAAGATACATTTTGCCATGAAAGCATAAGAAAATAAAGTTTTTACAACAAACTTTTCAGAGGTCTATCACCTCAGAGTCAAGCACATCGCCTTCTTTTGTTGGTTCTGCAAAAGGGGATTGATATAGTTAATCACTTCAAAAGTAATGAGTGTGAGTCTGCCCGGAATATGCCATCAGCCAATACTCAGAAAGATTTGATTGAGGAATAGCACAAAGAGGTGACTGGCGATGCCAAGCAAACAAGAAAAAAGACTTTAGCCTTTACTTAAAAAAAGGTGATCACATCTCAGCCAGAGTTGTGACAACTTCAACAATTTGGAGGAAGGTTTTACCAAAACTACGATTTTGAACTTCAACGAAAAGCCCTGTATTTGACGATAATGCTGATGAAGAACTGACGCACAAACAAAAATCAGACAATAGGTTATTTTTATCTGAACAGCCTTTTCTTTGGGCCAGATTGAGGGCAGCACCATTGGCATGTTTTTATAAATAGTGGATGATTGGTTTTGGACATCCTCTGGTAAACTGGCAAGCCTCCAATAACTCAGTCAATGAAGTGGAAATGAACAAAAAAAACACTGTTCATCTCAAGAAACTAAAGAGCAGTATTGACCAAGGGCAAACTAGGACAAGATACACCCAAAATAATGAGCAGTTTACACAATGAATGACCGTATCAAAACTGCAGAGCTGAGTCTGGCAGTCTTTAATACAGAGCCACTCAAAGGTGAAAATAAACGAAAAAGGTGCCGTCAACTATTACAGCAAACCATTCAATGGCGACATCTAGCGGTCAAGAGCGAGAGAGCAGACATTGGTTATGGATGACATCCACCTCCTCCATCCTTCCTATGGCCTCAACATGGACACAATAATTCATCATTACATTTAAGTAAATAGTAAAAAAAAAAAAAAATTTCAGGTCAGTGTTAAATATTTGTTTTATGTTTTCAGAAATATTTGTTCAGTATATTGTGCGCGTGTGTGTGTGCGTGTGTGCGCGTGTGTGCGTGTGTGCGTGTGTGTGTGTATGTGCGTGCGTGCGTACGTGTGTGTGCGTTCGTGTGTGCGTGTGTATGTTCGTGCGTGTTTGCGTGCGTGTGTGCGTGTATAAGTATACTATAATATAATATAAGACATATATATATATATATATATATATATATATATATATATATATATATATATATATATAGAGAGAGAGAGAGAGAGAGAGAGAGAGAGAGAGAGCTTTCTAAAAATTCTATCATATTTTATAAATAATACATTATTTATAATTGTTTAGTACAATGTTTGTGCGTGTGTGTGCGTGCATGTGTGTGAATATATTACATCTTATATATAAAATATATATATATATATATATATATATATATATATATATATATATATATATATATAGAGAGAGAGAGAGAGAGAGAGAGAGAGAGAGAGAGAGAGTTCTAAAAATTATATTATATTTTATAAATAATAAATTAAATTATCCATCATGGTGCAAAGAATGATATAAATGTCTGAAAAAGTGAATAATGATAATAGGCCTAAAAATAAATACAAGTTTAAAGCCAAATTCTGCTGTATATTAAAAAGGATCAATCTTCTGAATGGAGGTTTCCTCATATTTCCCAGCTGAGGAAAGATCACTCAAACATGGGTGAACCAGGAAGAACCGAAGAGCACCGAAATTACAAAATTGATGTAATTAGTGCAATTAGAGTTCTGGATTTAAAATGGCAGGCAAATAAGCATTTCAATGACTGCTGGCTTCTTCATGCTCGTAATTACACAAGAGCTGCCCTAATAAACAAAACCATCTCTTTATTCCTTTTGACTTTCATTCAGTCCAGCCCTGTGGTCTTCTCTATGAAGAAACACCATGGCTGTCCTTCAACTGAGAAAGAATCAGATGGACCGTTTTTCACCATGTTAAACCCAGTATATGGCACATATAATGGCGTATATGTTTCATTGAATATTTACTGCACAATAGGAATTATCAAATTAAATTTGTCATGAAAGTTTAATGTTCATTTAGTTCATTTTAGTTAG
The DNA here is from genome assembly GCA_037043235.1 of Rhodeus uyekii. Classification (NCBI taxonomy): domain Eukaryota; kingdom Metazoa; phylum Chordata; class Actinopteri; order Cypriniformes; family Acheilognathidae; genus Rhodeus; species Rhodeus uyekii. Next base: position 1,166,942 of record JAWRVZ010000132.1, read on the forward strand.
TTATTTTCGTGCAAAAAGCAAGGGTTGTCAACTTGTGTCAAAAGATCTTCTAGTCGAATCATATAAGCAATGAATATTCATGACTGTTTGTTTACTTCTTGTTTGATATGGACTTTATCGTACACCAGTATGGCATTCATTATATTGTTTACACATAAAATCTAAAATCTATTATTTACTTATGAACTGGATAGAAAAAGAAAGGTTTACTCTGGATAAAGTCCTATCCCCTCAGACAAAAATATTCAAATTTAGTGCGTTGACGTTGCACGGAAGAACCAATGACGTCTTTGTGTTCTTCTTCGACCACGCCTTCTTATCCTTATATGGCGTTGAACTCCTGTTACGTTTTAAAAGCAGTAAATGTACACATCTTATGTTGTTTCATGTGAAATTAATGTTAGATGTTTTGTCATCTAGCATAAATTAAAATTTCATCAAAGTGAAGTAACAAATAATTTCAGTAATAAAACCAACATTTGTAATTCACTCTTAATTTAGTGCTTAATTTGAAATTAACTGTGTTACTATTTATTCATTTGCTTCATTGTATGTTTGAAAGTTTAAAAACCGCAAACCTATAGGACCGTATAAAGTAAATTAAAAATTATATAAAATGGCTTATATTCTAAAACCTGAGAATAGATAAGAGTTTTGAAGGTTAAGCACCTCCTTTAAAAACAATAAACTTGTAATCCAAGGCATAGATTAAATATAAATTGGAAAGCTTTTAATACATCATGGTTATGGACAACACATTTAAATCCTTCTTTTCTCCAATTTCATCTAAAATGAGCACTATGAATAGTTTCTGTGAATTATATTTGATTAAGTACTTCCTTTTTATGTAAAGGGTTTAATAGGTTTAAATTTGAAAGGCTTTCGAGAGGAAATTATTAGGTTATTAACCTAATGAAGTTCACAATGACTAATATTCTCCTCCCTCCAGAAACAACCGAAACAGATGCAACTTCGCCCAAAAATAACACATATAAATGACGGCAAAAGAGCATTACCTCTGATACAATTAGATCTAATACACCGCCACTTGTACACCAATTCCTGTGGACCTTTGTCTCCAAGGCAACAGTGGGCTATCTCTCTAAAAAAGATAAAGGTTTGTGTTGGCATGGCAACCACATAGTAATCTCCCTGCTTTTATGGAACCACGCATCAAACACAAATGATGTGTTTAAAAAAAAAACATGATTAATATAACATGCTGAGAGACCAGATGTGTTTAGAAACCCAATTGAAAAGTCATTTGGAAGGAAAAGCTTCATATCTTGCACTTTTTTAGCAGCGGGTTATGCAGGGGTGGATGATTGTGGGACGCCACATGCTGGACTTTAAAAACACAGAGAGTGTGTGGGTGTTTAAAACTGTGTGAAACCCCACAGGTTGGGTTCTGCTCAGTCTCCTCTTTAGTCTCCTTTTGAACAAAACATGCCTAGATTAAGCATTGTCTTATATAAACTGAATTATGGTCATACATTAGATGCAGACAGAGATGGTGGCAGATGATCATAATTTTGACATATGCGTGGTTGACGTGACATTTGTCCTGCAGTGTGGCGTGTAAACTCAATTTGACAGGATTTTAAAGAGCAAATTTATTCTTTTATATGCACAGAAATATAACTGAGAGACCTGGGACATTTTAAAAGGACTCTTTAGTCTAAATGAACTACTAAAATAGAAAAGCTGATTCAAAATAGATGTCAGCTACCATATTAATGTATCATGATACTTACATGAAACTTAATATTCAGCAATATTATTGATTTGAATGCATCAGTGCAGGATGACAACATCACTGTTTTTCTGCCGAACTGTTGAAATGATGTAATGAACTAATTTAATAACTGGTGATCCTTTCAACAGAACTGAATCAACACTGAACGGACTGCAGCTGATACGGTTGTACAGGCGAAATGAACTGATTAAATAATTTTCCTGTTTGTTATTACTGTAAAGCTGCTTTGATTCTGTATTAAAGAGCTATATAAATAAAGGTGACCTGGGTTGACTTGACTAAAATATCTTCTATACGTTTAATTCATGAGCAAAACACCATTATATTATGTCCCAAAAACATTACCTTTTTATTAATTCTAGATGTGTTTCAATTAGTTTGTTTTATTGTATAATAAACAGTAGGCTACTACTTTGGGAGACAATTCAACAAAGAAATATCTCTAGAAAATCAACAATATGAACTTATTTCAAAAGTTTCAGTCAACGCATCATAGATACTGTATGTGAAAAATAATGCCATCTTGTGGTGAAACGTAAATGTTTTAATTCGAAAATAACAAAGAAGCCATAGCAAGGACGAAACTGACGTTATTTACTACGTACTGTAGTTTGTTTTTTATATAGGTCTACATAATTATAAATGTTACTTATATAGGCCTAAATGAAAAGAAAGAGTACAAATATCCGTTACACAAACATAATTGTAAACAAGCAATTCTGTAATAGCGTTTATAAGAAGGTAACATAATAATGTGTGGGTTTAAATGCGAAGAAAAATAGTAATAAAAGGAAGTAAAGTAAGGTCATCTCACTGCTTTAGCTGACAATGGACGAGCCTGCTACAGGCACGCGCACGCATGCGTCAACACGTACGTCCCTGTGCGCGCGCAGTCGGGGGGAGGGGCGCGTAAACAGTGAATTCCAAAAAGGAAGGGAGTGTTTCTTTCAACTGATAAACGAGCACATCAAGGTATGCATTAAAAGGCTCATTCTGAAATTGTGCGTTCTTAGTTTACAGACTAATTTATGCCTTCTGCAGGCGCGTGTGTTTAATTTATTCTTCTGAATCTGCAGCCTCGTGCATTTACCATTTTCAGCTCAACGCAGCGCCATTACTGTACAAGGCAAAATGGACAAAATGGCCATTTTCGATTATATTGTGTTTTACGTGCAATTCAGTTCCTGTGCATAGGTAAAACGTGTGCAGGTGTGACTCCATGCACGCTATTCGCTACACATATCAATAAAGAGTATGAATGGAGTAAATAAACAATGGGATGGTTAGTCCTTTCTGGTTAATTTGCTGTGTTTATGGCCAGCGCGTTTGTCGGGGTGATTTTCTGATCAGAGGTCATGCATGCACATCTCAGCTGTCCAAAACACTGCATACAAATCCTGGCATTTTGTAAATCTTTGCAATCTCCACAATGTAATTCATTACAATATATTATACAATGCAACATGTTTTTATTGGATTCCCAGTTCAGATACACACACACACATATATATATATATATATATATATATATATATATATATATATATATATATATATATATATATATATATATATATAATGTGTGTGTGAAAATATGAATGTATTGCACACACACACATATATATTAATAAAGTCTTTATTTATTGGCAGGTTTAAATCATGCCCATTCGCCGATCAGCTGCAGCCCCGCCCAAAGAGGAAGCTACCCCTGCAAATGCCCCCGAGGGAGGTACGTACCACCCACCCCTTGCACTGTTGGGGAAAGGTATACAGTTATAGTTATACTTTGAAAAGTCATTCATTACAGTATTGCGTTACTCCCTTAAAAAGTAACTAATTGTGTTATTGTAGTTACTTTTAAGAAAAGTAATCCGTTGCGTTCCTTTTTCTCTTTTTGTGTGTGTTTTTAAACAAAAAAAGTAAACATTTTCCGCAAATGTAAAGAACCTTTCACAACAAAATTGAAATAATACGCTTCAGGCTCAAGGAAATGCAACTTCACACGTGTACAGTAGAGGGCGCAGCTCAAACTAATCGTTCGGCTGTCGTTCTAAATCGCAGAAGAAGAAAGTTTCGCGCTTATGAAATACCTATAGAAACAAAAAATCTGAAGTCATTTTTGCTGATGGTTGATCTGAATCAACGAAGGCGAGTTGAGCGGTCAATAAAGTGAGATTAAATATATACAAATATTTGTTGTATTAAACATTTAAATATTGGAGGTTTCGTTTGCTAGATGTTGCATTTCATTGATTTAATTCATTTTGAGGAATACAGAGTATTATTTGTGCAAGTGAGATTAATAGATGCTCACATTGAAACTACAACAATCATCATGTTCACACACCACAACTGCACTTTTTTTTTTACGTCGGGACCAGAGAGCTGTTTGTCAATAAATGGGAAAACAAAGTAACTTGTGTTACTTTTTTGAATAAGTTACTCAGATATTTCTTTGTACTTTTTTTAACGTTACTAGTTACTTGAAAAGTAATTTTGTTACTTGTAATGCGTTAACCACATCACTGGCCCCTTGCGTGGCACATTGGTCATTTTGAGAAGGAATAATGCCAGTCCACAATAGACAGATCCTTGATTGAGCATTGTGTTTTCTATCCCTCAGATGCTCCCGTTGAAGGGTCTGCACCTGTAGGTGACAAAGAGAAAGAGAAAGATTCGGCGTCCACTGAACCTGCGACCACGGAGGACAAGAGCGCAGGAGCTGATGGGGAGGAGGCGACTGCTGATGGGGAGGAACAGGTCAAAGAGGAAGGAGAGACGCCTGATGAGGGAGAGAAAACTGAAGAAGCAGCAGCTGGACAAGGGAAGAGCAAGAAGAAAAAAGTCAAGGAAGTTGTAGCCAGAATGTAAGTATGGAAATATCTGATCATTCAAATCAACATCTGTAATTTAAACATTAGATTATATATATATATATATATATATATATATATAAAATCTAATGTTTAAAAAAAAAAAAAATGTATATATATATATATAAAATTAAAAGTAGCTTATTATGCATTTCTTTGCCTAAATGTTACAGTGATAAAGAAGGCGATGACAAGGGGAAAAAGGTGAAAAAGAAGATTCCTGCTTGGGCAACCATTTCTGCCAACAAACTGGCGTCATCCTCTCTTTCCCAGCCCAAAGTTGAAGAAATCATCATAGAAGCAATTGAGGTCTGGTTCAGAATTTAACAGTAACTGTTTAATTACCTTCTAGAGAGTGTTTGATTGTCATAAGGCACTTTTAAGTGTTTTTACCCACTATTTGTTTAGAGTTACTGAATGATACTAAACTTTTTACATTTGCATTTCTGCATTTGGCAGATGCTTTTATTTAAAGCGACTTGCATTGCATTCAAGAAACACATTGATATTCTTATCCGTTCTTGCTTTCCCTGGGAATCGAACCCATGACCTTGGCGTTGCAAGCGCCACACTCTCCTGTTAGAGCTGCAGGAAAGTTATTTTGATTAAAGATTATGAGGGCACGTGAAAGAAAAATAAGCATGTGCATTAATAAATCAGCTTTGACTTTAATCAAAAGAAAGTTTAGGACTGTATTCTTTGGAAGTCTAAGACCATAACAGATCTAAAAATTGTTGTCTCTTATACGTGCATCTTTATGATCTACGTACAGAGTTGCAAAGAGAGGAGTGGTGCCTCTTCCATTACCATTATGAAGTACGTTATGAAGAAGTATCCGTCTGTGGAAATGGACAAAAAGACCAAAAACCTCTACAAGAGGGCCCTGAAGCGATTGGTGGAGAAGGGCACTGTCAAACAGGTGATTTGCAATTTAACACGGTAATATTTGTTTTATATATACAGTAAGTCAAAAGCCATCTTTGTCTTGTTTTCTTTACCTGCAGCTGAAGGGAAAAGGCTTCTCCGGAAGTTTCGCCATTGGGAAGGTATTCAGTCGTAGTTTGTGTTAATCATTGTTGATTTGCATGAGGTTTGTCATAATTATTTAATCTTTGGTTTTGTCGATGTTGTGTAGAAGACTGCTGCGTCTGCAGGGACGAAGGAGACGCTGGGAGAGTCTTTGCCTCTGATCATCACCCGCCTCTGTGAACCCAAGGAAGCTTCCTACATCCTAATCAAGAAGTACCTGGAGCAGTACTTCCCTCAACTCAATGTGGAGAACAGGTCATTTTTGCTCAACGACTACAGTTTGAACCTGAAAGAATTTACTAAAAGGGTTATTCACCCAAAAATGTAAATTATCCCATAATTTACTCACTCTCAAGCCATCCTTGGTGAATATGAGCCAAACAATCTGTGTTATATAAAACAAAATATATCCTGGATCTTCCCAGCTTTGAAATAGTAGTGAATAAAGCCTTTAGAGTTTTTAAAGCTCCAAAAAAGCACATCCATTCATCATAAAAGTGGGTTAGCAAAGGCCTTCTGAAGCTAAGCCGTGCATTTTTGTTAGAAAAATATCCATATTTATAACTTTATAAACCATTGGTCTTTACAACGATTCCAAGGGAAAGCAAGAACTGATTAGATTGTCAATGTGTTCCACTAATGCAATGTAAGTTTCTTTGGATAGTCTGCCAAATGCATAAATGTAATGTAAGAGTGACCTCTGACCCGACGCATGATGTATGTAGGAGTAGCGTAAGCTCAGGTGAGAGTAGACGCCTCTCACAGCTCAAACAAATAGGGCTGGGAGACAATTATGGCTTCTCCAACATTTCTCTTTAAAACTTCTCGTTTTAGACTTCTAATTTGTGACTGGTGTTTTGTTTTGCTCTGCGCTTCCGCATTTGTCAATATGTCATGCATCAGGTCAGAGGTCACTCTTCCACAGGTCAGAGGTCACTCTTCCACCGGAACTCGACTCCTTGGAGCCGGATGAATTACTTTAATGATGAATGGATGCACTTTTTGGGGTTTCAAAATCTAAGTTACTATTCACTCATGTTATAAAGTCAGGAAGAGCCAGGGTATTTTTACACATAACTCTTGTGTTTGGCTGAAAGAAGAAAGTCATACACCTAGGATGGCTTGAGGGCGAGTCATTTTTGGGAGAACTAACCCTTTAACATTGGGAATATTGGGAATGGAATACTAGCGTTCAGAACTTTGTGTTTTTTGAGAGTCTCTGCTTTTCATCAAGGATGCATTTATTTGATAAAAAAAAACTGTAAAAACGTCTGATTGATGATTTGCTACTTTGCTACTTAAGAAACATTTCTTATTATTATCAATGTTGAAAACACTTGTGGAGGATTATTTGATTAAAAAAAGGTCTCATTCACTAATAATTGCCTGTTTGTACGCACAGCAGAACTTCTCTGCCTAATTACACATTCGTACGCACATAAAATTATTCTTAACGTCGTTCTGATGTTAGTGAATTTGGAGTATTTTCAATGAGGCGCGAGGTTATAACCCATATATAATTTTATATATGGGTTATATTATACAATTAATGCAACGTACTTCAATATAATTATTGTATTACAATTAACTCAATTTTTATATATTTTTGCGTACGTGGTTTCAGTTCCATATTTTTTCGTAAATTTAGAATACATTTTTGGTGAATCGTGATTTGTTCTTTAGACAAATTTGTGCAGACGCATGCTTAGTGAATGAGTTGAAATAGAAGAGTTTTGTGACATTATAAATGTTGTTACTGTCACTTTTTATTAACTTTATGCATCACTTTTGAATAAAACTGAATAGTATGCATTATTAGGAGTTAATCACAAATTGAAATGTGCCTGAAGAATTGTTAATGAAGGTTTGTTCTGTAAAGGCCTGACGTGTTGAAGAACTGCCTGCAGAGATCTGTGGAAAAGGGCTTCTTGGAGCAGATCACCGGCAAGGGAGCCTCTGGGACATTCCAGGTTAGATACCCTTCCAAATCACTCGACATCTACAAGCAGGTTTGATAAGAATCTGCATTTGTGTTTGGCAGTTGAAGAAAGCTGGGAATAAGGTGCTCATGGGTGGCGGACTGCTGGAAGATGCTGTAGTGGCCGCCATCACAGCCATGAATGAGCCCAAGACCTGCAGCATCACCATACTGCGCAAATTCCTGATGGAGAAACAGGACCAGAAGAACCTCTCTTTAGTTGGTACGGTGCACTAATCCTTATTTATCCAAGTTTGCTCTCTGAGGGCTGAATTTCGTTTTGGGGTATCTTCTAATTGTGATACTCAAATACGTTATTCACAAGAACGCTGGTACAGAACTAGTATATTTACAGCCCCCCTGCATGTATCTCTGTATTTGCTGTAACTTAAGTATTCTGTCTGATTGCCAGTTCCAAACCTGAAGAGAACTTTGCAGAAATGTAAAATGATGGGATGGATGGAGCAGATTTCTGGTCATGGACTCAGTGGGTCGTACCAACTAAGCTATCCGTTTTACCCAAGGTAAGTTCAGCTCACCTTAAGAAAATATTTTTTCTGTGTTGTTTGACTAATTGACTAATTAAAACAAAGTATAAATATTATGTGAGCTTTCCTGTAGCTCAAACAGTAGAGAGTATCACCTTGGATTGCCAATGTCATGGGTTCGATTCCCAGGGATAGCAAGAACGTCAATGTGTTTGTCTGTCAAATGCAGAAGTGTAAAAAATTTTAAACTTAAACATAAATTAAAAATATTTTCTTGGCCGCTAACTAAAAATAGTACTAAGTACTACAAATAGAAATAAAGTACTACTTAGCAAATTAGCCACAATATAAATTAGATTGTTTTAGAGGAAACTTGATTAGTTGCAAATCAACGTTTTTTTGAGGTCATTGAGTTTTTCAAATTTTCTTCTAATGTGAGATTTAAGGCGTTGTACAGGATGAAAATAAAATGTGAAATGTGGAACCACTTGAATTGACAAGTCTGTTGCTCCTCTGCAGCCCAGCGGTTCTGTTTCCAGAAATGATGGAAAAGATCAAACAGAAGGAGGGACAGAAGCTCAAACGCAAGAGAAGTGACGAGTCTGAAGACGAAGAGTCGGAGGAAGAATCGGAAGAGGAAGATTCGGAGGAGGATGAGCCTCCTCAAAGAAAGAGGTGAAGTACATCTCAAAATCGCATTTTGCTTTAGGGATTTGAACAAATCATTAACCCCGAGTAATAAACCTTGGCGTGTTGTCTGGCTGCAAAATCCCAAACTGTAGACCAGATTATCAGAGACATTCAGCATGGGCTTTGAAAGGCTAAACGTGCTTTTTATTTTCCCATAGGAACCAGCGTGCAAACCGCAGACCTGTGTCTAAAGCTCGTCAAAATAAAAGGGCTAAAACAGTCAGCCGAAAACCTCCTCCCTCCAAGAGATCAGTTGCATCTGCCAAGAAAGCCCCTCCACCAGCCAAGAAACCCGCCGCCGCGAGCAAAGCAGCGTCTAAAAAGGCACCTGCGCCCGTTAAAGCAACGCCAGTCAAGAAAGCCGCCCCGACCAGCAAACCTAAAACACCGATTGCCAAAAAGATGACAAGCAGGGGGTCCAAACGGCCGTCGCCCAAGGCAGCTAAGAAGGAGCCGACTGAATCTGCTGTGAAGGCTAAACCCGCCGCCCGCAAATCACTCCGATCCCGGAAATGAGTCCCACACTTGCCGACAGCTGAAAAGATCAACTGCAGCTCCGTAGACTGCAGTGATGGCTATTTTCTCCTCTTATTTTTGTAGAAACTTCCATGTTCTCTTTATCTTGGGGCCTCTGATGAATTGAGGACCTCTTCAGAGTTATTCTGCCATCCAAATACAGGCATTTTATGTTTAATATTCTTAAATTACAGGTAAAGATGTAGAGTAGAAATGCTTCTGTTCATGTTGTTTAAAACGCTAATTCAGGTCACCATTATGAGAGTGTGAAGGAGCTGTTGCTTCGGTTGTACTTCAACAAAAAAGTCTAATATGGTTTTAAAGTTTTTGTAGTCGATCTTTCTGTAGAGGCAAGCATTTGAGTTATTCAGACGCCTTTTTCTCATCAGTGTTCAAGAAACCTCTCTTTGTAAGTTTTATTTCAGATTTTTTGGTTCATGTTTTGTGAAGGTAGGTCTTTAGCTACTATTGTAATCAAAAAATGATTTTGTTGATGTTGGTTCCTACGTGTCACAGTCACAGTAAAGAATGATTATCGATGCCTAGTTGAACGGTCTACCTGAATGCAAAATTGGATTTATGCATTAAAGAAACGTCGGCATCCATATCCATGGCTGTCATTTTGTTCTGTATAAACTATGAAGGAGAGAATAAGTTGAAAATTTTCCAAGCAGATGTTTAAAACATTCTACACACTATTAACCCAGTCATACTCTTGTGTGTTAGTTTATCAGGGGGGGTTAGATGTAATTTTATGAGCTTTGCTTACCTTACCCTGCATGCATGTAACTGATATACTTTTCTGTAGTCCTTAATAAAGTGACTATATTTGTACTTCATTATTTGCCATTGTTTTGTTTGCTCAGTGATGATCCAGTTGTCTAGACGAGTTTACCAAATGATTCAAGCTCTGAAACATGTCAGTCACAGCTGTATGTCTGTTCATGTGAAATTCAGTGGAAAATTCTTCTTGTTCGAACACGCAAAGTATTTTAGAAAGAAAAGGCGAGCTTTATTTCACTATAGTAAGCATTGTAATGTTTACATAAAGCATCTCATGCCCTGACCTGTCTTAAAGTATCTTAACATTTACAAACAGCAAAGGTTTTTTTCTCTATACAGACTCAGGTACTCCTTTTATTATTACTCTTTATGATGACGTATTAAAAACATTAACATTCTGACTTTGTAACTCACAATTCTGATTTTATAACACGGAATTCTTACTTTATATCACACATTTCTGTCTATAACTCACAATAGCAAGTTTGTCACACGTATTTCTGAGAAAACACATAATTGCGAATGTAGACTCACAATTGTGAGATTAAAATGTCGATTAAAGATTACATTTTTATTCTGAAATATAGCAACAATGATGATAATAATAATAATTATTATTAAAGATTAAAATTATCTATTAAAATATTTTATTCAAGCTTCCATTATATAGATATTCATCGCTCTTTTAACACACTCTTTTAACACTCTTTTATATATTTTTATATATATTTCAGACGCACTGATTGAATCCAAAAGTTCGAAAGTTCAAAGGAGTCGGGATTTGGGAATCATTCCTGAAAGTGAATCAGTTTGTTACCTGTGCATCCATGCATGTGTGGGCGGGGAATCTGTGAAAATCATTCCCAATGGATCCAGCCTGGTTCTCAATAGGCGGGATTTAGAGGATTAAGGTGAGTCAGGATTGCAATACTCTTGCCATGTTCAGTCGTGTGGACTAATGTTTGTGAGTTGTGGATTTGTTTCTGTCTTTTTTTTATGCTGTTGCTTTTTTACACAAACCTTATGGATCCTCATACTATTATTCAAGCGTTAGCTATTAAAGTTTTCCGACATAACGTTTTCTTTCGCTTTTCTTGGTAACCGTTTGTCTGTGTCTCAAAACATACTTTCATTTTTCCATTTACTGGCACGTTTGGAGTCTGATCTCTATCTCTTATTTTTGAGGAATATGTGGGATTAGCTTTCACTACTTAATCGTGAAGATAAAGGAGTTTGTAATGCAGTTTTGACTTACTTTGTCAAACTCTACTTTTCCATTTGTGTTATTTTGAACAGTAGATAACGCAAACAAGCATCAGCTGGGATTGTGAGATGTGCGAGTCGGCGGACAGAGAGCATGGGATTGTGACCAGATCTGCTGAGGTGAAGCACTAACAAATGTACAACGTCTGCTTTTGAAATTGTATCTGGTGTTATTGCATTAGTTTCCTCCCACACCTTGGCTTGATGTCGTCATGAGCTGCTAGTTTTGCTTTGACTCAGTAAAATGTCTGTTTGTCTAGTATGTTGGCTCATTTCCTGTGGATGACAGCTGTTTGGATGATCAGATCCAGCAGCTGCACGCTCAGCTGAAATCTCTCAAGGTAATTTGTTTGCTGTGAAGTGAATCACAAGAGTTTATTTGCTTTTAGTTTGGACACTTGACTAAATTGTTTTTTAATCATCTTAAGAGCCTTTTTTTTTAATCTCAATAAAGGCATATGTACATGGAATTAGTTTTGTAGACAAAAATGCATCCATTTAGGTATTTCATTCCTTATGATGATTAATATTGTGGGTGTATGTATGTACACCTATACTTGCATGCATGCATACCCACACATATGTATATGTGTATACATGCATGTGTATATATCAAATCTCTAACATTACTAGACTACATCCAGTGCTGGGTAGATTACTTACAAATTGTAGTCAGTTACTAACAAAAATGATAGTTATTACTGTGAATCTATTACATTGTAATATAATTTAATTATTATTACTTTTGACTTTATCACAATGATTTGTTGAACAGGATAGTCTTGTACTACAGTGAAATACGGTTATGTCGACGGCCTCGGGGGTTGCAAAAAAGCATCGAGATAACCAACAGCCAATATGGCGACTTATTTGATGAAGCTGATTTGATCAATTTATCGATTCTCGATACAAACCTTTAATTATATACTTTCTTGCGTTCTGCCTGTCTAATGTGCTTTCTCAACAAATTCGGCTTTGTCCCGTCTTTTAATAACCGTGTTCTTCAATCCGCAGCAGCGCTGAGCAGAGCGCGTCAGAACAGAAGCAGGGTTTGTTTGTGTGTGTGTTTATCTAAGCCTCATACTCATTGGTCGGTAACCGCTCGTTACCGACCAATATCAAAATATTTGAGAAAACCAATCAAATCAGAGAAGGAGGGCTTTATGTGCACACAGAAGCGGATGAGGCTTTGGGATGGGGTGGGACCCACGGTAGCACTCGCTGCTCGTTGAGAAGCGTAAGAACGATATGTGCTTTCACTTCAGAGATTGCTGCGTTAACTGAGTCGAGATAAGTGAACTCCACTGATATTGATATGAAAATACAAAGAGAAAGAAAATGTTTTGTTTTTGTAATCCACAACATGTTAGGGGTTTTTCAGACTGGGTTTTGTGACGGAAGTGCAGGGGTTCAGGAGTTTGATGAAAAGCTGTTAAGTCATAATTTAACATTTTAAAATAATAATAATAAATAAGTAATCAAAATAAAAAGCTAGCTTAAAAATATGAAAAATTCATCTAGTCATGCTTGTATTCCTTTCCTTTTAGAGAATCAGTTGAGCCGAATTGCTAAGATCTAATACAATAAAAAAATTGACTGCTATCATTGTAAAATGTGAATTTCTGAACGACTTTATTTGCAGAACTACAAGAGCAAGCGAACCGTCTCATTGAGATTCTCTGTCAAAGGAGTCAAAGTTTATGATGAAGATGAAAAGGTAAGATCATCTTGAGATTTCATTAGTCTTGACATTAGTCTTTTATGCATGTCAGATGGTTTAACTCATTGGTGTGCATCTCATCAGACGCTCCTCATGGCTCACGCCATGTGTCGAGTCTCGCTGTCCACCGCCCGTCCGTCTGATGCCCAGTTTGCCTTTGTCTCCCATAATCCTGGAAATTCCGATGCCCAGCTCTATTGCCACCTCTTCAGAGCCAGACATGCCAGAGCTGTAAGCCTCAACAAGAATCAAGAATGTGGTTGTAGGTTATTCAAATCACAATAGTGATGATTAGAAGTGCCAAAACTAGTTTTGTACTTGATCTGTTTGCTTTGATATGTATGTTTCCTAACTAGATATGATTAAAGAAGCCCTCTAATGCCCTTTTACAAAGTCACACCCATTACCATAACCGCAAGTTTCAACACATTACTAACGCAACTCGACAGCCCTTGCCCCCTTTTTTCCCCCGCATATGCGTTGGTCTAGAATTATTTGATTTGAGAAGTATGTGTATGTTCCCAGAAGAAAGCCCAAGAGTGCAATTGAGGCATTTCAGGGAGTTCAGAAACCCTCTCTTTTGAGTAACTTTGGGCTTTGTAACTTTTTTTTTTTTTCCGATGTTTTCCATGGTCAGACAGTTAACATTGCACACTAAAGAAAGTTGAAAATGTAAAACTGCACAATGGTTAGAAATGAGAGTACATGGTCAACCACTCAAGTTTGTGATGGGTTCTTCCCCACCCCCCCATATATAGGCCCAGTTCCTGAACCTGCTGCTTTGTCGCTGTTTTCAACTGTATTTTCTGGAGAAGCATCCAGAGGAGGCTCAGGATGAGTGTTCGGGGAAGAAACCAACTCGCGCCCCATCGCTGCTTAATCAAGGTTTCCCTCTCAGCGTCAGCGCCTTGGTGTCTTTCCGCAGGGCCCCGACTCAAGGCCTGCTACCAGGGGCAAAGGTTTGTTCTCATCGTTATATATTGCTTTTTGATTTTTATTACTCTCTTGATAAACGTTCAAATTAAATTGATGGAATTTTGAAAAATTTAATTAAATGGCACAGAAAACATTTGATCCGAGTACTAGTTTGATATTATTGAATGATGCCCAAAAATAAAATTTTCTTGAGATTAAAAAAGGTCAAAAATTGGGGTAGTCCTGGTTATATATTGATATTAAAACGAGTCATAAATGTGCAGCTTGTGGTTTTCATGCAAAAAGCACAGTTTGTAAAACATTTGATTAATTTTATAGATGATAGCCTCTAATTGTTTTTTTTAATCAATTAAAAAAAAGTTTTGTCTTTGCTTTTGGCCTGTAAATAAAATATTTTTTGTAAAAAAATCTTCTATTATGTGTGCAAGCTATTGTATATAAATGTGTATGTTCTATATGTATATAAATAATTCTATATGTATATAAATAACTCATTCCTTTAAAATGTCCTTTTTCCTGAGAATACTGTACGGTTCTGCGATGTGGTTTTCCCTGAACAGGCGTTCTCCCAGCCGAGCACAGAGCAAGTGAGCAGTCCTGAAGAGGGACCCACTTCCTCCCCGACTATAGTTCGCAAAATGGCGATCCGGCCTAAAGATCTCCGCTCCGGAGCGTATCGCTCTTTTACATGTACTCCCCTCAAGCAGCGCCACCTGCAGGATAAACTGAGCGCACCACAAGGTGGGATGAGTGTTCATAGGACACTATGGAGAGTGAGAGCGTTCTTTAGGTAATGCACAAATCTGATTAAAGTGGTTGGCTTAATGAAAACACAATGGGTTAACTTTATTATTCTGATAATCTTTGGTTTTGGTGAGTCACAAAAGGTGGTGGGAGTTTCTACATTGATATTTCTGCCAGTTACCACAAAATAATCAGTGTGTGTGTGATCTCTCTCCCTCATCACACACAGAGAAGCAAAATATAAAAATAAATAGTTCTAGTAATAAAAAAGTTTATTTAATGTGTGTTATTTTCTGAAATTCTTTTCTAAAAGACTGAACTTGTGGCCAGTCCAAACTAAGATCGCTGCAATGTTGTCTTTTGCCAAAGAAAACAAACACGGACATATCATTTGTGAGAACTTGATTCCTGTGGGAGTCTGAAGAATCTTTCCTCTTGTGAAACAGAAAAAGAACGGGCCAGTGCGAACGCAAGCAGTTCTCGAGCTCTGAGTTTGTCCGAGACAGAAGAAGCTCTGGCTCACGCCGTGTGGTGCTGGGCTGGAGTGTCTAGGTCAGTATCGGAGCACAATGGCACTGCTGTCTGTTAGTTTTGTAAACCTAAAGGGATTGTTCAGCCAAAAATTGTCATTTAGTCATCCTCAAATTGTTCCAAACCTGTATGAATGGCTTTCTTCTGCTGAACACAGAGGATGATAATTTGAAGAATGTCAGCAACCAAACAGTGGATGGACCCATTGACTTCTATAGTATTATTTTTCATAGTAGGAAAAATAATATTATAGAAGTCAATGGGTCAATCCACTGTTTATTACTGACATTCTTCAAATTGTCTTGTCTTCAGCAGAAAAAATAAATCCAGACATTTATAATTGTATGCATTTGTCATTTCTGAAATAGAATTTGCTGAAATAGTTGGAGAACAATGAATACAAAAATATTAGTAAAACAAATTATATTATTCTTTTTTTTTTTCAATATATGCATGTATGATTTTGGGGAGATATGTCTTCAACATTTATAAAAAATAAATTAAAAAAAAAGCAAAGTAGGACATCAATACCTGGTTCCACAGACCAGGCTTAAGCCTAGTTCCAGACTAAAATGGTTGTTCGAACGTATCTTAAGGTATGTTGGTGTATTTTTGTTGTTGATGCTCTAGATGTTGTTACACTATAAATGTTTTTAAGGCATGTTTATAAAAAGCTTCTTAAATGTGCTAATTGAACTAAGACCTAATCCTGGCTTAATCTAAACCCTGCCTGTGAAACCAGGCCCAAAGGAAAACAATTTTGTTTTTTAAATTCCATTACAGCGACTGTAGTTCCTCACTCCTGATCGACGATGTCTTGGGTGCCTTCCTCCTCTGTCCTCATCCCAAAAAGCCCAACCGTGGGTCTCTTATAGTCCGCTTTCCATCAGGACTGGTGACTCTTTCCATTAAGAATTCCAATGGGAAGTTCCATCTCGAGGCAAGTAAAGATTAAAACCTTTTAGTCAGTGTCTTGTTTTCCTCCTAGTCTATAACTAGTGTCAGAAGTCAAATATAACAAATGTCTGCTCTTAATTTACAGAAGTGCGACATTGACTTTGAAAGCCTTGCTGCTTTGATCGAGCACTACACCGAGTTCAGCGAGGAGCTGGAATGTTCTCTTAGCTGTGCCCGCGTCAACCACAGCTACGATTGGGTAGAGATTGTCAATAAGAGTTCACGTTCACCGCAGGACAACAAGAGAGAGAAATTTAAAGACAAAAGTTGGGTTTGAATCCTATCTTTCATGCTCTGTTATATATTTTTTTTATATAATTGTTTTAAAAATATATACTACATATTTTACTTGGGTTTTAGCCGTTACAGAGCTGCTGACATAAGTAAAGCTTCCTAACCAGGATCTTAAGACACTGGCACCTTTTTTTTATTTTTTTTATATAAATGTATATTGAATGGACACTGTTTTTGCCTGTTGGGAGTAACCCCAACCATCCTAAAGCTCTCACTTTGTTAGGTTTTTATTCTAATTCTTTTCTTGGGGAAACGAGCACTTATGTTTTTCATGTCAGATTTAAATGTGTACTCCACTTTTGCAGAGATGTATACCTGTGTTTGTTTTATGCCTTTAAAATTCTGTGTTGTACGTTTGCATTGCTTGCCTTTTGCCAATCTCTTGGTTGTATATTATCACTAGTTTGAGAAAAAACTGTTTTACAGTGATCTTAAACCCTAACAATATCCACAAACCTATTAATTGATTTATTTTCCCTTTTGTCCAACTTTGCTGGTTTAATCATTTTTACATCTTGCATATTTCACCTCTTAAATACAAAGTTTTTCTGTTATCACCTTTGCATCAAAGTAAAGTGTCTTGTCTCTTTACATAAACCAATTTTTACTGTCACTTTGTCTCCTTTTAATGTTCTTTTATTTGAAAAGCTAGTAGGATACTGTCATTAACAGAACAAACACGATTAGACAATTGGGTGACTTTTAAATTGTGTACATAAACCCTCTCATTATTATTATTATTGATTTTTAGATCGATAGCTATACAGACAACATCTATACACACACACTCTGTGTTCTAAACAAACAACAACAAAAATATTTATTTTCATTTACATATTCATGCCTATCATACACGTTTCTACATACTAATTACTTGTTATATAATATCATTTGACATCTTGTAGTTTATTGAGTGTTCTAAGTAGTTTTAGTTAACAAATCTGTTGAAGAATTTTGGGGAATATTTTGTGCTTATATTTTGTGATTTTTATTTATTTATTTTTTTTTTTTACACAGAATACATTAATATTTATTTTATATGAATATATTATATTTTTTGCCCATAATAACAATTTCGGCGCGCATGTCACCGGGGGCGCTTTGAAGTTTGGAGTTGCTAGGCAACGCCGAACGCCTCAGCAAAGAGCAACAAGCTGCTTTAATTCACATCCAGAACCGCAGCCGGACCTCGGACGGGCCTTTACGGAACCTGGATCGGATGACCGTGTTCGTAAGCGTCTTTCCTAATAAGAGAGGAGCTGCTGCTTGTCATGAGGTGACCCTGACACACCGCAGTCTGATCTTCATCTTTAGAGTGAAATGTCCATGTGTGTTCGGCAGGTGAGCGGCGAGCATGGCGTCCGAGTCGGTGAAGGTGGTCGTCAGATGTCGGCCTCTGAACGACAGAGAGAAGGCGCTGGACTGTGCGATGGTGGTTTCCATTGACAGCGCTCACTGTCAGTGTTTCATTGAGAAACCCGGAGCCTCGGAAGAGCCGCCCAAACAATTCACATTTGATGGGACTTATTATATTAACCATTCCACTGAACAGATCTACAACGAGATCGCTTATCCTCTGGTGGAGGTAATGCTGATGTGTGTGTGTGTGTGTGTGTGTGTGTGTGTGTGTGTGTGTGTGTGTGTGTGTGTGTGTGTGTGTGTGTGTGTGTGTGTGTGTGATTGGATCTTCTGCTCTCCACTACTTTATCTGAAACACAACGCCACAGTTTACATTAGTCACGGAAGTCCACAGCCCTTCCTATAATTGATTATTTACTAGATGCACAAGTTAAGCCCGAGTCTAAAGTTTAGATCTGTCTGTCTGTCTATCTATCTATCTATCTATCTATCTATCTATCTATCTGTCTGTCTGTCTGTCTGTCTGTCTGTCTATCTGTCTATCTATCCATCTGTCTGTTTGTCTCTGTCTGTCTGTCTGTTTGTCTCTGTCTGTCTGTCTCTTTGTCTCTATCTGTTTGTCTGTCTGCTTGTCTCTATCTATCTGTCTGTTTGTCTCTATCTGTCTGTCTGTTTGTCTCTATCTATCTGTCTGTCTTTGTTTGTCTCTATCTGTCTGGCTGTCTGGCTGTCTGCTTGTCTCTATCTGTCTGTCTGTCTGCTTGTCTCTATCTGTCTGTCTGTCTGTCTGCTTGTCTCTATCTGTCTGCTTGTCTCTATCTGTCTGTCTGCTTGTCTCTATCTGTCTGTCTGTCTGTCTGCTTGTCTCTATCTGTCTACTTGTCTCTATCTGTCTGCTTGTCTCTATCTATCTGTCTGTTTGCTTGTCTCTATCTATCTGTCTGTCTGCTTGTCTCTATCTATCTGTCTGTCTGTCTGCTTGTCTCTATCTGTCTGTCTCTATTTGTCTGTCTGTTTGTCTCTATCTATCTGTCTGTCTGCTTGTCTCTATCTGTATGTCTCTATTTGTCTGTCTGTTTGTCTCTATCTATCTATCTATCTATCTATCTATCTATCTATCTATCTATCTATCTATCTATCGATCTATCTATCTGTAGTAATCAGTGTCAAATATATCATTATTTTACAAACAGGGTGTAACTGAGGGCTACAATGGGACAATTTTTGCTTATGGACAAACAGGAAGTGGCAAGTCGTTCACTATGCAAGGTGTTCTAGATCCTCCTTCCCAGAGGGGAATCATCCCTAGGGCTTTTGAGCACATCTTTGAGACAATCCAGGTAACCAATTTGCATAGCATATGATACCATCACAGTATAAAACCTAATATTCACTGATATATAATATTCAGTATGAATGAAAAAAATTAAATATTATGAGTACACTACCATTCAAAAGTTTGTGGCCAGTAAGATACTATGTATTCAGTCTGATAAAGTTTTATAAATGTTGGATAAAGACATTCAACCTGAACTTTTCTATCTTAAGTGTGCAGAGAACACAAAATTCCTTGTACGGGCCTCTTACCTGGAAATTTACAAGGAGGAAATCAGAGATCTTTTGGCGAAAGACACCAAACAGAAGATGGAAGTACGTCTCTCTCCATTGATTACACGTAGCTCATTGTTTATTAGCTTACATGGACTGAAGGTCTCAATGCTGTGTGTGTTTAAGCTGAAGGAGCATCCGGAGCGTGGTGTGTATGTACGGGATCTGTCCATGCATACGGTACACAGCGTTGGGGAATGTGAGCGAGTCATGAATCAAGGCTGGAGGAATCGCTCTGTGGGATACACACTCATGAACAAAGATTCATCTCGCTCACACTCTATATTCACTATTCATCTGGAGATCTGCAACACAGGTTTGTTTCTCAATCACACATTTTGACTGAGTTCTGAATGAAATCTATATAAAACATCTGTAATCTTCATATGAGCTCAGATGCTGCAGGTGAAGAACATCTACGTGCCGGGAAGCTCAATCTCGTGGACCTTGCAGGTAGTGAACGACAGTCGAAAACCGGCGCCACTGGAGATCGCCTTCAAGAAGCCACCAAGATCAACTTGTCCCTTTCAGCCCTCGGCAATGTTATTTCTGCGTTGGTGGACGGTCGTTCCAAGCACATCCCGTATCGCGATTCCAAGCTCACTCGTTTGCTTCAGGACTCTCTGGGCGGAAACACTCGTACCCTCATGGTAGCCTGTCTCTCACCCGCTGACAACAATTACGAAGAGAGCATCAGTACTCTACGCTACGCCAACCGCGCCAAGAGCATCCAAAACCGTCCGCGCATCAACGAGGACCCAAAAGATGCCCTCCTGCGCGAGTATCAGGAGGAAATCAAGAAGTTGCGGGCATTAATCTCTGGGCAGATGGGGTCTGCCAACCTCGGCTGTAAGACACACACCATTTTTGTACATTTGAACAGTGAAAGATCACAATTTCGACTTATTTCTGTCTGTTAATAGCGCTTTTGGCAAGTCAGAGTTCAAGTGATTCTCCAGCTGTTCTGTCACGGCCCCACAGCAACACATCAGATAGCGAAGCAGAGAAAGACAGGATAAAAGAGGTGTGTAACGAAATAAACTCAATGGAAGAGTCTCAAAGGGATAGTTCACCCAAAAATGAAACTTGTGTCATTAATGATTCACCCTCATGTCGTAAGATTTTCGTTTTTCTTCGACACACAAACGAAGATCGTTTTAATGAAATACAAAAGCTTTTTGTCCCTCTGTTGACAGCCTACGCAACTCTCGTGAACATTAATATTTTGTAAATAGTAGGTGGTAAATTATGTTTGTTTGTTTTTTGAAACTCATGTTAAACAACTGGATTCACATGAATTACCTTAATGATGTCTTTACTACCTTTCTGGGGCTTAAAAGTGGTAGTTGCGTAAACTGTCAATGGAGGGACAGAAAAATCTCAGACTTCGTCAAAAAAATCTTCATTTGTATTCTGAAAATGAACGAAAGTGTCACGGGTTTGGAACGACACGAGGGTGAGAAAATTACAGAATTTCCCTATAAATTTGTTTCGAAGGATGAAGGATTTTTTGAGTTTCTCATTGTCAGTAGAAGTAATGAAACACTAACTCATCCATTGTTTGCAATCCATTGCCAAAGTCATGGGTTCAATTCCCACTGAAGCTCATTGCTTTGGATACAAGTGTCTGCCAAACTGATAAATGAACGTGTAAATTTAGGAATATGAGAAGAAAATAGCGAGGCTGCAGGCCGAGTATGATGCAGAACAAGAGTCCAAAGTCAAACTCCAGGAGGACATTGCTGCCTTGAGAACATCGTACGAGACCAGACTCTCCTCTCTGGAGAGATCCAGAGCTAGTCGAACACACATCACTGGTAATGTTGAATTAAGTTTTTTAGGTTCAACTTTAAGATTCTATATCATTTTAATCTGGTTGATTTTTCTGGAAACAGGTGGGCCTTGTGTGAACCATCCTAAAGAAGAAGCATCTATATGTACACCAGAACAGGCGAATGTTGACCACAGTGTTCTCCAGGTGCTTTCATTTTGCCTAAAACTGGGCAAAGTTACTTAAATGTTGTTTTTCCACAATACGCGCTGTATCAAGCAGCATTACTGAAAATCGTGACGTTAATGCAGTGCTTCTCAATTATTTTCTGTCACGCCCCCCTAGGAAGAGGTAAAAATGTCCCATTTTGGAACTTTCGCCTTATTGTTTCCATGGCAACGCGTCAAGCTTGTCATGTGACATACCGCAGTCACAAAAAGTGCTGTATAATAGATAATTCAAAAGTCAACAACTTGTTGGCTCAACTTGTTGAAACCTAAAAGAAATCTTATGTGGTTGAAAACACTGAATTGTTGTGATAAATGACAAGCTCTGAGCGCGTCTTTTTATGGATCAGTGCCAGATATCGCGTGAAAACACGTGTGAATTTAGAGGTTGATCACGTCAAGCAAATGAACACCGGTGTGATCGTACACGTCAAAGGATGAGGGCACGGCTATCTGAACTTCATATATGCTGCTGTTGTTCAGAAAAAAGAAAACCTACTCCCTGGCAACAAAAAAGCATGTTCGCCAGGGTCGCGCGCGCCCCCCCTGGCATCGCTCCGCGCCACCCCAGGGGGCGCGCCCCACTATTTGAGAACCACTGCGTTAATGCTTAGAATATATAGTTTACATTTTGAGATGAAACCAACAATTAATATAGCTTTCCTGTAGCTCAAACAGTAGAGCGTGGTGCTTGCAACGTCAAGGTCATGGGTTCGATTCTCAGAGAAAGCAAGAACTGAATAGAATGTTAATGTGTTTTTGAGCGCTTTCCTTTGACGCCTCAGACTGTCGCGCATATTTTGCGCATGCGCCAATATGCTCTTCCTTGCGCGGCCCGGTACCATAGTGCCGCGGCCCGGTAGCACTCACACCGCGGACCGGGGGTTGGGGACCACTGGTATATATCACTCAATAAGAGTCTATTAATAATAAAGTTGGAGATGATATAACTTTATATATAGAGTTGTGCAAAAATACAATTAAAATTTTTTGCGACAAAATAAACAATCCTACAGCCCATACAAATGTGTTTAAAATGTTAATCTCACAAATGTAAATGACTCTTTTCTTGTGTAGGAGAGTTCGTCTGCTCCTGCCAGTGCTCCCAATGGCGAGAGTTCGGTTCCAGATACAGTTGTGGTTGCCACAGCAGTTCAACTGGACCAGAAACATGTTTTAGAAAGGTGAGGTACTCAGATAGCCATTTAAGGTCAAGAATTTGAGCAAATACTGTGCTGCGTCCCTACTAATGTACTGCACAAAGGCACCAGAAAGATTTTGAACACTTAAAAATGTATGAATGTCATCATTGCATTAGATAAGAAAATATCAGACTATCTGTGTTATCTGCAGACGAATTTCCTCAGAACTAACGTCAGTCATTTTCACAATGACTGATTTCTTTGAGATAAATGTGATTTGGCTTTTTCTGAATGTTATACAGTTATACAGTCATACTAAAATACTCTTAAAGGGTTAGTTCACCCAAAAATTAAAATTATTCCATAATTTACTTGCCCTCAAGCCGTCCTGGATGTGTATGACTTTCTTCTTTCAGCCAAACACTATCAGAGTTATAATAAAAACGATCCTGGCTCTTCCAGGCTTTATAATGGGAGTGAATGATACCTTGAATGAAACCCAAAAAGCACATGCATGCATCATACAAATAATCCATACGAATCAGTGGTTTGATAAAGGTCATCTGAAGAGAAGCGATGCGACAAATATCCATACTTATAACTTTATTAACTATAATCACTGGCTTCCAGTAATGGCTGTACATGAGTTGAGTTCTGGTGGAAGAGCAACCTCTGATTTTTAGAACTACAGTAATACCTTGAGATACGAGCATAATCCGATCCAGGACGAGCTCGTAACTCAGATTGCTCGTATTTCAAATAATTTTTTCCCATAAGAAATAACAGGAAAAGAATTCATCCATTTCGGCCTCTAAAAAACTCCCTTAATAGTGCTAATAACAATGGAAAAAACATGTTTTTAATTGATATAGACATACACTATATAAGGATTCCTGTGATATAAAATAAAATGTGGTTTTAATTATGAGTTCTTGCCTTCGAGACAAACGATACAGTAGCGGCTAATATCGGCATGTGTGGAGGAGGAGGAGGAGGGAGGGAGGGATAACATAGAAAATGTAAACACAATACGGAAGTCTAGTGTATTGGATCGCCTCAGAACCTCATATTTATTATTATTGAACACACATAACTCGTGCTGCTCACAGCATAATACTCCTGAATCACTCGTCGCCCCCGGTAACCTCCCGCTGTAAAACCTAGTGGCCCTTGGAATGAGTGGAGATCATTTGCAATTACCACATAACTGAGGCGATTTGAGCTGCTCCGAGTGCAGGACATCTAACGTTGGCGTCTGTAAGCTGCTCGTATCTCAAATCTTTACTCGTATCTCAAAGCAAAATTAGCTCAAAGGGTTGCTCATATCTCGGAATACTCGTATGTCAGGACGCTCATATCTCAAGGTGTTATTGTATACGTTTATCGTTATTGTTATCGTTCTTGGTGTGAACGGATCTTTAAGAGGGAAGGAGAATTAATTATCAAGATGGTAATATCTATGAACATTATAACATTTATAAACAGGGAATACAAATGGAGAGGATGAACTTAAACGCTGCCTTTGTTATATTTTGTTGGCCTAAAGGCTGCAGCAGCTGGAGCAGGAGTTTGTGGGTGGAGAGCAGGTGAGGAACGAGGAACTGAAGCAGAGGCACAGACAGAGGAAGACTCTGGCTGACCAGAGGAAGAAGCAGCTAATCCAAGCTTTGAGCCAGAGCAGTGAGGACAGTGACAGCGTGCTGCTGAACGTATACGATTCCATTCAGGAGGAAGTTCATGCCAAGAGCAGACACCTGGAGAACGCGCAGAAGAAGGTGAGAGCTTTTAATACTAGGATAATATTTAGTATTCACTCATCATTCGAATGTTACTAAACATGTCACTGAAAATGAATGTCACATAAAAGTTCTGGAAACAAATTGTGTTGGTCTTAGTGTAACAATTGCATATTGATATATTCTGAATGTACAGGATTGAATATTGTGTTTTGAAACTATGATCTACAATAATAAAATGCATTTTAAAAGCTTATTGTTTTTGTGCCAACTTCCACATTATACTTCTAGTTTTGCTGTTGAGATGAAACTTTAGGACCCATCTAAAATGACTAGCCATATATTTATACAATGAACAGCTGAAAGCTGCCAAGTTGGAGATCAGGGATCTTCAGGCAGAGTTTGAGATGGAGAGAGACGATTATCTGGCCACCATTCGGCGTCTAGAGCGGGAAGGCCAGCTCCTACAAGGAATCTTGGAGCGCATGGCGCCCCTGGTGCGAAGGGACTGTAACTACAGCAACCTGGATCGGCTGCGGAAGGAGGCGGTGTGGGATGAAGAGGGAGGGACATGGAGACTGCCGGAGGTTGTGGTGCAGAAAACTACCTTACCTGCAGGTGAAGAGCTGGGAAGAAAAAGGCTGCAGTGTGAAATTCCTGAGAATCTACTTTACAAAAAAAATGGTTTACTTTTTATACATTATTCTTTTATATACTAGTTTCTAATTGGATTGTAAAATATACAAAAAAGTAGTAACATAATCTACAAACTAAATATTTTTTATGATAATAATAAATCACTGAGAACAAAAGGGTTTTGTTGTTAAAAGTCCAAAAAAAAAAAAATGTGCAGGTGAGCAAATGTTTCTGTCAGCTGCTTATATGATTTGAAGGTATAAATCGTATTTATTCTCTCTCTTCTTGCTCCACAGTGCCTCCGTCAGGTGCAGTTGCCCCCGGCCGACTTTCAGCACGCAGGAATTCTGCCTCAGACCTTGTGGACGCTTTTCTGGTATTCCGACAGTGAATTAACACCACTGAAACATGACCTCTGACACCTATACACAGATACACTACAAATCAATCAGAAATACCAGCACTAGATTCATGTGCCACATTCAATAATGGGGTTTTACGCTTGCTAGTTAAAGAACATTTTAAACTTGGATTAAAGCAATCCTGTGTTACCTGAATTATTTGCATATTTATGAGGTGCATGCATTTGTATATTTAATAATTATATTGCCTTTTCATTACTCCAGTAAATGTTTTTGCTTTGGCCATTTTAAATCCGCTGAAGCGTATTAAAACTTCGTCACAAGTACAAAGCATGTGAATATTTAATGAGGCAAGCATCGTTTAGTTTATGATTGGTTAACATAACTCTAATGCATTTCACACAGTGTAACTCTGGCATTACAATCCAGGGTTGGCACTGTGTGAGCGCTAAAGGGTTAAAAGTGGTTTTAACCCACTTGAAAGATTACAAAATAAGTTTGAAACGTTCTTAATCTTGACCAGCAGCCTGGGTTTAAAAAAGATGTTAACCCTGGGTTAACTGTGGTGTGAAAAGTGTTTTAGATCCCTAGAATCTTACTTATGAATATGAAAACATCCATAGCTTTGACGCATGTCCAACTGACCCTCTTTAGCAAGAAGAGGAGGAGGATCGCTTCAAGAAAATGTTGAACCGCAGTGATAGTCAACATATCGCCACTACTTACTTCAAGCCAAAACGGAGCAGTCAGCTGTTGGCTGGCGACTCAAATAAAAACACAAGTAAGAAATTGATGTAATAAACCATGACAGATCCATGTTCGTTTCTCTCATGCAACTGCAGTATGATTATGAATGTTGCTGATTCTAATCATATTCTCATAGTCAATTATTCAGTCGGGAATGGTTCGACCCACCAGAACTCCAGCGGATCCAGTTTGTCTCCTCTAACCGTGGAATCTGTTCTTCCACGCCCCTTCCGTTTGGAGTCCCTTGGTGTCCCGTCTGCACACGGCAAAGTAAGACGCAAGAAGAGCAAGACGCTCATCCCAACTGAGGGCAACTGACAGGTCACGGCTTTACAAATGCCTTGTATGTATAAGAGATCTTTTTACGACGTTGTCATCTGGTTTTAATTCACATGTACATATATAAAGACATATTTGTATTGTATTAGTGCTTAATAACTTACAGGGTCATTGTTCTGAACAAACTTTTTTTAATTATAATTGTCACATAATGGCAAGCACTCTATAAATCATAATAATTTTAACTAATACTGTGTGAAGTAGAAATAATGCTACCTAATGTGCTGCAGTGTTTTTGAGGTTTCAGCACTTAAAACCCATGCTGCTGTCTGTATTATTAAATAAATATTATTGTCCTGAAAAACTGGTTTCCTTAAGATTTATCCCATAAATTAAAGTGTCTAATAATATAAAACATTTCAATATGCAGCACATGTAAAATAAAGACACTTATATAGTGAATTTTATGTGAATGTGCATCAATTTAAAGTACAATTCGCTCCTAAAGTCTCACCTTTGTACGTATGGGCCAATATTAACACGCATCACATTAACAATACAAAACTGGATGCAAATGTTCTTTTATATTGTTTCAATGCTTTCTTTGATTTTGAGATTTTGGTGATTCATCTCTTGTAGCCAGACTCAAAACAAGTAGGTATGACGAATCCTAAAAGTATTAACATAATTGCTTTACGTCTATGTAAAGCTCGTTCTCTTTGACATTGGTGTATTAAGTAGATGCAGCCTTGATTAAAACAGTGATAGTGACCTGTGCCTAGCAGACAGTAATCACTGTAATTAAACCACTCAATGAAAAGTGAAGCCAAGCGGAGTATCATTTGATACATTGACAGGTTTTTTTTTAACAGCCTACTCAAAAACATTAGCAAAGTTCACAATGTATTACAGCAGAGTTGTTTCCCTGTATTTCTGTCGATCTAATTGCATTGGCATTGAACCAGTTATATTTTTCACCATGGTTTCGCATCAACCCCAAGCATATCACCTGGAAAGGTTTAGATTATTGGTTAAACAAAGAGCAGTATTTGGACTTGCATACAGTTTACGCATAATATTCTGATATCTGATCATAGAACACAGCAACCGGAATGAATGCTGATATTATTGCTTTATTAGTGTGTGTTCTGTGGTTAAACCGTCATAATTTATTACTGCTTTCTGTGTGAATTATGGTGTGGATTTGGTTAGAGAAGCTACTGTGAAAGGGCAACTGTTAACTGAGTCAATACAAACAGAAGGAACCATTCTCGGTGTGAGTCATGAACTAGGTCACATTCCGAGATAAAGAACTTTAATGACAGATGAGTCTGAGAGGCCAGGTAACACGAACACCACTAGTGCACTAATCCACCAAAGTGCTGTCAGATCTCACTGACCAGCGAGTAAAATGAGGAGTTTGACTGTTATCTGATCTTTTGGGAGACAGGGTTCCTCGGGTTCTCTGGTGCAGGAGACATACTCCATTTTAAACTGATTTTTAAAACAGGCTTATTCATACAGACGGATTTGAGGCACGGTTTCAATAGCAAGATCAAAGAGTAATTTAAGGCTAATCTACTTATGGCCAGTTCGAAATTAAATATACTTAAATTCACCTGGGAAAGCAAACATATTGTATAGTCTTAACCTTCAGTGCTGAATAAGCAAAGGCATCGGGATGTTAAGGTGCGATCACGTTTACCATTGCTCTGGGAAATCTGGACATTCAAAATCTATTTAATGAGAATCAATGTGATCAGTATTTGGCGAAAAAGTTCGAAATTCGCCACTTAGCGACTTCTGTTTGAGCTGTGCTTCATGCATTGAAAACTACTGACAATGGGCATTTTTGCCCACGAGATCTCCCCCCGAAATATCGCTATTGTGATTGCACCTTTTGTCACCTTTTGTCTTGTTTGAGAAGCCGTTGAACTCACAATAGAGAAGAACAATCGCAACTTCTGATTCATGACCGTTTCATAATGTCTTTAAAAAGCCGGAGAGCATAGAGTCAACAAATATCAGTTTTTCAGTAATCCAAGCTTTCGCAATGCCTCTCTCCGATCCCTTCCTATGCTGGGAACCGGCACGTTGAAGCCTTTGGGATGAGATGACGATACGTGCAACGGCACTTTTCTGGATGTTGATTCATTAGCAGCCATTTGAGATTCTTTAGGGTGGTTCTTGGTCCAAGCTGCAGAGGAACATGAATTTTGGTTCTGAGAAACTGCACTCAAGACCGTGATGTTAGAACCTGGCAAGCCCATCCCAGTGGCAGATTTCCCAGTTGAAGGAGACACATCGGCATGTTGTTGAGGTGAAGAAGCTGTGGACAGATCGGTCACGGACCTCTGATGGAGAGGATTGCAACTCTGAATTGGTTGGTTTATTTGTCTTCCAGATCTCGCAGGGATATTTGGAGCAAGACGTTCACTTGAGTTCTGGTTTTGCTCAAACTCTGCTGGGGATTGAGAATGCTTTAGTTGTTGAGAGTCTGGGTTCTGTGTGTCCTCCTTGAGGAGACCTAACTTGCAAAGAGCCTCCACTCTTACTTTCTCTGGGTTCATTAGTTTATCTAAAGGCAATACCCCAGAGTAAGGTGTGGTCGAGCCAATCTTAGGGTTGGAGGATCTTTCCTGGTTCATTGGGACTTTGTGTGGGGTTTTAATTTTTGGTTTAGGGGCCACATTTGGAGGAGTGGGTTTGGAGCCCCTACTTGGCATGGCCTGCAAGTTCTGGGATCCAGAGGTGCTTCCCACAAGATTGTTATTTGAAGAAACCTGCTGTGCTTCAGTTACATTGGTCTTCCGCATCGATGCACTCTTACGCAGCTTCACCAGAGCCTCATACGAAAGGGGTCCTCTATGTGCCACATTCTCATTCTTGCTCTTCTGCTCATTATTCTGTTGTTCTTCCTTTGTGTCTTTATTGCCTTTGATTTTATGCAGAGGTGGCATCACAACCACATTGACCTCTGAAGGAACTTGTGGAGCTTCTTGAAGGAGCTGGGTGCTTTTAGACGGCACTTTAGGTGATGTCTTTTTCTGGGATGCAGCTAATCCAGATCTTTGAATTTGCGAATTACGGTTCGCAAGGACAAATGGAGTAGGGACCATATAATTCAGAATTTCATTTTGCACCAAACTGCTTGATAATGGACCTTCAAATTGGCTTTTGGGAACATCTACAATCAAGAAATGTATTTTAGTGTATTATCAGAAATGGTTGATGCTAAAAGAGCTTCTGTAAAACATACCTTGACTAGGGATCTTGTTGAGTCCTATTGACGCAGAGAGGTGAGCCGCTTTGTTAGCCACATTTCCTCCAGCTGGCGGCTGATCAGATTCGTCGTTGGACAGGCCGCTGTCATCCTCCATATCCAGTGACTGAATGGTTTGCTCTAGGTACATGAGACAAGCCTTCTCCTCGGCAGAGAGATACTCCAGGTTTTCATCACTCTGAATCAAACATTGGTCACAGGAAATTTGTGACTGGGTTATTAATATTTGATGTGCATAACATGTGATGTGTAAAGGGATAGTACATCTAAAATGGAAGTTCTCATTCATTCACTTTCACGCCATCCCAAACCTGCATTTCATTTGAGAAGGATGTGTAACTGTTTCTGTATAAACAATGAAAGTCAATGGTGTCTAGAACAACACTGAACCCCTTTGACTTTCATTTTATGGACAAAAAAAACTTTTTCTTTTTTTGTGTTGAGTGGATTATCATTTTTAGGTAAACTATCACTTTAACAATGTTTATCCTCAACTTCTGGATAGACACACATTAAAACAACTGAAGATGTAGATATTATAACATTACATGCAGTAAGTATTCATAAAAGTATGTCTTACAAAGCATGAGTTGAAGCTGACCACGCTGTCACAGCTGCCGTTACTGTCAATCTCTCCCATTGGGTCAAGGACATTGCCATTTTGCCACATTTCACGTATCGGCATTGCAAATGATGATTATCTCCTCTCTGATGTGAATTCAAAGTTGTTTAAAATTGTTGATGAAACTGCATTTCCCCTAAAAATACAATTTTAAGAATGCAAATTGAGTGTATTGATATCCAGCATTGATATTTGCAAGAGTTGGTAATATTAGTCTTAAATTGTAGCGTAATTAGAAACAATCATATAAATAAAAAAGTCATGAATTTAAAAGAGCCACCAATTATCTGTATTTCTGAGTAAGTGAAATGATCAGATCATGTTGAGTGCGATTACAGCAGACGTTACATTGAGCTTCTTTAGTTGGATCAAGTCCGTCATGAATGGAAGACAATGAATCATCAGTTTGTTTAAAGATAAAGATTCAAAGTTCAGCCCATCATGTTTAATTATTTTCTAATATTTAGTAGAACTGGTTTCATTTATTTCAGCTTCCTCTTTTATCTTATAAAAAAGATCAGCAAGAACAATGACAATGCATTTCTTTATTCATTGTTGCGTAAAACTCTCTCACGGTCTTTAAATATGACGTGGATAATATATATTGTGTGATATCATGCAAATATAACAGCAAACATGTTTCTTTGTGGATGGAAGAAAAAAGCAATTGCCATTTGATGAAGAATAAAGCTATCATCAGTATTTTAGTAGTATTCAGTATTTTCATACTTGTTTTCAGATCCCACAAATGATGTGTAATAAATTAACTGTAATCAGTGAACTATATCTCAATGCTGTAAAACAAAGTCCATTTTTACAGACGTAATAAACACACTGGTCTTTTTCTCATAATGTTTTGGTGTTAATTAAACGCTTGGTTCTTTTGAACTGTAACACCAATATGCACTTTTACACACCATAATATCTTTTATGCAGCTCTAGAGAATTCATATTCTTCAGAATTCATAATGTTTATGACTTTATTGTGCATACAGGATACATTACCTGTATTACATAATAAAATATGTTATCTGTTTCTAAGGGTGCATGAAGCTCTCGCTATCAGACTAGAAATTAATTCATACTGTTAACACTTTTGGTTAAAACACTGTATAGTTCAACTAAAAACACAAAGATGATAAACACTGTTGAACACAAAAGATGATATTTTGAAGAATGTTGGTAACAGCTGACGCCTATAATATATATTTTTTCCTACTATGAAAGTCAATGTCTGCCATCAACTGTTAAAACTGTTTCATCAACTGTTTTTCTGTTTGTGTTCAACAGAAAAAAAGAAACTCATACAGGCGAATAAATTATAGTGTGAACTATATATTTAAATAAATAACATTGCGGAACAACTTGAAAACATAAGTGTAAGTGGTGTAAATTAAATTCTATTTTAATTGATACGTTTCAGCACATTATTTTAATTTACTATTCCTCTGTACATTCTTTGCCAACCACTTTAAAACCTTGAGAATGCACAGAAATGAATACATGAATACTGAAAATGCCTTAATAAAAGCTTACCTTTAGTGCAGATATAAGTTGGATGGCAGCTCTGCATGTTCACGTGCTTCTACAGTGTCAGTGTCACTGAGAGCTGCTGTACGTCAGTACATAGGAAACCTTCGACCAATCAAATACGTGTTTCTCCTGCAGCAGCCAATCAGAGAACAGCCTGGTGAGTGTCGGATAAATCTAATGTTCGTCTCAAAATCAATCGTTTACGGCGGGAAAATACATTAAAAACGCGTAATTATATTCTTACTTCATTACATGTGCGACTTCTCTTCACTCATCTGTGGTGAAAAACACATGCTGGCAGAAAGTGTCAAGAGGATCACCTGCAAATCCTAGTTAATCGCGTTATTAAGGGTTTCTTAAAATAACATTAGTTTAATCCCCGTCAACTGGAACTGATTTGATCCTGTTTCACTGACTGGGATTCATTATGTTTTCACACCACATACAGACCTGAGCTTTAACACTTATTTCTTTAATATCTATTTTTATGGTTCTGGTCCAATACATAGTTCCCACATGACGTCACACATACGGGCACTTTACAGCCGTCCGCCATCTCGATAGGCAGAAGCAGCGTTCATAATGGTAGTTTCTTGTTGGGTGAAAGGTTGTACTAATCGTGGATCGGGGACAACGAAGCGTAGCTCAGGTTCAAATCCCTGTTAGGGAAAGGATTTTTGTCTCATCTTAGATTAATTAAATCATGGTGTCAGAAGTAAACAGAAGCCTGGTGTGATTGTCTCAAGTTAGTTCATTATAAACTGACAAGGTGTTTTATTCATATCAGATACACATTGCATAGGTTACTATAAACTTCATATTCTTCTCCCGCTTCACCGGACACTTACTGTCATGCATTTTGAGAGAAGTGACTGAATTTACGTGTTGTAAAGCCGATTCTCTGAACTGCGTGACAAGCATGACGCGTCGCCATGGAAACAACAAGCAGAAACTAAATCTTTACCGCAGATCTCCCATGCATTTTGTTTATATCAGTCACGGCGGGTTTAATAATGACCACTGAAAGACGAGCAAGGTGTGGGAGTATTTTAAAGTACGAGGAGACAGAAAAGTGTTTTATAAACTGTTCCACTGGACAGACACGGAAATGTTTGGAGAGACGAGCCGAAACAGCCAAATCATCGCGTCATTTACTACAATTGTCCGCCACTGTGATCACGTTCAGTTTAAATAAATGTATACTTTTTTATTCTTTACCTGTTTATTGAACTCATTGTCACGGGTTTCACCATGGAAACCGACACACACGCCTCTCGCTACATACAGCTGCAGAAGGTAAAGCGCGCCACAGAAACGTGACCTTATTTCTAACGGCATTACTTTTAGACTAGTCGGTTACAAAATTTTCGTTTAAACGACGAAAAATAGTCAAATTAGTCGAAAAGCACATCCCTAATATTAACACTGGTTTACTTACTCGGCCTGTCACTAGTACTTTGTTGTTGACTCTCATCGACGAAACATCTTTTACCCATCCAGTGAAGCATTGATTGTACGATTCCATTGCTTTCAAACTTCTAAGTTATTCTGATGAGTAAGCACTTTTTGTATGTATCAAATAGTTTACAATGTCACAGTACGAAATAGCCGGGAGCAAATCTACGTCGCTAGACATCTCCTTGCTCGACACTTCATATGGATCGATTCCAATACACGCGATCTTCTGGTCGTATCTAAGCCTTGTCTGCTCATCTAATCCATCCCTGTATTTCTCCTTTAGTGGTGGTTTGGATGCCATTTTCCTTTTAATGAAAAAAATTTTAGTCTTTTGTCCGCAGAACGATTTCCTTTAGCGTTACCAGCAGCTGCTTTAAACTTCGTGCTTACTGCCTATCAAGATGGCGTCACGGGCACCTGCCGAGGCTTGTGGGAACTATCAATTGTGACTTCCCAGGATTAGAAATAATTTTAGAATTACTAGTACAGGGAGTGCAGAATTATTAGGCAAGTTGTATTTTTGAGGATTAATTTTATTATTGAACAACAACCATGTTCTCACTGAACACAAAAAACTCATTAATATCAAAGCTGAATTTTTTTGTATCAATATTTTAAGTAGTTTTTAGTTTTAGCTATTTTAGGGGGATATCTGTGTGTGCAGGTGAATATTACTGTGCATAATTATTAGGCAACTTAACAAAAAACAAATGTATACCCATTTCAATTATTTATTTTTACCAGTGAAACCAATATAACATCTCAACATTCACAAATATACATTTCTGACATTCAAAAACCAAACAAAAACAAATCAGTGACCAATATAGCCACCTTTCTTTGCAAGGACACTCAAAAGCCTGCCATCCATGGATTCTGTCAGTGTTTTGATCTGTTCACCATCAACATTGCGTGCAGCAGCAACCACAGCCTCCCAGACACTGTTCAGAGAGGTGTACTGTTTTCCCTCCTTGTAAATCGCACATTTGATGATGGACCACAGGTTCTCAATGGGGTTCAGATCAGGTGAACAAGGAGGCCATATCATTAGATTTTCTTCTTTTATACCCTTTCTTGCCAGCCACGCTGTGGAGTACTTGGACACGTGTGATGGAGCATTGTCCTGCATGAAAATCATGTTTTTCTTGAAGGATGCAGACTTCTTCCTGTACCACTGCTTGAAGAAGGTGTCTTCCAGAAACTGGCAGTAGGACTGGGAGTTGAGCTTGACTCCATCCTCAACCCGAAAAGGCCCCACAAGCTCATCTTTGATGATACCAGCCCAAACCAGTACTCCACCTCCACCTTGCTGGCATCTGAGTCGGACTGGAGCTCTCTGCCTTTTACCAATCCAGCCACGGGCCCATCCATCTGGCCCATCAAGACTCACTCTCATTTCATCAGTCCATAAAACCTTAGAAAAATCAGTCTTGAGATATTTCTTGGCCCAGTCTTGACGTTTCAGCTTGTGTGTCTTGTTCAGTGGTGGTCGACTTTCTGCCTTTCTTACCTTGGCCATGTCTCTGAGTATTGCACACCTTGTGCTTTTGGGCACTCCAGTGATGTTGCAGCTCTGAAATATGGCCAAACTGGTGGCAAGTGGCATCTTGGCAGCTGCATGCTTGACTTTTCTCAGTTCACGGGCAGTTATTTTGCGCCTTGGTTTTTCCGCACGCTTCTTGCGACCCTGTTGACTATTTTGAATGAAACGCTTGATTGTTCGATGATCACGCTTCAGAAGCTTGGCTATTTTAAGACTGCTGCATCCCTCTGCAATATATCTCACTATTTTTGACTTTTCTGAGCCTGTCAAGTCCTTCTTTTGACCCATTTTGCCAAAGGAAAGGAAGTTGCCTAATAATTATGCACACCTGATATAGGGTGTTGATGTCATTAGACCACACCCCTTCTCATTACAGAGATGCACATCTGCACATCACCTAATATGCTTAATTGGTAGTAGGCTTTCCAGCCTATACAGCTTGGAGTAAGACAACATGCATAACGAGGATGATGTGGTCAAAATACTCATTTACCTAATAATTCTGCACTCCCTGTATGTGTGTATATATATATATATATATATATACACATACAGTAATACCTCGAGATACGAGCGTCCCTACATACGAGTATTCCATGATCCAAGCAAGCCTTCGGACAGATTTTTGCTTCTAGATACGAGTAAATATTCGAGATAGGAGCACACGTACTGATGCCGATGCACGTTCACTTCATGTTTGCTGACTTCAGTACGCATCGCCCGAGAGTAGCTGATTTTCTCTCTATTTTGTGCATTATTCTTCATAATAGTGATGAGTTCTAAGAAAGTGAGTGGTAAGGATGGTAGTGAGAAGAAGAAACGCATGATGACCATGGAAATGAAGCATGAAATTGTGGATAAATATGAGCGCGGTGTCCGTGTGAGTGATCCAGCAGCAGGAGCATCAGGAGGAACTGTGGACTGAGTTGTTGATTGAGCTGTAGACGATGAACATACGCAGGTGTTGCAAGAGCTCAGCAGTAGTGAGGAGGAGCGGGAACCCGAGGAAAACATTTCTACAACTGAAATTAAGGAAGTGATGGCTATGCGGCAGAAGATTTCTGATTTCATTGAAAAGAAACACCCTGATACTGGTCGTGCTTTGGCACTTTTTGATGACACGTGCCTTACTCATTTTGAATGGGAGACAGAAACTAATCTCCCACCATAGGAATTTCATTAAAAGGTCTGCGCCAAGTGAAAGTGAGGGTAGTCAGGCGAAAAAAGGTAAGAAACGTGAAGAAAAGTATAGAAGACAAATCGAGAAAAAGCAGAACAAAAATATAAAATAGAAAAGTAAACAAAAAATATGCAAAGTAAGATCAGTTATGTTAATTTAAGTTTACGTAAGTTACATAGTGTTCGTGTAAGTTAAGACACGGAATCAAGTGTCTCCGTACCAAACCCCTTCCTCCCTCCTCCGCACCTGCCCCTACTGTCTGTAAACACTTAGAATTAAAACCACATTTTATCTGATATTACACGAATCCTTATACTGTATACATGTACTATAATTGTGTGTGTCTATACCAATAAAAACATGTTTTTTTTCCATTGTTACGGATCTGGAACGGATTAATTTGTTTTCTATTATTTCTTATGGGAAAACATGATTCCAGATATGAGCAAATCGAGTTACGAGCTCCACTTTGGAACGGATTATGCTTGTATATCGAGATATTACTGTGTATATAAAATCCATTGTATGGCAAGCTAGTTATCTTAGAATGTTCCCAGCGTTACGTGTCGTAATTGCATTCTTGCTAGTTAGAATTAAATGAGAGAGCTCTACGATTACTAAAGTTACTAGTAACGATTTGAAGAGTTCTCTAATTTAATTCTAACTAATAACAATGCAATTAAGACGTGAAACACTTGGAACATTTTAAGCTAAAATGGCTTGCCATACTATAGATTACATACACCAGCAATTCTAAAATTGATTTCTAGTTCTAGAAAATACTAGTTGAAGGATTAAATGTTAAAATGCATTTGCAAACAAGTGCTTGCCTGCACAAAACTCTGTGTTGGCTGATCACAACAGTTGGTTAACAAGTGATTGTTTAATGAACACGTTTCTAAGTGGTTGTGAGGCCATTCAGGATCTCATGAAGTCAACATTGTTTCCTGTTTTAATAGGAGTATAAATTGCTTGGCAAAATGTATTACAGTTAGGTTTGTACAAATTATTAAGTATTGGCAATGTAAGTAGTGATGCTTTCCTTAGTAAGCACCACTAATTAGTTAAGAATTAGGTTATTTTAAGAATAAAGTTTATTTATCATTAACCCAGTATAGCCAGTGATTTTGTAGCAATGAGTGTCGGACATGCAGTTTCTCACTCAAAGTTGCCTTAGAGAAGGTAAAACACTGATCACGGCCATTTAGAAAAATCACCGCAAATAAACATAAAAAGTCCTTTGGCCTTATGATGGCACCATTTCTTCTAATTAAAAAGGCTGCAAACAAGTAAACAACAGTGTGGAAAGTACCTGACTGAAAAATACTGAGAAGGTGCATCATCATCATCAGGCCTTACAAGATGTCTTCTCTCTAAAGTTCATCCACACTCTAATACTATGATACCTTGCTACACAAAACGTGTTTCTCAAATCTCCGATATCGGCCTTGTAAGCAGGAAAAAGTTCAGTATATTTCTCCACTTCCAATGCAAAACCAAAGTCTGATTGTTAAAACATATTTATTCATACAGACGGATTTGAGGCACAGTTTCAATAGCAAGATCAAAGAGTAATTTAAGGCTAATACTTATGGCCAGTTTGAAATTAGATATACTTAAATTCACCTGGAGAAGTAAACATACTGTATAATCTTAATCTTCAGTGCTGAATAAGTAAAGGCATTATTGGTTGAGCTGATGTTGATATGTTGGTCAGGATGTTCAAAGAAATCACAGATCACAGTTTTAAAAGCACCTGTAACACATGAGATCTCAGCAATACCAAACGAAAATGATCCAATCAATTCCCAATGGGCAAAATCAAGTCCCGTCCAAAAAAAAATCTTGTTCGAGAAGCCGTTTCAGTCACAATAAAGAAGAAAAAACAAATCGCGACTTCTGTTCCATGACCGTTTCATAATGTCTTTAAAAAGCCGGAGAGCATAGAGTCAACAAATCTCAGTTTTTCAGTAATCCAAGCTTTCGCAACACCTCTCTCCGATCCCTTCCTATGCTGGGAACCGGCACGTTGAAGCCTTTTTGTTACATCCCAACAGGTCTTAATGGCTGCCACCTGATCCCAATTACCACGGTTTCCCTACCTGGTTGTGATTGGCAGATGACTGGAAGGAAGTGGTATAAAGCTTCAGTGCTTCAGTGGAATTGAGCATGTTGCGTGGAGAGGGTTTTGGTCGCCTGTGCCAGACCTGTGTGTTGGCGACTTTGAAGACTGAGTTTGTTGTGAGAGTATGATTGGTGTGTTTTGTGCCACCCACCATTGATTTGTAAGACACTTTGTGTGGAATTAATTATTTTTGAGTAGGGAGGTGGGTGGCAACTTTTGTTCAGTAGTTTTCTATTGTTTTTGGTTTAGTGTAAGAGATTCCCTGTTGAATTTTTTTTTTTAATCCTTTGAGCAGGTAAGTTTATCTTTAAGAAAGAATCAGATTTTGTTTGTTGTTTTGGCCTAACCCCCTCCTGAGACTATGTGACTATGTTCCTAATACCCCTAGAATGGGGAGTGACGGCACGCTTTGGATAGTTTTGGATCATATTGTTTCTTGGCCCCTGCTGGAAGAAAATCTGTCTTTTGGTTCTGAGAAACTGCACTCAAGACCGTGATGTTAGAACCTGGCAGGCCCATCCCAGTGATTTCCACTGTGGCAGATTTCCCGGTTGAAGAAGTCATATCGGCATGTTGTGGAGGTGAAGAAGATGTGGAAAGATCGGTCACGGACCTCTGGTGGAGAGGATTGCAACTCTGAATTGGTTGGTTTATTTGTCTTCCAGGTCTTGCAGGGATATTTGGAGCAAGACGTTCACTTGAGTTCTGGTTTTGCTCAAACTCTGCTGGGGATTGAGAATGCTTTAGTTGTTGAGAGTCTGGGTTCTGTGTGTCCTCCTTGAGGAGACCTAACTTGCAAAGAGCCTCCACTCTTACTTTCTCTGGGTTCATTAGTTTATCTAAAGGCAATACCCCAGAGTAAGGTGTGGTCGAGCCAATCTTAGGGTTGGAGGATCTTTCCTGGTTCTTTGGGACTTTGTGTGGGGTTTTCATTTTCGGTTTAGGGGCAACAGGTGGAGGAGTGGGTTTGGAGCCCCTACTTGAGGTACTTCCAACAAGATCGTTATTTGTAGAAACCAGTGGTGGCATCACAACCACATTTACCTCTGAAGGAACTTGTGGAGCTTCTTGAAGGAGCTGGGTGCTTTTAGACGGCACTTTAGGTGATGTCTTTTTCTGGGATGCAGCTAATCCAGGTCTGGTTTGAATTTGCGAATTATGGTTTGAAAGGACAAATGGAGTAGGGACCATATAATTCAGAATTTCATTTTGCACCAAGCTGCTTGACAATGGACCTTCAAATTGGCTTTTGGGAACATCTACAATCAAGAAATGTATTTTTAGTGTATTATCAGAAATGGTTGATGCTAAAAGAGCTTCTGTAAAACATACCTTGACTAGGGACCTTGTTGAGTCCTATTGACGCAGAGAGGTGAGCTGCTTTGTTAGCCACATTTCCTCCAGCTGGCGGCTGATCAGATTCGTCGTTGGACAGGCCGCTGTCATCCTCCATATCCAGTGACTGAATGGTTTGCTCTAGGTACATGAGACAAGCCTTCTCCTCGGCAGAGAGATACTCCAGGTTTTCATCACTCTGACTCAAACATTGGTCACAGGAAATTTGACTGGGTTATAATATTTGATGTGCATAACGTGATGAGTAAAGGAGTTGTAGATCTAAAATGGAAGATCTCATTCATTCTCTGTCCTGCATTTCATTTGTGAAGGATGTGTAACTGTTTCTGTCTAAACAATGAAAGTCAACGGTGTACAAAACAACACTGAACCCCTTTGACTTTAATTTTATGGACAAAAAAACCTCCCCACCTTTTTCTTTTTTTGTGTTGAGTGGATTATCATTTTTAGGTAAACTATCACTTTAACAATGTTTATCCTCAACTTCTGGATAGACACACATTAAAACAACTGAAGATGTAGATATTATAACATTACATGCAGTAAGTATTCATAAAAGTATGTCTTACAAAGCATGAGTTGAAGCTGACCACGCTGTCACAGCTGCCGTTACTGTCAATCTCTCCCATTGAGTCAAGGACATTGCCATTTTGCCACATTTCACGTATCGGCATTGCAAATGATGATTATCTCCTCTCTGATGTGAATTCAAAGTTGTTTAAAATTGTTGATGAAACTGCATTTCCCCTAAAAATACAATTTTAAGAATGCAAATTGAGTGTATTGATATGTAGCCTTTGCAAGAGTTGATAATATTAGTCTTAAATTGTAGCATAATTAGAATCAATCATATAAATAAAAAAGTCATGAATTTAAAAGAGCCACCAATTATCTGTATTTCTGAGTAAGTGAAATGATCAGATCATGTTGAGTGCGATTACAGCAGACGTTACATTGAGCTTCTTTAGTTGGATCAAGTCCGTCATGAATGGAAGACAATGAATCATCAGTTTGTTTAAAGATAAAGATTCAAAGTTCAGCCCATCATGTTTAATTATTTTCTAATATTTAGTAGAACTGGTTTCATTTATTTCAGCTTCCTCTTTCATCTTATAAAAAAGATCAGCAAGAACAATGACAATGCATTTCTTTATTCATTGTTGCGTAAAACTCTCTCACGGTCTTTAAATATGACGTGGATAATATATATTGTGTGATATCATGCAAATATAACAGCAAACATGTTTCTTTGTGGATGGAAGAAAAAGGCAGTTGCCGTTTGATGAAGAATAAAGCTATCATCAGTATTTTAGTAGTATTCAGTATTTTCATACTTGTTTTCAGATCCCACAAATGATGTGTAATAAATTAACTGTAATCAGTGAACTATATCTCAATGCTGTAAAACAAAGTCCATTTTTACAGACGTAATAAACACACTGGTCTTTTTCTCATAATGTTTTGGTGTTAATTAAACGCTTGGTTCTTTTGAACTGTAACACCAATATGCACTTTGACACACCATAATATCTTTTATGCAGCTCTAGAAAATTCATATTCTTCAGAATTCATAATGTTTATGACTTTATCATGCATACAGGATACATTACCTGTATTACATAATAAAGCACGTTATCTGTTCTAAGGGTGCATGAAGCTCTCGCTCTCAGACTACAAATGAAATCATATTGTTAACACTTTTGGGTAAAACACTGTATAGTTCAACCAAAAACACAAAAGATTATATTTTGAGGAATGTTGGTAACAGTTGACGCCTATAAGATATATTTTTGTCTACTATGAAAGTCAATGTCTGCCATCAACTGTTAACAATATTCTTCAAAATATCATCTTTTGTGTTCAACAGAAAAAAAGAAACTCATACAGGCGAGTAAATTATGACAGAATTTTCATTAGAGTGAACTGTATCTTTAAATAAATAATCAATATTGCTGAACAACTTGAAAAAATAAGTGCAAGTGCACGTTTCAGCACATTATTTTACAACTAAATTATTAATTTACTATTCTTCTGTGCTTAAAATCCATTCTTTGCCAACCACTTTAACTAAAATCTTGAGAATGCACAGAAATAAATACATAAATACTGAAACATGCCTTAATAAAAGCTTACCTTTATTGCAGATATAAGTTGGATGGCAGCTCTGCATGTTCACGTGCTTCTACAGTGTCAGTGTCACTGAGAGCTGCTGTACGTCAGTACATAGGAAACCTTCGACCAATCAAATACGTGTTTCTCCTGCAGCAGCCAATCAGAGAACAGGCTAATGTTCGTCTCAAAATAATCATTCATTGATGGCGGGAAAAGACATAAAAAACGCGTAATTATATTTTTACTTTATTACATGTGCAACTTCTCTGCACGCGAGAGAAAAACACATGCTGGCAGAAAGTGTCAAGAGGATCACCTGCAAATCCCAGTTAATCACGTTATTAAGGGTTTCTTAAAATAACATTAGTTTAATCCCCGTCAACTGGAACTGATTTGATCCTGTTTCACTGACTGGGATGGGATTGTGTTTTCACACCACAAACAAACCTGAGCAACTATTCATTTAATATCTATTGTTATGGTCCTGCTCCAATTGTGACTTTCGAGGACTTTAAATAACTTTAGAATTACTCTAATATTTATAATCCATTGCAATTAATTTTATCTTAAAATGTTCCCAGTGTTACACGTCATAATTGCATTTTTACTAGTTAGAATTAAATGAGAGAGCTCTACGATTACTAAAGTTACTACTAACGATTTGTAGAGTTCTCTCATTTAATTCTAACCAGTAAAAATGCAATTATGACGTGTAACACTGGGAACATTTTAAGCTAAAATGGCTTGCCATACTGTAGATTACATACACCAGCAATTCTAAAATTGATTTCTAGTTCTAGAAAATACTAGTTGAAGGATTAAATGTTAAAATGCATTTGCAAACAAGTGCTTGCCTGCACAAAACTCTGTGTTGACTGATCACAACAGTTGGTTAACAAGTGACTGTTTAATGAACATGTTTCTAAGTGGTTGTGAGGCCATTCAGGATCTCATGAAGTCAACAGTTTCCTCTTTTAATTGGCAAAATGTATTAGTTAGGTTTGTACAAATCATTACATATTGTTAATAGAAGTGGTGATGCTTTCCTTAGTAAACACCACTAATTAGTTAAGAATTAGGCACAAAAAATGTACAGTTGACAACCAAACAAGAATATGTATATAGTTCAATTCAAGTTTATTTATCATTAACCCAGTATAGCCAGTGATTTTGTAGCAATGAGTGTCGGACATGCAGTTTCTCACTCAAAGTTGCCTTAGAGAAGGTAAAACACTGATCACGGCCATTTAGAAAAATCACCGCAAATAAACATAAAAAGTCCTTTGGCCTTATGATGGCACCATTTCTTCTAATTAAAAAGGCTGCAAACAAGTAAACAACAGTGTGGAAAGTACCTGACTGAAAAATACTGAGAAGGTGCATCATCATCATCAGGCCTTACAAGATGTCTTCTCTCTAAAGTTCATCCACACTCTAATACTATGATACCTTGCTACACAAAACGTGTTTCTCAAATCTCCGATATCGGCCTTGTAAGCAGGAAAAAGTTCAGTATATTTCTCCACTTAAAATGCAAAATGAAAGTCACTACAATCACTCTTTCAAACAATGTCATCGTCGTTTGAGAGAGAATAAACACATTTGCATAAAACAATCTTGTGTGGTCATTTGCAGAAATAACACAAGTGCCCAAAATCTACAGATTCACAAAGTAGTTCAGTGAGATTCTACAATCAGCACCATTGTTGTGCACTTCAATTTAAAAGCCACTCTTTCCAGCTAACTAGCTTACTCAAAATGTGTAAATTGAGGATTCAGGAACACAGTTGAACTGTGACTATTTCAAGTAACAGGTACAATGGAGCCAGTGAACATAAGACTTAATGTAGTGCCATCGATTGTACAGTTGCTGTGCGTATGACCTTAAAAAGACAGATAATATAAATACAGTAATGCCATGTTTAAATCATCATGAAAGGCATGTCTTTAGCTGTGCTCCGTTTTAAAATACGTTTCAGAAGCACTTAATGTGCGGAAAGTTATTATGCCTTATACGATAACCCATTAAAGGTTTAATTAGTTGTTAGATACTAAGAGATTAGAGGAACGGCTGTTATTCACACATCTCTTCAGGACACCTTTGAAAGTGTTAGCATGAGGTTATGACGGGTGAATCTCACGAAAACATGTCGAGGTCACATCTGACACCAAATTTAAAAGCAATTACATAGATGTACTGTAGTTATATTTAGCATAAAGAAAACAATTGTATGACCATTCAAAAATAAGTGCTGTAAATGATTAAATGTAATGCACTCATTTTGTTTACAGTTACTGAAATAAAATGAATTAAAGGAGTCATTCACCAAAAGTTGAAAATTTTGTCATTGTTTACTCTTTCCAAACCCGTAATTTCATTTCACCCGACTTTCATTCATCTTCGAAACACAAATCTGTTCAATGAAATCTGAGAGATTCAGGTCCCTTCATTGACAGCTACGCAACTACCACTTTGTTTACATGACATGATTGCTTTATATGATGAACATATTTAGTTTATTATTTTATTCACATATAAACAGTGATTAAAAAACATGAACAGAAGCTCAACCAAACCTACTTGACAAGTGAGAACAAATTTCATTGGCAACACAAGAATGAATCTTATTGGTTCTTGCAGGTCAAGCGAACATGCTTGAGCTTCCGTTTATCACAACTGATGTGAGTTTATATGTGAATAAAAGCCTAAATTCAATCTGTTCATCATATAAAGTGATCGTGTTTCTTCAGAATATATGGACTAAGCCACTCAATCAGTTTTACCATCTCTTTATGAACTTTTTGAAGCGTCAAAGTGGTAGTTGTGTAGCTGTCAATGGGACAGAAATCTCAGATTTCTTAAACTTAAAAAAAAACAATCACAAAAATCGATCACAAAAACAAAAACGATCTTCATTCGTGTTTTGAAGAACAACAAATGTTTTATGGGTCTGGATTGACATGAGGGTGAGTAAATGATGAAGAAAAATAATCATTTTTGGGTGAACTATCCGTTTAAACCAGCATAAATACAAAAAATTACCGCAATTAGTACTAAGCTTTATATATAAATAATACATATACAA
The DNA here is from genome assembly GCA_037043235.1 of Rhodeus uyekii. NCBI lineage: Eukaryota > Metazoa > Chordata > Actinopteri > Cypriniformes > Acheilognathidae > Rhodeus > Rhodeus uyekii. Next base: position 1,211,665 of record JAWRVZ010000132.1, read on the forward strand.
AAACTAATTAGAATTTTGGGGGGAAATGTTTAATTAATTTTTCTTTTAATTGAATGATGCCTCATATATATATATATATGGGTTCAATTCCCGTGCAAAGCAAGAACTGATAAGAATGTCAATATGTTTCCTGAATGGAATGTAACATATACATGTTATTTATTTTTCCTTCCTTGATGTTGGAATAAAATGTCACCTGGATGTGTTTCATGAGATTCACACTAATACTAGTATTATAAACACTGAGACAAACTGGAGATTTTAAATCAGTGGAGAATCCCTTTAAAATTTGGTTTGAAGAGACGGCTTTGTCGTCACATCAGGCAACAGAATCAATAACACGAGCACAATTTAATACTTCAACCTCAAGTGTAAACCAAAGTCGAAAGAATACTGAATTCTCGGGAACGTCTCCTGAAGCCGCTAGAAAATGTGAGGTAGAGGACTGTACCGGGTTGGAACAGGCAGCAGTGAAAGAGCGGGTACCATGTCAGGTGGCGTGGCAGTGACGCGGCAAAGGTGGGGGGGGGGGGGGGGGGGTGATTTCAAGGACAGAGCGAAGAGAGCGTCACACCTCCCCAAAGTTGGTGTGGCCGGTCTCCTTTGCATGCTCCCTTGCTTCTTTCTGCCCCACCAGGCCAGTCTGGCACACCATGCAGCGCAGAGCGAAGCGGTTGACATCCGTGAACTGACGTTTCCTCCGGGCCTCATCCGCGAGCTCCAACGCCTGGGCCAAAATGACGTCATCAGTAGTGGTGAACACAGTCTGTGCGGGAACATCTGAACTCGGCATCACCTTTTGGAGTGGGTCATAATGAATCCCATCATAAATAAGCAGCACGCGTTTAGTGTAACCCGCATCCTCGCCGAAGCGGTCGACGCGCACAGTCTGAGTGTCAACGACGCAAATCTCACACTGGTAGAATTTAGAGAGGATCGAAACCTCGATGGCACCTCCCCACGTGTCATCCCGACGGATCCAGGCACAATAGTCCTCGTTAGTCTTGCCCAACACCGCCTCGGAGTACGCAGTGGGGTCACTGGCGACAATCTGAGCAATGAGCCCGCGCATTTCAGACGTGCAGGCTGGATCGTACACACCCCCTTCCATAACGTAGTTCACACTGGTAAACAGACAAGAGTTGTCCGCAGGGACGACGCGGCGCTCTAGAACAGGAGCCGGGTCAAAAGTGGGCCCTTTGGTCACAGGGGTTTGCGCTTGGGGTTTGGGTTTGTTCTTGTCCTCCTCTACAATCAACGTGTCTCCTGGAACAGTAAACATATCAATGACCATCAAAGGAAACTCAGCAAGAACAAATGTGCACGAATGGTGGAAGATACTATTCGGAAATCCATTGCCGCTTTGTATATATATTCTTTTATTTTTCTTATTTGTACCTATATTCTTTTCTTTTTCTTATTTTTCATATGTTCTTTTCCTTTTTCTTATTTGAATGAGTTTTAAAGATTGATTTATAATCAAGTTAGGGATTTTTATTAGTTAAAACCTTTCTTTACTTTTCTGTAGTTTTCCATAGAGTAAGGATGAGTTTTGTTTATCTTTCTTCCTTTCTTTCTTAGCCAATCAGAATCATTTAACCGTCATCATTGACGTAGTTAGTAGCCTCTGTTAGAGTAAAATTGCTGTAACAATGTTATTGTAAGTGGGGTGGCCTACGAACTCCTTGTGAGACTTGAAGCTTCTGCTGATGAAACTGCAAACTAAACTTCACTAAAATGTCTTCTATTGACTGCACTTCTGACTACTGGTCTTCATTCATCATATCTAGTCCTCGGGTCTTAACTGTAAATTCCCCTACAACGGATTTATAAACAAGGACCCATGTGAAGCAAAGTCAAACCTGATTTGATAGGGTAGTCTTTGAGGTGGGCTTCCCCATTGCGTAGATCCAGACTGGATGGCGGATAGCCTACCATGATCTTCTGTACATCGCATGGTATTCCTGTTAACTCCTCGATTTTATCTTTAAGCTCCTGAACACAAGATTGGTGCGTAAGGCCCTGCATCAGGTGGGTCCCGTTTTTGGCTTTGCAACGCAGACGTAGCATCCTGTACCTGTTCAGTTCTGAACACACATGAACCACATTTATATGAAGTTAGAAGCAGTTACATTTTGGTTTAATAATACTGACCATATGCAACAATAATTATCGGATTAAAAGAAAAGAAAAAGCATTCCAGTTTATTTGCTGAAAAATATTAAAACAGAGCAACTACTAGAAAAAAGGATAAACGATCTGTGTAACGCAATGGTAGTTTTTACATACATAATGCGTAATAAATACATAAAGGCATTACAAATATAATTCAGTGTCACTAGAGATAACGATTACTTAAACAAAAACAAAAGCTCTACAGCTAAAACAAACAATATTTACACATATAATTAATAATTTAAAGCTTTGTTTCTCATCTAAACTCCAATAGAGGGAGTTTTAATAATATAAATGTCAATGTTGACAACAATCCAAGCTAGGCTAATTGTTAGCCAGTCTACAGATACTGTTACTAAACCTAAGCTCATATATGAGGAAATCACCTCACATTTCACTATAAATATGTACTCTAAATATAAATAGGAATATAGGTCTTATATTTAAAAAGAAAACACCGGTGTTTGCGTAAGACTCGGAGCAAAATCACTCACCACTGAGCGCCTGAAAACAACAACAATTGACGCTCTGACTAACGTGCGTCCTACGTCACACACTCTGTGCACTACGTCATGACAACGACACAACACGCACACGTCAAAATTGAACCGTTAACAAGAAATTTCAAGCAAATTCCCAGCAAATTCCTCATATATTAATATGTTATATGAAATAGCTGTGCTTTAATTAAAGTACAAAACAATATGTCACACCATTTAAAATTAATCGTTGACAACAAAAACTGATGTAAAAATTTAGAAAATTGTGTATTATTTTGCAGCCGGATTTGTGTGTTTGTTGTAGTATGGTGTTATATGAGGGGAATCCGCCTGTGTGTGATGCCGCTCCCGGCCACAGGCGGCGCTGCTGCCAACACAAATCAACGAGTCGCTTTAGTGCGTCATTCTGTTTCCGGTATTGCGCCGCCATTGAAACACTAGCAACCAACGTGAGATTTTCGTTGCCGCGCCAATAATCATTACATTTAATTCGACATTTATCACATCTTCTGATTATTTGTGAATAATATACGGAACGATGGCGTACAGAGGACAAGGACAGAAGGTGCAGAAGGTCATGGTGCAGCCCATTGTATCCTTCAGACCGCAGGACGCTTTCTTTTGTGTTGAAATATTATACGGTTATAATATTGTATTTAATTAGGTCTGATATGTTCTTTAAGAATGAATGAGACGTTTGCATTAGTTTTGTGTTGATCGGTTCCTAATGTAAAACTCTATAAAGTAATTTTGAATGATAGTATGTTGTTTATATTTAATTGTTTCCTTAATGACACCATCAGAACCTAATCTTCAGGTATTTACAGAATGTAAGTTCAAATTTTATTTTGTCATTGCCTATATTCATTTTTGTGTGGGTGGGTGGATGATGATGGTGTGTGTGTGTGTGCGCGCGTGTATGTATGTATGTGTGTATATATATATAACACACACTTTCGAGAACGCTGCACACTTACTGCAGGAAAGCTATAAGCATATTTAGTAATAATTATTTGTGATCGAGAATTATTTGTTATCGAGAACGCTGCACACTTACTACAGGAAAGCTATAAGCATATTTAGTAATAATTATTTGTGAAGAATAGACTTAATTCTCTTTATTGTTTTGACATGCAGACTTTATATGTTTGTCCACCTAATAATGATTTCTTTTGTAAATGGTGTCTTTCATATGGAAGCTTGTTTCCACTATGGAATAATGAAAAAAAGGTAATAATCGTGCCTTTCTTCACAATTATTTCCTGCAAGTAATTGCACATTTTATCTCACAATTCAGACTTTTTAAAAGTGTGCTATTACCTGTTTGGTTTTTTTGTTCTGTGGTGGAAACAAGTCTCCATATGAAAGCCACTTTTACTGATATGGAAAAGGATATTGTATTTGTATACTTTCTGCTACTTGGAATAAAAGCAAAATCTACACGACTAGTTACTAATTTGGTTTTCACTTTCCTGCAGCGTTCTCGAATCCAGGTATGGCTGTACGAGCAGGTCAACATGCGGATAGAGGGATGCATCATTGTGAGTAAAACTGTCGCCTATGGCTTGCTCAGTTGGGGAAACTTAACACCTAATATTCATTAATAGTAATAATTCGCCTGCTCTTTTAAGGCTGCTGTTCAACCAAACAAACTTTGTTTATATTGTTTTCATGTGACCACTGTAAAACTGCTTTGAACAATCTGTATTGTAAAAAGCGCTATATAAATAAAGGTGACTTGACTAAAACACAACCGGTCTCTAACGTACGGTTAACGCTCATGTACAGCTCACTTCCATCCATTACAGATGAGCATGACAACAATATCTTGCAGGGATGTAGATGTGAAATAAGAAAACATCTAAGAGTTGTTTTAATGTTAAAGGGATTCGATGAGTACATGAACTTGGTTTTGGATGATGCAGAGGAGGTTCACATGAAGACCAAGAACAGGAAGCCCCTGGGTAAGTGTGAACGTTGCTGTGGTGGTGTGTTGTGTGTTTCAGAGAAATAAAGTTCGCTCCAAGTAAATAAGATTTTAATCTAATGAAAATGTTCTCTCCAATAGGACGAGTTATGTTGAAAGGAGACAACATCACGTTGCTGCAGAGCGTGGCCAGTTGATCATCTGTTAGGGGTTCACCTGAATATTACTTGTTTGATTGTTGATTTTACTTTTTCATTTGTCAACATTTGGATTATTGACCCATGTTTAGAATTGTGAAAACATGTTTTCTTTTCTAATTTTCCAAAATAAACCCTTTTTTTCTCTATTTTAGACTACTGTTTTTATTGAGTGTGAAAATTGTTTCTAATTTAGGGTTTGTCATGTTTCTCTCTGAGTATCCTTGTATGTTCTTTTGACTTTGTTCGTGAGGTTGAAAATGTATAACAGGTTATTGATACTTTTTTTTTTAAATCTTGCAATTCGAACTATATCTCACAAAAAGTTTTGAGTCGGTAAGATTTTGTCTTTAAGCTTTGTCTTTTTGTCTTAGGCTGCTTTGCTTTGATTAAATTTGACAAACTGTTACAATTTAAAATAACCGTTTTCTAATTTGTTTTAATATGTAAAAAAAAAAAATATATATATATACAATACGTCCATTTTATTAGTTATTGGGAGTGATATTTGTGGCTTATGAAAGGTCTTGTTTAACGCGTGTCTGTCCTCTAGAGGGCGGCACATTAGTTTATCTCGACTCATTTTTAATGGTGAGAAGTATCTAAGATGCTACTTGTGACTTTTTTTTTTTAAAGAAATTTTATTATACATTTTTTGTTGCGTTTATTTTATTTAGATATGCGTTAAGACTTTGTTGAAAAATCAAAGTGAGCACAGTATTGTAAATGCATTTTACTCTAACACTGACACAATATGCATAATTTTTTTTTTTTACTCAACTTCATTTTGGTCACACATGTTACATGTGGGATTAAATGGGTTATTAGAGGCTTTTTAAAAAGGTCATTCTCTCGTGCATTTCTGTCTTTTTGTGGGACATAAAGTTTGAATTATGAGATAAAAGAAGTCTCAATAACCTTATATATATACAAGAAGTTCTGTTGTGGAACTAAGCGAACATACCTAGGAGATCTTTCTGAGATGTTAAGACTTGATGTTGCAAAATAAATGATTTAATGATTATTTGCTATGTCGCTTCTCAAGATACATACAATTTAGACAAAAATGTTTAAAACACAGCTTTAAACTCGTGTGATTTATGCAGGAAAGTCATGTTTAATCCAAATCTATTGATTGTTCAGCGATGAATACATTTGCGTAGCTCTTTATCTTAACGCTGTTGTGTGTTCTAGTCTGTGGTATAAGTTAAAAATCCCCATTTTGTGTTTGCCTCAAATACAATAGCTAATTTTAAGCTTACACCTTTAGATTTCAATAACGGTTGTCTTCCTCAAGGGGAAGTTTGATAAAAATCTGGAAACACGAAGACAGCGTCATGTCAGCAGTGCTCGGATGGGTTTGCCGGAGAGCAGGAGAGCTGATGCTTTGAAGTCTGAGGCAGTGGTTGGTGAGTTCTCTAGATAGGGACTCACTGCCAACCTGAGGAGGAAGCGGTATCTAAATCACTAGTAAGAGCTTTGCGTGTGTGCACAGAGCCGGAGAACCAGATGCACCCGAGAAGCTCATCGGGAGGAAGTCAGTTGCTGACTCCAGAGAGTTTTAAGCTCACTTCATAACTGCGACCACAGGCTTTTAGTCGTTCACTGTGGGTTCCACCGCAGTAATGTTGCATAAAGTCAATCCCCTTGTGAATATATCGGTGCATCTTCGCAGGGGGCTTTTAAAGCTTCATGCTCCAATTGAGATTTTTTTACATTCGTTGTCCTGTCCAAAATCTTAATACACCTTCATGCTTTTATTGTAAAAGATTCTCGGACGCAAACCCAGCTTTCTGACAGTGACCCTACATTACGACCCAAAATCCTCATTTGGTAATCCTCAGATTTCATGATGCCTTGTACACAGTCAAGGCACCCAAACAACCCCAAAACATCTTTGAACCTCCACCATATTTGACTGTAGGTACTGTGTTCTTTCCTTTGTAGGCCTCATTCCGTTTTTGATAAACAGTAAAATGAAATGCTTTACTAAAAAGCTCTATCTTGGTCTCATCTGTCCACAAGACGTTTTACTAGAAGGATGTTGGCTTACTCAAGTACATTTTGACAAACTGTAGTCTTGCTTTTTTACGTCTCTGTGTCAGCAGTGGGTCCTCCTGGCTCTCCTGCCACAGCGTTTCATTTAATTCAAATTTCGACGGAAAGTTTGCGCTGACACTGATGCACCCTGAGCCTGCAGGACAACTTGAATTTCTTTGGAACTTTTTGGGGCTACTTATCCACCACCCGGACTATCCTGCATTGCAACCCTTCATCGAATTTTCTCTTTCGTCCACGTCCGGGGAGATTAGCTACAGTGCCATGGGTTGCAAACTTCTTGATAATGTTTTGCACTGTGTACAAAGGAACATCTAGAGTTCTGGAGATGGACTTGTAACCTTGAGATTGTTGATATTTTTCCACAATTTTGGTTCTCAAGTCCTCAGACAGTTCTCTTCTCCTCTTTCTGTTGTCCATGCTTAGTGTGGCACACACAGACACACAATGCAAAGACTAAGTCAACTTCTCTCCTTTTTATCTGCTTTCAGGTGGGATTTTTATTTTGCCCACACCTGTTACTTGCCCCATGTGAGTTTACAGGAGCATCACATACTTGAAACAATCTTGTTTATCCTCAATTTTGAGAGGGTGCCAATAATTTTGTCCAGCCCATCTTTGGAGTTTTGTGTGAAATATGTAAAATTTGCTTTTTTCCCTCCTTTTTTTGTTTTGTTCCAGTACACACAGAGGGAATAAACATGCGATAATGCAATACTTTTCTGTGAGCAATATTTTCTGGAACAATTTCAGGGGTGCCAACAATTTTGGCCATAACTCTCTCTCTCTCTCTCTCTCTCTCTATATATATATATATATATATATATAAACCTTTGTTTCCCTTTCATAATTTTAGAGGTGATGTGGCCATTGTGGTTTTCCGGTCATACTCTTCCAAGCACGCTTCTACACTTAATGACACAGTTTCCTTATATTATGCAAATCCCATCCTACAGTAAAAAACAGCACTTTATTTCCTCTCACTCCAGGAAAATCAAAAACAAATAGACCGTCCGTTTCTGCCATGACCATCATTCTATGGGAAACCAACCAAAGTCTTTGCAGGCAGGTCGACCCTTGCTGGGTTTAGCCGTCGGAAACACTACCCAGGTCAGATTGCCATCCGGGAGCTCCCAAGGGGCCTTCCTGTTCCTGCGGGTGTGATTGTTGTGATCGTGTCCTTTGTTCTCCCTCCCCCCAACCTGACCTGTCTCCTACTTTGGCTCCGTCCAGACAGGTTCAGTCTGTATGCTTTCATTCACGTTAACTTCCACTGCCATCAATCCCTGATGTCTGGTTCACTCACGCACATGTTTGTGCACCGATGTTGTTTTTGTTCACGGTAAGGATAGTGTCTCCAAACAGGAGATGCTTTCATTAAAAAGTCATTTTAAAAAGACTTACTTTGGGTAATTTATCTGACTGCCATCCTCTCTGTAAGAAAGAGTGATGGCCTGTTTGTTTTCATTGTGTTGAACCGAGGATGAAAATACTGAATGTAAAGACTCAAATAGCTCAAACAAAAAACGTGAACCTTTGAAAGTTGATTCTTTGTAAATTAATCTTCTGTAAATGAAAGACAAAAAGATGTAAGAGAAATGACACTTATACTTCTGAAAAAAACAGAATTTCTTCCATTTCAAGATAACGATCTGACAAGGCTGGAGACTTGTTAATGAAAAAGAATGAAGTAAAGAACTTTTATTAATGGATATATAAAATATATAAATTTATATATATATATATATATATATATATATATATATATAAATATTAACTATTAATACTACTAATAAAACAGTTCTATTAATAAAAGTTCTTCATTCTTTTTCAAGTTAATTTATATATATATATATATATATAAAATATTAACTATTAATACTACTAATAAAACAGTTCTATTAATAAAAATTCTTTACTTCATTCTTTTTCAAGTTAATTTATATATATATATATATATATATATATATATATATATAAACTATAACTATTAATACTATTGATAAAGTTCTGGTAGTTTAACTATACTAACTATACTTTTATTTCAAAGTCTGACATAAAAAAAACATTATTATTTATATTTGTTTTATATGTGTGTATAAATACAAATATAAATAGCCAAAATTACAAGAAACCTTTTGTAAAATTAGATTTTTAACTACCAGAAATGTGTGTCAAGGTCAGTAAGTCCCTTAAAAGCATTCGCAAACTTTTTACTGTAGTTATAGTAAATATTATATATATATATATATATATATATATATATATATATATATATATATATATATATATATATATATATATATATATATATATATATATAAAATATTAACTATAACTATTAATACTATTGATAAAGTTCTGTTAGTTTATACTAACTATACTTTTATTTCAAAGTCTGACATTAAAAAAATTATTATTTACATTTGTTTCTTATGTACAGTATGTATAAAAGAAACAACCTTTTGTAAAATTAGATTTTTAACTCCCAGAAATGTGTGTCAAGGTCAGTAAGTCCGTTAAGTATTAGTACATTTTTTACTATACACCATGAAAATAAATATTTTATTGCTTTAATCAAAACGTTTATTGAAAATGATAATAATTTAATTTGAATAACTTCACATAATATCATGTACTATATTACAATATATTTCATAATCCTATTTATCAAAGACTCTTAGGTTGTTGATGTAGAACCTTAAAAAAAAAAAAAACCTTCATTCTTATATATGGGCAAAAAAAAGAAGAAGAAAAAAACCCACTGCAAATGCTGTTTACACGAAGGTGACACTCCAGCAAAGCGTGCTCTGAGCGCACAAGCAGTGACCTGTGAACATGTTGCTTATCTTGTTTTAACAGTCTGGTTGTAATACATAATACCTCCATTTTTCTCCTATTAACACATACAATAATATGCAAGTCCGATAAGGGCTTTTGTTTCTCATTTTCACCCAAGGAAACATTCGAAGCATTTTTCATTGTGACTCACTTTGGCTGAAATGGACGTGGCACCGTTGGGCAAAGGTCCAGACTCTGAGTGTAAGTGAAAAAGGGTCCAAATCAGGTCAGACTTTGTGCAAATAAATAATGAACAAGCTTCAAACCTTTCCATATTTCAGCATCACCATCATCAGATGATCAGTGATGATAGAGGGTATCAAGAGACTGCTGGTGAATGGGGGTAGTTTGCAGTCAGCTTTTCTATGTAATCTTTTCAACAGTTATACAAATGTAAAACTCATAACACGAAAGGATCGCAAGTTTTTAGCAGTAACGGTGATTCAATGAAAAAGATTATTTTAAAGAGTTAAGGGGTAAATTATCTTAAAACATTTGGTGAGATGCATAATACATTTTAATTGCAATCTAAAATTACAAAATTTAAACTAAGTATGTCTTCTTAAAGAACACAGTTTTACGATTTAAAAAATATAAAATTTTTAATGAGACATTAACCTAAAAGTCATAAAAGTGCAAGGTATGTTTCATAAAGAAAATTAATTTGAATTTATATACATAAATGCAGTATGTATGTGTATATATGTTGGGAACATGATGCTTGCTTTTATTTCGGTATATTCATTTTTAGTCCAAATCCTTATTACTTACTGCAAAGCAAACAAAAGGAAATAAATGACATTTTTGTTGATGCCCTCTATGATGCATAGTGAAGTTTGGCATCAGCTAGCCATTGTTAAAGTCATTATTTGCACATATGTTAATGAGGGATCCAGTTTTAAAATGACCCTTAACAAACAGAGTGCAAAGTGACACTTGTAATTTAGTGTATTTTGGAATAGAATTTGTTGCTGCTCGTTTTGTGCTAAACCACTAACTCTCACTCTCTAAACTTCTCACTTGTGTTTGCTAAAATTGGTCACTTTTCCACCTTTCATGGCGTTTTTTATTTATTTATCAAAGACTTTTGCGCACACACATATACGCACACACAGTGTGTTGGCAATTTAATATGAAGTGCCTAAATGTACCGAACAAAAGACCTGCAGGGGAGCAAAAGGAGATGTGGAACAAAAAACAAACGAGTAATGAAATTATAACAATACAGAGAGAGAGAGTGAGGGGTGCGGGTGCCACAATGGCAGGGAACAATCGTGCCGCGTCAATGGAAAAAAAAGTGTGTGCGGAGAAGGGGTGGGGGGTGGGGGGGAGGCTTTGGACAATAGGCCGGTGACAGCGGCACAATGGCGGCACTGTTTTCAATTAGACATTATCTCATAGACAGAGTGGCAGGTTTCATTGTGCTAGGGGGCTATTTTCAGGGCCGCCTTTGTGTGCGGCACTGCCAATATTCCCTTCAGCCCCTGCCGTGAGCCGGCCCTTTATTCTCGCTACTGTTTGTTTTTTTTGCACAAGCGCTAAAGTAGAAATGTGGGTGGTTTTGGAGCAGACAGGCCTCTGAACGGAGTAGACGGGGGAGAGGGGCATAACTTGTGCCTTGTCACCTGGGTTTACCACGGCAAATTGGAAATAGCCAGAGCTGTAATCTCTTGGCAGACTTGAATGCGACGCCAATTTGACATGCATTGCGTGCGTGCGTGTGTGTGTGTGCCGCTAGTGCGGTTTGGGGGGCTGTTGGGCATCATGGTCTTGATCTAGGCTTGCATTGTGGATTAAAATGCAATATTGTTCCAAATCAATCGGCAGTTTTTACAAAATCTCATGGGTCATGGGTTAAATTCCCAGGGGATGCATGCAAGGAAATATGTGGATCAAAGCACCTACTAAATGTCTAAAAAGTAACCAAAAACACTACAAAAGTTGTGTAGAAACAGTCCATGTAATGACCATGCAGCGCTACATCTCACACCTTCTGATGACATATTGTATATGGAAAATTTGAAAGGCCATAGCAGGTGTGATATCACTAATTTTGATGCAATTTTGATTGCAAGCATGATGCAAAGATTTTTGCTCATGATGTGATCTGTCTTGCATCCAGGGTCATGGATTTGAATCCTCAGAAATGCATGCACTGAGAAACGAATTTTCGTTTTGCTTAAACGCATCAAGAAATGTCTGTCAAGCTTCAAATAAACACTGCCACAGTTTTACAGACATGGTTTAAGTCTAGTCCCAGACTAAAATGTATGTTTGAGATGTTTTGACTGGAAGCAATTTACATCTTAAACTACATCACTGTTATTGTTTTGTCTCAAAATGCACACCAGTAGTGTTTTTTTCTAAGTCACGTTTATAAAAGCGAATTAATTGATCTAAGACCTTATCCGGGCTTAATTTAAGCCCTGTCTGTGAAACCATGCATATGAAAAAGATTTTTGCATTTAACAGACGCTTTTATCCAAAGCAACTTGCATTGCATTCAAGAAACACATTGACATTCTAATCAGTTCTTGCTTTCCCTGGGAATCGAACCCATGACCTTGGCGTTGCAAGCACCACACTCTACTGTTTGAGTGACAGGAAAGCTTACACATATAAGTATAGCACACAAATAGTCCATATGACTCGAGCACTACGTCTCAAATCTTTTGAAACCATATTTGTGAGGAAAAAAGCACCATAGCTGTCCGACATCACTGATGCAACAGCGTGAGGGTCAATAAATAATAACAGATTTCTCACTGGTACATGAACTATTCTTATGAAATTGAATATGCAAAGTATATTGTCATCAGCGTCTTTGCAGCTTACATCTTGATTTACATCTGCAATATCTTTTCTGTCATGCATACTGTAAAGCTTTTTGTGATCAGTTGTTTTTTTTTGAGTGCTCGTTTCTGATGAGTTTCTCTTTGTACAATGAGAGATCCAAACAAGCAGACATGAAACAGGCCAGGTTAAAGCCCTTCGCCCATATCCTCCGATTTGGAGAGAGAATTCTGGCACATTGAAATGCTGAAATCCTGAAAGCACCATCAGATAAACTTGTTTTGTGCCTCTCAGCCCATTTTGTTCAGGTGCGAGATATTTGATGAAAGCCAAGTTGCACAAAAAGCTTGTAATTGGCCCGAAAATAAACAAGGCCCAACTTGCCACTCAAATCTTTTAGTTCTCAAACCACCTGCTGCTTTTTTTGCTATTGCTTTTACCTCAATTAGGTTGTGCAGACCTGATTCTTGTGATTTCACTGAGTGTTTGCGGTCAAAAAGGAATGTTTTGCACGAAGTTTCCAACAAACAAACACGTTTGTTGCTTGATATCAACTAAAAAAAAAAACGGAACGGCTGCGGCTTTCCGATAATTCTCAGAAATAATACGCTTGACCTTATCATATATGTGTTTTTAGGCGAATATCTGTCATGTTTGCTGTTCTATATCACCCTGGTCCCCTCCCATGCGGTTTAAGTGACTATCTGGCTCAGTATTATTTCCCCATCAACGTTTTTGCACTTTTTTTATGAGGACACATTGGTTTTCGTGAAGTGCATGCATAGACAAAAAATGCCATTTTGGTTGGAGACGAAGCGTTGTAGATAGCAGTTGCAAAGGAAAATAATCATTTCAAGGTGGTTTGCGTCGTTCTCCCACAATTCCACACAAGCACGATTGGTTTGGTGGCCTATTAATCCATAAAATGTCAAATGTTCTAAAGTGCATCACTTTTAGGGAAACTAAATGATTTAATTCGATATGTTTTGTCACATTAACAAAGGAATATTTAAGCGTTCGCATTCAAATGCATTCTGAATGTTCCTGGCGCTTACCTTACAACATCTCTGAAATACTGTGGTAACATAATATATCTTTGTCTCCATCTTCTAATCAGTTTATCATTCACACATACTGAAAACAAGCATAAAAGAGCATGTTTTTATATCTTAAAACATCTGCATGTAGATAACCGGGTCTATTCAGTGGTAAAAGAAATTAATCATTAATAATGCTTTTAATGAGACACGTTTGCATGTGTTGATAACGATCTAGAATAGGCGAGTTGGGGGGTAAAACAGCAGAGCAACGCACAAGCAAACAGGAAGACAGAAACAGGCATATCCGCTCCCAAAGTTCTTTTTATAATGCGTACCATTTTTGCAACCACAATGTGAGATTATTCTTATTAGTCACAATGATTGCCTAATTGGCGTAGTGTGTAGCGCGGAGAATACCGAGTGATTCTTGCAGGCCTGACAGACAGGCTCTGTTATAATGAAGACAAGGAGTCTAAAGAACGTTTGGTTGTGTTCCAAAAGACTGAATTAACGTCTTCATTCTATGGAGTCATTTGCATTTGTGAATGCCACGGTTTTGCAGAAATGTTTGCAAGAGTGTTTGGGTTTGCCGGGCTTTTGATGCACAAAGGCTTGTCCTGACATTGGGAGCTCATAGGGAACGTTCCAGCAACGGTCAGAAACGTACTCTGTGCAAGTACACAAGTAAACCATTCATAGGTTGATTCCTTCAAAACACGGAAACATTGCTGTGATTGTTTGAGCATCCCAGTCTGAATGGGAAACCTGTCTGGAAACAATCCTTATCATTTCGTTTTACTTTACTTCATTTTATATTTTATTTGTTGATGGTAAAATACACATTTTACACCTTTCATGTTTTATGTAGCTGTATAAATATGAATAAAACTCATAGAGATGCTAAATTCTTATGTCATTAAACTCAAGTTTACATTTTTTTATAGTTGTATTTATTTCTGTCCTAAAGCCTGTGAATCTATTAGAAACAAACATCCTTACAAGATTATTTATGGAAATCTTTATGATCTTTTAATAAACATTCTCACGTTATTAGTGCAACATCGCTTTAAACATTAGGGGCCTTAATCATAAAAATGATTTAGCAGAAATGTGTTTTTATAAATTTTTCAGACGCTTTTATCCAAAGCTACTTGCGTTGCATTCAAGAAACACATTGACATTCTAATCAGTTCTTGCTTTCCCTGGGAGTCGAACCCATGACCTTGGTGTTGCAAGCGCCACTCTTTACTGTTTGAGCTACAGGAAAGATACGTAAATTAAATGTTAGGGTGTAATTGCGAGGACTGTAACATGTAATATGTAACATTGAGAGAACGTTTCAGGAACGTTTCAGTTACTGTTCCCACTCTGAAAATGGAATCTTTGTAACGTTTTTAGAACAAAAAGACTCATTATCTGTGATAAACAACAGCGTGAATCTCTAATAAACACCATGGACTCCAGGACAAAGGGTGCGGGGTCCATGCCGAAGCGTACAGTGCCCAGATGGACAATAAAGTCTTCTTTTTCATCAATCCTTTTCAGAAGAGCTAGAACACTGAGGCGGCGTTCATCAGCTCAGGTCTTTCTCAGCCCCTTACAAAGCTTCATTCTGGGTAATCCTTTGGACAAATGAAGAAAATGGGACAGAGTAATGAAAAAAAAGTCGCCACCTTCACCTCAGCCCAGCGGGGGACACAAAGGTAGAAGACCTGAAAAGCTCCGGGCAGAACAAAGGTGCGAGCGTTCGTCTAAAGCCCCCAGAGTTACTTAGTGACAAGAGAGTGACATGGAAATAAAGAAAGAGAGGTGGATATAAAAGGCAGAGGAAGAAAAGAAGGATGGAGAGGGTTAAAGAAAGACGGAGTGGAAAAAAACACAGAAGAAGTGGTGGTGTTGTGGAGGGGGGGGTAAGGTTCTGTAATCCTGGAATAGTGGTAGTCAAGCATCTCCATGGAAACAGGCACAAAGGCCTGTGGTTTCCTATTGATGGCTAATTGTATTCTTCACAGCTCTTTTGTTAATTGTTGTCTGCCCAGCTCCTACTTCCTGCTGGGCCACTACACAAAGGCAGGAACAGAGGGGATTAGAAATGGCACATCGGCTTTGCGCTCTCACCCCTGCGCTGCGATGGCTAGTTGTGCATGCTCTGGGGGGGGAAAGAGATAGAAAGAGACATAAAAACGCAGGTCTGGAGCGCTTTGAAGGACTCCGGTCATTCAGATTGGCTAACGGGCCCCCGTGCAAATGTCACAAGTGGGGTGACTGTGATGGAGCCCCTCGTTACAGAGAACTTTACTACAATGACGCTGCTGTTGGAAAGGTCTTAATTGAGGGTTTGCTCAAAATGTTGAAGTATTACATGTCAGGATTTACAGCTTTGGCAGGCATGGATATGGGATGCAACTCTTTTTCTGTCATAACACATTTCACACTTGTTTTAAAAAATAAATACCCCCCACATAACACACATAATAATAAAGCTGTTTTTGAATCTCAGAATTAATTATTTGAACTGATTAAATGTTTGGCCCTCTATTCTTTAGGTGACATGCAACAGACATGAATAAATTTAGTATTTAAAATGTCAATTCACCAAGAAAATGACCAATTACTCACTCTCACGTCATTGCAATCATCCAAAATGAGTTTGTTACTGAAAAATGACACTAAAAATCACTAAAGTTCCAACCCATATTATGGTTCAGTGCCATAATTATAAAAAATATAAAAAATTTATAAAAATATATCACAAAATTATCACAAAATATAAAAAATTATATATATTTTAATTATTTTTAATATTTTTAATTTTTAAAACCAGAGTGTGTATATATATATATATATATATATATATATAATATTTCTTTAGTTATATATATTTCTTTAGTATATATATAATATTTCTTTAGTTAAAATAATAAAAAAGCTTAAATATTATATATAAATATATATATAATATTTAAGCTTTTTTATTATTTGAACTAAAGAAATGTTTTCCCCTCAGTTCAGACAGCATACATCAATAATTTTAGCATTTAATGTGTCAATTCACCAAAAAATGATAAATTACTCACTCTCATGTCATTGTATATAATTATATAATATACATATATGTGTGTGTGTGTGTGTGCATGTGTGTGTGTGTCTGTATATATGTGTGTGTGTGTGTGCTTTTTTGTCAGTATTATATATCATATCTTAACGTTTTTTTAAGTTGTTTGTTTTTGTTTTTTGTTTTTATAAATATGTGGATATTTTCGTTATTGTGTGCATTAAAGCTACGTCAACCACAGGATAAACTGACATTAAAGCTGAACCTGAAACAGCAGGTACTGAGCATCTCCTTTCCCCCCCTTCAAGGAATCCAGCACTTTTCCTTTTATCAAGGGAAACCCAGAGAGAAGTGCTTTCCCTTTAAGAGGGAGGTGAACGACAGGCAGCAGGACCGAGAATGTTGGAAACTGAACACCAGAAAGTCAGTGTGGAGTGAAGGGAGGCTGGATCGGAGAGAGAGCGCCGCATTCATCAGCTGTGCGCTCCGAGTCTCGGCTTTTGCTCTGAGCCGTTGATAGACAGAGGCGTATTATTCATTGACGCGAGGGGAAACCGCATTTTGCATGCGACGTTATCGATTCTGCGGGCCCAGAGATTACGGAAAGACTGGAGGAATAAAGTTTGGGGAGCGCAAAGCGCAGCGTGCAGTTCTTTCGGAGTTGGTAAGTGGGGAAATGGCGCTTTGTTTGAAACTTTACGCACGAGCGTTTGACACGTTTGTGTCTGTTTCAAGTGATATATCTATTTAAATATATGTATAATCTAGAAGACGAGAGTTTTGACACGGTCAGGTACTTGAAGTACCTTGGCGAGAGTTTTACGCATCCGTGAGGTCAAAATGTCCCCGAACCTGCAGAGCAAACAAAGATTACTGACTCATATTTCTGCATCAAACTAAGTGTTTTGTCCACCTGAAGCTGTCCTGTGGTGTGTGTCAGGACAGCATGTGTGTGCGCATACAGTTGGATTAGAAATGACAACCTGCTTCCAGTGCGCACTCAGTCAATTATTATTAATGTGAGCTGAAAATACACTTCATAGGTCAATTTATTGTTCGCTAAGAAGCAGATCTTAGTTTCACAGAAGTTCCTGCTTAATTTGACATGAACTTTTACTCGTATGTTCGTTATAAATGCATTTAAAAATATATTTCTGTTTTATCTCATGTCGAGGTGGGCTCACACTATACATTTTTTTAGTTGTTTCTGTTTTGGAGTGAAAGTGAGCTGAATGGTGATTCATGTGCTTAAAAGTGCACATACAATTAACCAAGAACTTCTAGCTTCTTTATAGCCTCAAATGAAGGAAATGAAAGAAATGTGCCGCTCACATTAGTAGGGATTGACCAATATCTGAATAACAATTGGCCAACGTTATTATACATGCAGTTTATCTCACACTAAATACATTTATTTATTTTCAAACGTTTTATACTGATTTATAATACACTTAATATTTAATGGTTATATATATATCATTTTATATTAGTACAAATCAGCTGATAATTGGCCTGACCAATATATTAGTCTATCACTGTTCATCAGTAGATGGAAATACCTGATTTCAATGGATTTTACTCAACTCTGTTTCTATTGCATCTGAGCGCTTTCTTTCTTTTTTATTATTTGTGCACCTGCTAAGAGTTGCTATTCAGGCAGCCGACAGGTCTGTCTACAGGATTTTCTGTTGATCTCTCTGTTGAAGAATATCAGCCTTCCGGAATAACCAGAAAGCAAAGCTCCTCAGGGCAGACCGACTGCGGCGCAAAACGCTGAATGGGTATAAAACTTTGATAATGAGGCCCGAGTAGACATTTTATTGTCCCTGTTTGTGTGTGTAAAGTTAAATAAGCCTATGGTCTGCGTCCCGCCAAGAACACCCAGCACCTGAGTCGTGCACCTCCATTGTGAAGGGCATGTCGACAGATCATTAAAGGGGAAGTTGGCGAAGTGGTCGCGAGTGTTTGGCTTCACAGTGGCTGACTGCACACAAAGCTGCCTGTCAGCAGGGAGTCTCTGACCTTTCGCTTTTCCCCTCGTTTCTATCCATCTTATGTTTACGCTATGCCTTATTTTCCGTCTCTGTTTCACCTCCATTCTTATCCATCTCTTTGTATATTTGTGCTCCGTTTGAGAGGTCAGGAAACCAGCGGCGGTTCTCTTTAGCTGTCAGCGGGTCTATACATCCGGTTTGTGCAAAGTCTTGAGCCCGGATCACTTCACAAGCTGATTTATACCAACTCTGTTGTGCTCTTATCTCACAGTCAAGGCTGAAACTTCCATTGCACCACTTTGGATGGCAAACATACTAAAAAAGCATTGCTGTCTGCCGCTTATGTGAGTGGTCGACTGGGGGTTTTCCAGTGACCAAAACCTAGATTTGGTGGAGGGGGAAAGCTGAAAAGAGAAGAAAACAAACACTGAATGAATCTGAACTTGTTGTTCATCCGTAGACCAAGCTGTTGGGATTTTCCAATTGTCTGTTAATTGTCCAGATGGACATTAGGCCAAACGTTGTCTAATTAATCGGCCTGCCCAATATATTGATCTTAATTTCTAAATCAAGGCTGACACATCTGTTGGGTCTCACACTTGTATTTCTTTGTCGCCGCCGATGCCACATTCTCAGCATTGAGCCGAATGAGTCACACGACGCAGACTGAACTTTGAAGTTTAAATACAGGCACAGTTTGAACAGTTGTCCTGAGAAACTGATTGATTATTGATGGTACGGACATTATTTCCCGTAAGGTAGAGAGAGTTTAGCCAGGACAGGCGAATGAACAAAAGTCTATGCTTTCTGTTAGTCAAACTTTGACCTCTTCTGTTTGGGTCTGCATTGTTTCATGTGTCCTATTGAGCCGGGTTTGATGAGAGGGAGACAACAATAGCTTGTTAAGGGAGTTTTTCAGGGCTCACCACAACATCAATGAAATCAAACAGAACAGGCCAAAGAAGCTTGCGTCGATAAGTGCGTTCGATCATTGCGGGCGTCCGTCAAATCATCTTCACGCTTTGATCCGATCCGTTCAGACGCTTGTGTTTGCAGTCAAACGGCTCAGTGTTTTTAGAGGCCTGTCAAAAATATGAACCCTAATTTTATCTGTAAAACTTGGTTAATTACTATGCAATTTTCTTGGTGTGGCTTTGTGGATGCAAGTTTAATGTTTGGCAACACGGAAGACTATCTGTGCTATCTTTTTATCTTGTCTAAAAAGTTTTTATTCACTGTTTCTAAGCAATGCAAATGTCCAAAGTGTGCAGGTTTTGTTGCTACATCGGACACATTTTTGTAGATTCATCTTCTAAAAATAATCCCTAATGGCAAGTCGTCTTGTCCGAAATGGTATAAAATCGCTTTCCGCACGTGAGAGGTGTCAAATGGAAAGTGCCATGAGACTTTCACTCTTCGCCCACGTGTTCCCAAAAACCTCCAGATTTTGTTCCACCTACCATGAGATGAGCTCAGACCCACAGCGGAAATTAGACAGAACATTAGAACAGAGAAAGTTTCAGAAATCTGACAATCTGACAGCCGCCCATCAACACGAGCATCACTCTCTGGCTTTTGTCATAACGGTGAACTCAGACACTTTAGGTAAGACTTGCTGTGCAACTTTGCGTGCTTTGTGTTCAGTTGTTTTGCATTGTTTTGCATGCTTTTACAAACAATTCTTTATTGCTTTTTTATGCTTTTAGTTATATTGCATATTATAAATGATATTTTAACAATGGCAAAACATTATTTTGCTTTGCAACTTGATTTGATTTTGGGGACACTTTTATGCTGCAGCATTTTTTTTGTCTCAAATTCAATTAAAAAAAATGTTTTAATAAAAAATGTCAACTTAATCATATTATATTATATTATTTATATATATATATATATATATATATATATATATATATATATTATATTTGTAACTACAAAACAGGTTTGATCCCTCATGCTGAGACTGGACTTTTGAAATGATTTAGCATGTGTGATTGTTCTGCACCAGGTTATGAGGTTTATTAAAAAGTTACAAAAGGTGAACTTTCATGTGATGCAGGCTTGAACATGACTTTGATTTGGACTGAATATGCTGGTTTGGGTGTGAACTTAAACAAAGGGTTTCACATAAAAGTTTCAGGGGCAAATTGCAGGGTGGATTTATTGCCCTGAATGTATAATTGTTTAAATTAGTGGAAGAATTATGCTGAATGAAATGAAAATGTGAAAGGAGACCAGGATAAGCAAACATTATGCGCTGTTCACATCTTGTTCAGGTACTAAAAAGTTTCCCATGGCTGCAGATTGTAATCCAGGATCTGGATTATATAGCAAAAACATAATTCAAAATGACTAATTTTTCAACAATATACCACTTATTTGAATTCCTTTAAATTGCATACAACTATAATTGTTTCTTTTTCATACAGAACTTTTAATATCGTATTCAAATGTAAAATGATTGTCTTTAGCCAACGAATATTAAAAAAACCCTGCGCTAAAGATAAAATAGGCTATTCGGTTTAATCATTTACATTCATCTGAATAATAACGTCAGTGCAAATATTGTCAACAGATTTGTGTGGGCTTCATTTGTTTGTTTGTCATGTGTAAAAACACAAATGCCTCAGTCGGATAAACTGTCATTCTACTACAGTAAGGGCGCTTTCAGTCGTAATGAATGTGACCAGGAAATAATCCCGCAGTCATTTGCATGAACTGCTCTGTTGTGAACTTTGAGAACACAGCGTAGTGTTCCTGCGGGTTGATATTTTAATAAACTAACGTAGTCTCCTGATTTGTTTCCTTACAAATTAATCAAGGATTGTTATATATTAATTCATGCTCAAACAAACAGCCCACAGATTTCCCTGGGTAATGACATACCATAATAACAAGTTATTTTGAGGTTTTTAAGGTGACTTGTTAAAGGCATAATGAACATTTTGTCAGCACTTACTAACCGCCAAGTTGTTCCCAACCTGTATGAGTTTCTCTCAAGAGTTTTAACCGGAGAAAGAAGTTCATACATGTTTGGAACAACATGACGGCAGTTTTTATTTCTGGGCGAACTATCTCTTTAAAATCTTAGATGTTGTAATTTGTGGTCTGAGCGACCCCTTTTATTGGCTCAAAATACAGTTCATTTGATGTCTTCGTTATTCTTTAATAAAAGTTACGATTACAGACTGTTTCGCATTTTAGTAAACATCCTGCATGAAAAATACTATATTTTTGAGGTCTCTGAGACCCTGTAATTATCCTGACCATGTTTTTTCTTGGTAAACGGAGGTGTAAATGATATTCCTTAATCATATCTGTTGATTAGTTGAGATGAACATATTAGGAGTACAAAGGGGAAACGAGATATTATTATTCTTTTTACAAGCATATGATTTTACGCTTTTAGTTTTTCATTGCACATAAGACTTCAAACTTAGTGACAAACTTCAAGTCTTGGTGATAAGAGTCATGAGACGGTGCCTTTGCTAATTATCATTTCAGATTCTTGGACAGATATTTTTAATCATTTTGACTGACACCTGAACTTCTCAGTGAAAGAGAAAAACATGTTTAGTTCCTCCTCAGATCCCCAGTTGACTCATCACTAACGTAGAATCACAGAAATGTATCATTTACAACATTGCAGAGAAAACTATGTAATGTAATGAAAGTGTGGGGGTGGGAGCGTCTGTGCCAGAAACTGTCAATTTATGTCACTGTACGTATGAGCTGACAAATATCAGCTCTCAGTCCAACCGCATTTTTTACAGGTTTAGTGTTAAATGTAAAAGTGTAAGACTTTCTTGAAAGAGCAACCAGGGAGCGTCACGGCAATATATTTACATTTCTGCATTTGGCAGACGCTTTTATCTAAAGCGACTCAAGAAACGCATTGAAATTCTAATCAGTTTTCGCTTTCCGTGGGGATCGAACCCATGACCTTGACGTTGCAAGCGCCAATACTCTACTGTTTGAATTGCAGGAAAGCTTAATGTCAGGCTGAAATATTGAATGCCACTAGAGAGACTTAAATAAAGTGATTATATTAAAGTTTGCGCTTGCACTGCTCAAAATAAAGGTAGGTTTTGTAGAAACGGGGGGTTTTGTGTGCATTTCTCGCCTCTGTTTGTGCAAGAGCATCTCTGAGATGTTATCAGAAAGTGTGATACTGCATACAGATGTGGCTTTTAAATACAAGCTCAACATTTGTTAGCAGAAACCCTTTTTTTCCAGTCGCTCCCTCCCTTGCTGCATTTTCTCTACGTCCTTTGCTTTCATGATTGGAGTTTGTTTCTGTTTGGCCAAGTCACAGAACCCTTTTTTTCCTGTTATTTCAGGTTTGTTTAGTAATTTCCCCCCATTTTTTTATGTTTTTAATATATATCTTCAATATATACTTTTAGAGTTGATTTAAAGTACCACTTAACCAAAAATGAAACTTTGTCTTCGTTCCAAATACCCATCTGGTGAATTTGAGAAGAATCAATACAATCCGTCAAGCTCCAAAACTGCAGAAAAAGCAACATGAGGCTGTGAAAATGAAGCTTAACTACTTCTCAACCTCAGAAGTAAACTTGATGTTCACCCTGTTCAAGGAGGTTGAACCCATCTATTGGCTTAATTCTGGGTTTTGCTTCCATAACATCCCAAATCCTTCTGCAATTCCATCATATCCTTCTGCTCTTCCTCCGTTGTACCTCCTTCTCCCATCCTTGTTTCTCTATTAGCCGTTGTTTCTCAGCCGTGTGGTGAGTGTGTATCCTGTTTTTGACAGCAGGGGCCCACGTGCTCCGTCCTGCGACGGTGCAGAGGGAGGGAAGGAGGGAGGCACGGGGTCTCAGGATGTCCTGAGAGGTGAAGGTTTCGTCCTCCTTTCCTGTCTGGGTCCTCACGTTGAGCGAGTCTGAATGTACCGCCAGGTGGTACTGTGGCAGGAAGATTCCCCCCGTTATTGTAGGATTTAATTTGAAACCATTTTCAATCCGATTTGTCTAGTAAAGTTCACAAATAACAAATTACTTAAACATAACATTCCGAAGTAGAAGGACTGAAACAAATGGCAGTATTCTTGATAAACCCTCGAAAAATCTTTTTTTTTTATAAATGTAATGTAATTTGAAGTTGTTTGGGCAAAAACACCCTCATATTTAGCATAGTTTTGTGTGAGTAATTGTTTTAGCTATCCCATAATTTACTCACTCCTCAAGCAATCCTAGATGTATATGCCTTTCTTCTTCAGCCGAACACAATTGGAGCTACCGTATATTAATATCCAGGCTTTGGCCAGCTTTATAATTGGAGTGAATAGTGCCAGAGTTCAATGGGCGTGAACTGAGTTTTTGAAGATCCAGAAAGCACATCCATCCATCATTAAAGTAATCCATACCAATCTAGAGGGTTAATAAAGGTCATCTGAAGTGAAGCGATCTAATGTAGATCACACTGTCAACCTGAATAAGTTGGCAAAACTAAAAAACTTTAGGTAATCAGTTAAGAAACTCAATTTTTAAGTAAGCAGAAACGGCAGAATTTTATTTTGCACTCATACATCCTTACATTTGACCTCTGACCCACCATAGACGGGTGACCTTTCCACCAGAACTTGACTCTCTCTGGAACGCGTGTACGGCCATTACTGGATGCCAGTGATTATAGTTTATAAAGTTATAAATATGGATTTTTGTCTTGCAAAAACGCATCGCTTTGCTTCAGAAGGCCTTTATTAACTCCCTTGAGTCGTATGCATTGCTTGTATGATGTGGATGCACGCGCTTTTTGGATCTTCAAAAACTCTGTTTACTCCCATTATAAAGCTGGGAAGAGCCAGGATAGTTTTTAACATTACTCTGATTGTGTTTGACTGAAAGAAGAAGGTCGTGCACTTGAGAGGGAGTAAATTATGGGATCATTTTCCTTTTTGGGTGAACGTAGCTAGATATGATAGCAAGGCAGAGGAAAAGATTTGTAGCAAATAATGACAAAGATTTTACATGAAAGTTTTGAAGTAGAAAGACTGAAATGGTATTTTCTTACTCTATTGAAATAGAGTAGAATCTTACTAATTGAAAAAGTACATATTTTGAACGGCACATTAATCATAAAGTGCTTTTTCCCTCCCTTCTTTAACCTTGTGTGAAACATCTCCTTTTGCGTTCCACAGGTTTAAAATGACATGAGGCTGAGTAGATTACGGATGAAGGTTTTTTTTAAAGGTTGTTTTGGAGCGGTCCTAAATCATTCTGGTTGTGGTTTTTAAGTAGGTTTTAAACACTACGAGGTTATCCTCGACACCCGCCGCTTCCCAACAGATCTTCACTTTGGCCTTGAGACTGAGACCTGCGGTTGCATAGAATTACCTGTTGTGCTCCTCTTAGCACAAAACGGCCTGATCTGGTCGCCATGACAACCCCACAGATGCACCGTCTTTTCTCAAAAGACCCCTAACTCATTTCAAAGACCCATAGACATTCAAGGACGTGCCAGCAAGACCCAGAGCTTTCTGAAACTGGTGACGTTATGATCCTTTGGATAACAGCGTCTAATGCATTGCGCACAAACCCCTGCACGCACACACACTTGTATGATTATATAAAACAAAATGAAAATGGTCCATTTGAATCAAGATTGGACATAAAAGTGTGCCAGGCTTAGAAAACAGCACATTTTAATGTATTTCGCCTTTGTCTTTCTTTGCCTGAAGGGGGTGGCGGAAGGTTTTTGTGCTGCTTTTTTCCGCAAAGGGGGCCCTTCACTAACATCTTTTATTCCCTTTCTCTTGTTATATTTCTTTATTCCAAGTATGTTTTGTGCTCGGCCTCCTTTCATTGCCCCCTCCTCTTGTCTCTCAGATAAATGCCACACTAGCCTTTCACTTGGCGCCACAATAACCGGACTGTTTTAGGCCCAGAGAGGCACAATGAAAGAGGCTGCTTTTTAACCTGCGCTTCTCAAAAGCACAAGGAGGAAAAAACGGCGGCGACCCACTCTCCTTTCTTTCTCCTCTGCTTCTCTTTTGTGTCCAGAGCGTGGTCGTACCATCATCCCATTTATACGTCTTATTTAGAAGGTCTCAAAAAAACATGAGCCCAAAATTCAGATCTTTAGAGCGGCTTTTGTTTAAAGTCTACTGGAGGAAGTTGCAGACGATTCATGTTTTGGCGTATCATGCTGATTTATTTAAGAAAGAATTAGTTTCTTCAGCTATTACCACGGTTGTCCTGGTGGACGTTTGGAAAATAAGCTTTTAATCACACCCGTGCTATTTTTGTGTGCGTCTCTTAACAATGCCATTGGATTTATGTACGTCACAAACTTTTTATGTCATTTCTACTGTAGATTACTTACAAAATGCTCATCAGTTTCTCCGTCGAAATCACATGACAAAAATTGTTGTCGATAACGTAATCCATTACGTTACATGTTTAAGGTAATATAATCCGGCTACTTTTTGATTACTTTTGGCCTAACTTGTTTATCACATTGATTTGAATAGGATAGTCTTGTATCGAATTGATATAAAATACAAAGAAATAAGATATTCCATTCTTTGTTCGCAACAACATGAAGTTTGGGTTTCGTGACGGAAGACCTTAAGCAGTAGATTTTTCTAGAAAGAAACATGTGAAAGACAAAAAAGTAGTAATCGGGAGTATCAATGATTTATGAATAATTCTTCATTGTGAGAATAACATGTAATCAATTAACTGTAGTCTGAAGTTTTTAAAAATGTAATGTAATTAATTATTGGATTACATGTAATCAGTTACTTCCCAGCACCATCTCAAATGATCTTTGTGTTTGAAAGCATTCTGTTTTCATTCATTTTTAAAAAGAATTATAGAATGTTTAAGTTGTTATGTAAATCATGTATGTGTGTGTGTACAATTGCATAATTATATAAAATTACAGCTTGATTGGAAACCACACCTAGTAGTATTATACTGTAAAGTGAATTTTTTTTTATTCACCTTTAAGTACACTAACTTTTGATTAACTTAATAGCCAGGATTAGTCACGTTTTATTAAGTAGTACTTAGGAACAATGAAAAAAGAAAGAATGATTTATTAAAAGCTTAATAGCAATATCTTTATTCAAATCAAATGTGTGAGGCAGATATCGGATTGTGACATCACGGTTTCCGGGCTCCAAACGTAAAACAACAAGCGCTGCTAATATACACTCAAAGTGTGCTGTATTACTACCTCAAAATCTTAAACTTTATCTCCTTATCGAGATTTTCTCCTTCATTTTTAAATAGTTTAAATACCGTTGACCGGGGACACTAAAAAGTGTGCTATAAATAAATGGTCATGAATGCCGGTTGCGATAGTAAAGGCTTGGACCCGGAAACAATGTACAGTAATCCTGGACACCAAGCGTAATAACCGTATCCTTGTGTTTCCTAAAGTCCATGTGCAAACCCTGTTGATTTGCATTGTTTTTTTTCCCTTCCTGCATTCAAAACATCAAGTTTAGGCGGGGATTGTCAGGGACTGTCCCCTGCACGGAAGAGGAAAGTGCATCAAAAAAGAGCTGTTATTGAGCAAAACTCAGTCCTCAAAATGATTACAAATTAATTTGCATGTCTTTCATGCAGAGTCTGTAATTAATGATTTGGTTAATGTTTTGACTGCTTGTTTACCACAGGTTTACTTGTTTTCATCGTTGTTTTTGTGTTTTAGACACAGCTTGCGCACGCTATCGTTTCACGTTATTTCTCGGAAAATGCAACGTGGCGTCAAAATTTGCAAAGTTGCATTATAATATGGCAAATGAATGTTATATTATGCACTATAATTCTGTGTATTTACCTCCTCCTTTTGTAGTCGTACCATTATCCCATTTATACGTCTTATTTGCAAGGTCTCAAAAGAACATGAGCCCAAAATTCAGATCTTTAGAGCGGCTTTAGTTGGAAGTCGAGTCAAGGAATTCGCAGATGATGCATGTTTTGGCATATTGTTTCTTTAGCTTTCGGAAAATAAGCTTTTAATGCACTTTTCACACTCATACTAGTTTCTTCTTGGTCTGTTAACAATGGCAGTGGATTTACGTGCATCACATGCAAACTTTTTATTTACTTTCTAATCTAGATTACTTACAAATTGTTGTCGGTTATTGATTCTGAATCAAAGACTGTCTCCTGCACGGAAGAGGAAATTACATAAAAAAAGAGCTGTTATTAAGCAGTCCTCAAAATGATTACAAATTCATTTGCATGTCTTTCATGTTAGAGTCTGTAATTAATGATTTGGTTAATGTTTTGACTGCTGGTTTGCCACAGGTTTACTTGTTTTCATCGTTGTTTTTGTGTTATAGACAGCTTGCGCACGCTACTGTTTCACGTTATTTCTCGGAAAATGCAACGTGGCGTCAAAGTTTGCAAAGTTGCATTATAATATGTCCCATGACTTAAATGGGAAATGAATGTTATATGCACTAATTCTGTGTATTTGACTACTCCTTTTGTGGTCGTGCCGTCATCCCATTTATACGTCTTATTTAGAAGGTCTCAAAAGAACATGAGCCCAAAATTCAGATCTTTAGAGCGGCTTTAGTTTAAAGTCGACTGGAAGTTGCAGACGATGCATGTTTTGGCGTATCATGCTGATTTATTTAAGAAAGAATTAGGTTCTTCAGCTATTACCACGGTTGTCCTGGTGGACGTTTGGAAAATAAGCTTTTAATCACACCCGTACTATTTTTGTGTGCGCCTCTTAACAATTTATATGCGTCAAAAACTTTTTATGTAATTTCTACTGTAGATTACTTACAAAATGGTCATCGATTACTCCTTCGAAATCACATGACAAAAATTGTTGTCGATAACGTAATCCATTACGTTACACATTTAAGGTAATATAATCCGACTACTTTTTGACTACTTTTGGCCTAACTTGTTTATCACATTGATTTGAATAGGATAGTCTTGCATCAATTCGAAGTCGCAGATGATGTATGTTTTGGCGTATTGTACTGATTTCTTTAGCTATCAGAAAATAAGCTTTTAATGCACTTTTCACACTCATACTAGTTTTTGTGTGGGTCTGTTAACAATGGCAGTGTATTTACGTGCATCACATGCAAACTTTTTATGTACTTTCTAATCTAGATAACTTACAAATTGTCGTCTCCTGCACGGAAGAGGAAAGTCCATCAAAAAGGAGCTTTTATTGCGCAAAACTTCATCCTTAGTCCTTACATTTGCATGAATGTTGCAGTGGTTTTGAATACTAGCTTGTTTACTTCCGTCATTGTTTTTGCTTTTTTAGATAAGGTTTTAGCGCATACTACCATTTCATATTATTTCCTGGAAAATGCAGTTGCGTTTGGGAACTAAATGACATTTTAAAGGTTGCATTATGATATGGCCTATGACGTAAATGCCAAACGAATGTTGTAAGTCCTATAATTACTACGTGATTAGTTTTAAGGTGTTTCTTTTACAGTTACAGAGCAATTGTTACAGGCACACCCTAAAATTAACAGTAAAATGTTTTTCTAATATTAATTGGTATTGTTATCGGCCTGTTTTACGCAATGCATTTACTCTTTTGTTTTGGCTTCATCTAAATGAAAGCATTGTTTCATCAACAGTTTTTAATGACGTTAATTCCCATCGTATCTGTATTTAGTCATAAAATATACTAGCAGATATGTATCTCTGGGGTTGGGTTCTTTTTTCATTTTTGATTTGGTTGCACGACATTTACATTTGTCATCCGCAGTCAAATCAAAATATAAACAAAAGGTTCTTTCTATATCTGTTTTTTTGTGTGTGTGTGTCGTGTTTATTCCTGGAGACCCCTCTCCAATTTCACTTTTTACAATGTTATCAAAACCCTATCTGTGTAAAGTACTCAGTGGAAAGTTATAACAGAGGCAAACGCCATGCAAATGCTACTGTTTGCCTTCGCTATAGGGCATCAATTCATGACCGCAGTTTTTGCGCATCCGTCATCGAGAGACACCAGCTCTCCTCTCAATTCCTGGGAGGTCACTGGGCAGTTTAACTAAAGAGGTGTCCACCGTTTTCCACATTACAACATGAGCTGCTTCTCCAGGCTCACACACTGGCAGGTGAATCCGTTTCTAAGAGGCGACCTGAAGATGATGAAAACTGAGGTTCTCTTGAGGTTGGTAGACCATCTGCATAGGTCAAGGCTTTGTAACTTTGCTAAGAGTACAGTTACTGGCAGGTGGGTGTTGCTGGATTTCAACAGCTGATTGCACTTTACATCGCATGCTGATGGGCCTAAAGCTCACAAACACTTCTGCTTTTAGCTGAAGTCCCAAAAGTGTTCACCTGTCTCGTCTTAGGAGAAACCCACCGTCAACCAGTGAAGTTTTCTGCATTCTCACGTGTGTAACAGGTGTTTGTAAAGCTAGAACGAGTGTAATTGTTACATGCCTAATTGGCAAGTGCATTGACATAGGGTGTTAAAAACATTGCGTTTCCAAAAAAGAGCCTTTAGACTTCAAGTTCAAACTGGTGTCATGTTTCTACGGGTCTTCTGCTCCTTTAATGATCGCTTAGATGTCAGCGAAATAACGTCTTTGCGCGCACAGGCTTGTTTTCGGCACTCCTGACAGGTTTATTTGTGCTTTTTGACAGTGTTTGGAAGCTTGAGTTGTCACAATGCGGAAATTAACCACTTCAATACCATCGTAAGGGAAGGGAGAGTTAGAAATAACAAAGAAAACTCGTATTTGCATCAGTGTAGGAGTGCGGGACAGAATGTGAGGCCACAACACGTTGCGACTTGTAAGGCAACTTAAGCTTTTGTCTCGCGCACCCCTGACCGTGGGAAGCAGTTCATTTCAGAGGTGTTTCAGCTCAAAAGCAAAGAACCTGGAGGCTGATATTATCTCAGACCACAAAAGTTTGTCAGAACTCTTTGGAAATACGTCTTATGGCTCCACATCCGAACAACAGGTAGGCGAATTCTCTTGTAAGAGCGATTGGCAGTTGCCATCAATCTTATTGTTGAGTCTTTCTGGCTGGTTTTGCATGTGCTGACATAAGAGATTGCAATTATCTTTCTTATAGCAATTACCAAGTTATGACACATTCACATTTCACCAAGATTAAAGAGGATTAAGAACAATGCTTTCAGTACTATCCTTTGTTTTGTTTTTTCCTTTTCTTTTTTTTCCAAAACTAATGAAATATTTACAGAAGCCTGTTTTAGAGTGTAAAATAAACATGTCAAAAAAATAATGATTTACAACAAGGTAAAGTCACCATTATCAGATATTGCAGTTGAGCAAGAGAAATGCTTACCTTTTTATATACTATACTCTATAGTTCAAATTGGCTTCCAAAAATATTAAAGTTTTGTTGTGGGGGAAAAATACGTTCATAAATGAATCGTGATTCTATCTTCTGCCTATTAGCTCTGATTCACAAATTTCCAAAATTCATTTTGCATAACTACTTAAAGCTACTGACTTGTATTGATTACAATGAAGCCATGAAAAATCAGTGATGCATGTGATTCCGGATTCAGTTCTCTTTCACCGTTTATTGTGCTTGCATGGTCAAAGACACACACAATTGTGAAAATGCGCATTGTGTGGAAGATTCACGTCTGTAAACCTTTATCTTTACTACGAATCCATTTATATTTTATTCGTACAGTGAATTCAATAGAGCGTTTTATCTTTGCATTTGATTAGCTAATCAATTTCTGTAATATTTCTTACAATGTGTTGAATAAACCTAGGCTACTGTTCTCGAAAAACGTTTGTAATTTGTGTAGATTTGTCCTATTGTTTGTAATTTGCTTCCTTGTTCCTATTTGTAATATCAAAAACAAAATAAAATCACCTGCCTTGCTTTATTAGAGTGTGTAAAGATTGCAGTCAGCTTAATAATAATAACATTGGCTTAACTGAAATTGGAAGATAAAATAAATATATTTCAAGGTTCATGTTTAATTCAGTGTTTTTTTTCTTCAAGTCCTATTAAACTAGCACAGTCAAATAGGAAAAGTGACACAAAACGGTAAACTAAAATTAAATCTATGCGTTTATCGATTCAAAATCGAAAATCGATTTTGAAACTAATTGTGACCTCAAGAATCGATTTGAATTGAATCATGAGGTACCAAAAGACATCACAAAATGATCTGCATGCTTCACACAAATTGTGCAGCAAGATATCATGTCCCTTTGCGTGAGTTTTCTGCTTCGCTGGATAAGGATATACCCATCCAACTGTTGCTTTTTTACGATGCAACATTCTTTAACGCCTGTGCGTGATGAGAAACTTCACGTTAGCATTAATCTTCACGAGTCTGTTTGGAGCTTGAGGCTGTGCCATTTTTTGACAGTCAAATCCCTCCAAGCAAATAGCTGGAATATCTCTAGAACTACAAGTGCATTTGGAAGGAGCTGACAAATTCACACTTCCTGCACCTGGTTTGTGGATCAGCGCTTCTCAACTGGGGAAACGGGAATAATTTTAGTCTGGTCACAATAGGAACTTTAATAGCGTAGACTTCTCGCAAGGGTTTATTTATAATGCACCAATGGCGGCGGGTTGTTTTACAAGGATCTTTCTTGAGTGCACTTGGTTCCCAGGGAAAGGAGGGGGTCTTGTCCTTGGTATCTAAATCTGATTTGGGATGACCGTATCAAGTTTGCGGTTCACGACTGACAGTGATTCGCAGCAAGAGATTGACCTGAACTGAGTGTGCCGATTACCAATGACTATCCAAACTTTTAGTTTGTGGCACCACCTCACAACCAAATCCCCATTCCTTTATTTTTACACACAAACTTTTGTTTGCTTTGGGGTCAGGCAAATACAAGAAAAGAAAACTACGCCCTTTTAGCCAAACCTGCCAAGGCTTGGCCAATTTCCTCCGTGGTACATTGGCAAATCTGTACTTCAATAGAACAGAGTTACCCGAGTTGCTCAGCTTAACAGAAAACATTTGAGCTAAGCATTCAACCTTTCTCTTGTGCCTTAATGTAAACGTACAAGCTGCTTTTGTGTTTTCAGAGAGCATGAAAAATACAGGAGGAACTGGAATTGGCCCAGTGACTGTTCCACTTTTTTTTTTTCACTGCCACGGACCATCGGCACATTCCGTTTGTATTGTTACCCTGCTGTGTTTCCTGCAGCCTATTGCTTTTGTCCATGTCATGCCCATTGTTTAAACTTCCTTTGTTCTTTCTCTGTAACAATGGGCATTTTTATATATATATATATATATATATATATATATATAT
This sequence comes from Rhodeus uyekii, assembly GCA_037043235.1. Lineage (NCBI taxonomy): Eukaryota > Metazoa > Chordata > Actinopteri > Cypriniformes > Acheilognathidae > Rhodeus > Rhodeus uyekii. The sequence goes on from JAWRVZ010000132.1 coordinate 1,244,487, forward strand.
ATATATATATATATATATATATATATATATATATATATATATATATATATATATATATATATATATATATATATATATATATATATATATATATATATATATATATATATATATATATAGAGGGAGCGAGAGAGAGAGAGAGAAAGAGAGAGAATAAAGAAAGGGAGAGATGCATTTTCCTTGTTTGTTTTCTTTGGGTTGTCTTGTGTTTCTTTTGTCGTGCAGAGTGAAGGAGGAGGTGGAGGAGAGGTGTTTATAGACCTCAGCTAATTTTGAAATTGCTTGCTTTCTTTCACTCTTTCTTTCTTTCTTTCACTCTCTCCTCCTCTTGTCCTTCATTGCTGAAGGGTTTGTGTGCTACTTGAGACGGCCAGATACTTGATGGGCACACTAGAGTCTGGCATCTGTTTTTGGACAGTATGTTGACAGATTTCAAAACTCGGACGTGCACACACAACACAAACGCACACAAATATCCTCTTCCAAAAGCGAGTGGCTCCTGAGCCCTGGAGATCCCGAAGAAGTGGCTTCGGTGAAAGAGTTTGAATGGGGCGGCCTGTGTCTGGGCTTCACAAAAACTCTTCTGTTCCTTATGCAAAGCAGTCAGCTGTTTTTCTATTTTTTTTCCCCCCTCATGGTCTCTCTGTTCTTCCCAGACAGTAGCCATACAAAACCCGAATACCCTTGTTAGCAATGCAGCCTGACATTGTGAATTCAACATGAAATTGCATTTTTTACTTCTGAAACATGACCTATTTACGTGTGAAACATAGATTTAGTAGGAAAACATGTAGGGCTGGACTAGATTTTATCCATCAGGAGTTGATCAGTTTCTCCAAAGTGTTTCTATATGGCAGGTGGTTGAAAAATAAGAAAGCTTGATGACATCAGCAGAAAGTCCTTTCATAGGCAGATCAAGTTGTTTTGGTGCAAGATTATGAAGGTAAACGTTTTCTTTTGAATAACACTCTGATTAATTACATTTTTTGGGGGTTTTGCAGAATGTGTGAACCCAGTCCACCTGCTCTGCATCTCAATGCCAAGAGCAATGTGACCATGGTGGGTGTTGGTATCAAGCTTGAAGACGACGAATTGGGAGGCAGAGTTGTCAACCGGGAATCCTCTCCGGCCTGCGATTGGTCAGTTCGGCCGCCCTCGGATGACTTTGAGAAGCCACCTAACTCACAATCTTCCTTGGTATGACCTGGAGTTTTATGATGTTTTTATAATATAAGTATAAAGACTTTTCCCTCCCCATGTATGTTGTTTATGATAAGATATGAGGTTTCTGTAATGAGTGTTTGTTTAACTTCATGATTCTTCAGGAGAGTTCTCCCAGTAAAGAAGCACAACGATCACACACACCTGCCAGTCAAGATGGAGGCAGCAGAGCCCACGACAGATCTGAGAGCAGATCTAACATCAGTGAGGGTAAGGGCAACGGTTCCTAAAAATATGGTCTTCATGAAGGTCTAATTAGCCTTGGTCTATGATGTTCATTGTGCTCCAATCTTTCAAGGCCATTGGTTTAGAGCAAAAGAGGAAAGTTTTGAGAGTTTTGAGCTTTCATTTTGAAAGTTGTTTGCCCTGTTTACGCCGATCGGATCACAAGTTGACGAGGGAGACACATGGCCATTTACTCCTGTCTTTTGTCCACGCGTAAAGATTTTTTCAGATTTTTCGATCTAATGGACAAAATAAAGTAGTGTACCACGACCAGAGATGATGGAAAAACACAGAGAGAGCTGCTTTAGTTTCTGCTCTGATAGTCACATGACCACTGTGATTGTGGCTTAGAAATCAGGAATGGTTAGAAAACGTTGCGCTTGGTACGTTTTTCGTCTTCAAACCAAACTTGGTCTCCAGCTGACTAAGTTTAAATCTCATCTGGCTAGCGGTAATGGCTTCCCGTAATGTTTGTGCGTTAGGTCAGTAGACGGTCTTTTGTGGCTGTTTGAACGCTTTTGACCACATGGACGTTTACACTATGAAAGCAATCGGGTCTAATGCTTTTATCGACTACCTCTGGACGTGGTCAAAAGAGAACAAGCTCAAAATGTTTTAGACACCGTTTACATCTGTATTTAGTGTCCACTTGTGATCCGACTGCCCAAAAAGCATGTGTGTCAGCAATTAGGAACCTCTATTAATGCCGTCTACTTTGAGATGATCCTTTTGTTTCAGGCTCTATGAAGCTTTTCAGTGATTTAATTAATGAATTAATAAATGTATGTTACATTTCACAGCCCCTGTGAAATGCTTATTGGTTATGAAAGAGTCCTCAAGTGTTTTCTCCGATAGCTTGCCTTTTGTTTCTACCCATTCCCTAGAATTGTTTAATTTTCTGTTTTTCTTTTGTTATAACTGGGGTTTTAAGCTCTAGTTTTTTAGTCATCTTCTAGATGAAAAGTACTTTCTTCTTTTTGTTTTAATAATTATACTTCATTATATTATGTACTGTATGCATCTTGTATATTTTATGTAATTATATAAACTTTTTATTTAAATTTATATTTTTGCTTTTAGACCTCTTGTTTAGGGGTTTCAAGTTTTTTTTATTTCATTATTTTTAATGTTTTTTTTTTTTTAGTGATGCCCACAATTGAAAAGCTTCTGAACACTGACTGGAAAGAAAAGTTCCTTGGGAAAGGTCTTCAGGGCAGTGTCAACCTAAAAGGTGAATTTATTGGTTTATACAGTAAATACACGTAGACATGCAAATCATTAATTGGAGCAACCATATAGAACTGTCTGTTTCTTTCCATTGCGATCGCTTCATCTCACATTTGTTTTTCACTGACACCTTCTGCCTGACCATCAGCATGTGCGTATGTGTTTACAGGAACCCCAGAGAGTCTGGCAGAGAAGGAGCTTCAGTTGTTGTTGATGATAAACCAGCTCTCTGGTCTGCGAGAGCAGCTGCTAGGAGCTCATTCTGAGCAGAGGAACATGGCCGCTCTACTGCTGGAGAAACAGCAGCAACAGATGGAACTGGCAAGACAGCAGCAAGAACAGGTGTGGAGACGCTTTTAGTTGAACAAGTGACAAGGAAAAAGATGGAGCATTTGAAGAGGAACTGCTAAAAAGCAGTGTAAGGAAAGCCTTATATGAATTAGCTTGGCATTAAATGCTGATTCTCTGTTTTAGATCGCCAAACAGCAGCAGCAGCTGATACAGCAGCAACATAAAATCAATTTACTGCAGCAGCAAATTCAGGTGAGGTTGATGAATCAAAACTCTTCAGTATAAACTAATAAATATAACTAAAAGCACCTACAGAAATCTATCTGATACATGGGTGAAAGTTGGCAAAACTGAAAATACTGAAACTTAAAGCTGGGGGCCTGGGGGCCGCCAGGGCCCCCGGTAGGTCCAGGGCAACGCCCTGGCCAGGGTTCCAGGGGGCCAGAGGCCCCCTGGAAGCTCCTGCATTCCTTGCAAATTATTGTGTAGAAACGACCTCTCCTGGCAACTTGCAGCTACTATAAAAAGGGTGTGAAATAAGTATTTCAAGTTAGCAGTTGAGAAAATATTCACCAATTTTGGGAGTTCTAAATTATTACTAGAATCCTTCAGAAGTATTGTATTCTATAACTCTGTCATTGGTTTTGCTTCTGCATCTGTTGTTCTATAACTAACATTTATATTTAATTTTGGTTTGTTACTTAATTCACTTTCTCTAATCACCACAATCCATTACATCATCATCAAAAAAGCTTCAAGCTGCTTCGTGTTATAACCAACCGGCAAATTCTTCCTTTTTTTCAGATTACTTTTAAAATTTGCGAGCGTTGTTTTCTTGTACCTGTTGTTGTCCTCAAGCGAGTGTAAATTGAAAAATACGATTGGACGCCGGAGTCTCACTGACCAATCAGAATCGCCGACACAACTGCACTCCGCGCGGTTCGTCTGTCGCCCACCCGGAACTTCTCGGGTAATTCTCTACGTAATCACATTATCTCCGAAGATCGCCGAGTAGGTACGATTGGTCTGTTGGTCTGTCGCCCTGTAACCCCCCCCCCCCCCCCCCCCCGAACTGAAATCTCAACGGATTTACGCGATTTGGAAAAACGGTTCCTGGCGAGGTTCAAAATACGGAATTCCGTCATAATACGGAAAACTTTCACCCATGCTGATATCTCCTTTTCTGTTATAACGTCAGCATGAAACAGAAGTTGCGATAGTCTTTTATTCCCTATTGTGACGTATATCCTTGTGGAATCAGAAAATGATGTAGAGTGGGACTGGACATCGTTAGCAATTGATTGGATTTAGTTGGGTGTTGTTAACTAAACGGAGGCAGATCTGAATGGCAGTTTGCAGTCAGTCGTGGAGGATATTTAGTACCACCCTCCCCCGAAGAGAACAAACGTCATTTTGAGGGGGAGGGGAGGTTAACGTTTTTGATTAAAGATTACAAAAGTGCACAGAAATATAATATTATAAACACTAAGGTCCCAAGGTTGGACACTAAGGTCGAGGTCCCCTCGACACAGAGACGCGTATCACTTTAGACGTAAACATTTTTTATCGTATTGGCGTTTCGTCCACACGGATCCGGCGTTTTGGGAGACTGAAACCGCTATTTTTTGAACCCGGGTCCTAAAGTGGATAAATCTGAAAACGACACCCTTGCGGTTTCGTGTGTACAGCCAATCCATATATTTTGTGAAACGATGATGTCATCACATCACGTGTCGGCTGCGTCACACGTAACAGCAACACCAAAAATGGCGGACTACATGATTCTTCTTCTTGGTTCGTATACAGCGCGCAAGGTTATGCGCATACTCAAAGTCTTCTTCTCTGTGTATAGTGTATATCTGTGGCAGAATTACAGCGCCCCACACTGGTCTGGCATATATACTACACCATTTTCAGTCGGTTTTTGTGGTTTCGTGTGTACGCTGATATTTCTTGAGACGACGCCGTGTTTACGGAATTTTTTTTTAGAACGAGGAAAAAAAATGATCGCATAGGGAATGCACCGGCTTCGTGTGGACGTGGCCTAACACTCTGTAAAAATCTAAAATAATTTTTTGTCAGCTTAGAAGTAAATTGATATGAGGTCATGACATAAGCAAATAAAACTTAAGGTGTTCTCTTTGACCTTTGACTCAGCAGGTAAACATGCCATATGTTATGATCCCCGCCTTTCACCCCAACGCCCAGCCAATGCCAGTCACCTCTGAGGCCCAGATGGGTTTACCTCTCCAGCCCATTCCCTGCAAACCAGGTAAAGGCCAACCCAAACCTTCAAGAAAATCTCCTCAACTTCAGCCAATGGAGTGAATTGTTCGCACAACCTTGATATAGGCATTGAAGACCTTGAGCAACTGTTAGCTTTTACAAAAAGAGTGTGTTAGGACACAGGATTCAACCCTTTGTTATCTTCAGATGGATCCAAAAGCATCTGTCAAAATCTCTAAATAATTGACTTCAAATATTATCCTTTGTTGGTTGTTTGCTCTTGCTCTTTCTGCACAAGCTTATCAGCTGTGGTTTGTGGCTGCAGTTAATATGTAGCATAGTGCAAAGCTGAACCGAAAGGGTTAATATGCTGTTTTGTGTTCTAACAGAAATAAAATGTTAACTGCATAAGAACTTTTTCTTTATGCATGTTCGTCTGAAGGTCTATTAATATAAGTAGCTATTGCATGAATTGATGGGTTTGCTCATGTCTTTGGTCCACTTAGAAAGAACTTCATAAATAAAGTCTCATTGAAAGGTCTGCCCGAGTGATTTCATTGCACATATATTGAAGAATGGCTCAGGGCTGTCTATTGAATTGGAGTTCATATTGATCAAGTAAAATCCAGAGTGGGTTCTTTGCATTGACGTCTGTAATCTATGGCACTGTGCCCTCGTTCAGTTAAAAGACTCTTGTGAACGCTCAACTTTGATGCATGTATGCATGTACTCCTTTCACATTCAAAGAAGAGGAACAAGTGTATGAGCTAGGACCAAGGACTCAAGCAAACCTGAGCTCAAAACGTTTATTCAGCTGGTAAATTAGAGATCTCAGAACCCAGGCGATTAAACAGTTTGCAATGCTGAATGTCTTCGAAGTCATTAAGGACACCGATTATTTGGACTGATTGTAACTTGGAAAGATTTTGATCTGCTTTGAACCTTTGAAATAGAAACATTGGCCCAAAACCTGGTCATTGGGTCACTGATCATTTATGTTGGTAAATCCTTATGTTTCAGTCTTTTAAATGTACTTGTTTGTTTGTTTGTTTGTTTTTAGTGGAATATCCCATGCAGTTGCTGTCCAATCCACACGCCACCCCAGTCAAAAGATCCAGTGGTACAGTCTTTCGCCAGGTACACCATCCACGGGGCATCTCTTTCACTTTGTTGTATTTTATTAGTGATTTATTAATGAATCTCGCAATGACTTTGTGCTTAAGGACCACAGTCAACCTCTCAACCTCACGGCTAAACCCAAGACCCCAAGTCCACAGGCCCTGGAATTGGCCCACTTGCAGACAGGGTACCGGCCCAGAGATCTGCCCCACAGCCCTTCCCGATCTGCCCTCAGCCTAAGTATGTAACACTACATCACACCAATACATCCAGTCTCCAGCATAACAGTGTGCTTGAGAAGGTGAAGCAGTGCTGTGTGCTTTAAGCTGATTTAAAGATTGCTTTGTTAACATTGATCTTGCAATTACCTCTCGTCCGACAGCACTGTTTAGGAGATTTAGACTGAATTTCTTTAGTATGGTTCCACAATTGCTTAGCATTTATGTTGTCTGTCAAATGTATCTGAAAAGCTCTCTTCTTCTTTATGGCCCTGTTCTCACCTGGTATTAAGATGCATTCTGGACGATCGGCTCACAAGTGGACGACACTAAATATAAATATATAAATGGGGTCTAAATATTTGAGTTTTTCCACTTTTGACCACTTCCAGAGAATTTTGAAAACGCATTTGATCGGATTGCTCTTGTAGTGTAAACGCTTATGTGTTCGAACAGCCACAAAAGACCGTCTACTCTCTCCCTACTGACCTAATGTGAAGACATTGAGAAGCGCACTAGCCACACAGGTTTAGTTTTAAGACCCAAGATTAGTTTTAAGACGAAAACATACCTAGCACTGATTTCTAACACGAGTGGTCTCGCGGCTATCAGAGCAGAAACAAACATTAGATTAGATAGATGTCCATTAGATTGAATGATCTTTGCCAGCCTGTAGACCCTCCCCCTTGAAGAAATCGGGACAGAAGTGTTTGAAAGTGGGGCCAAGAGACCGATTAAAATACTAGGTGTAAACAGATTTGTCTCTGCCTCATCTACTTGTGATTGAATTATCCAAAATGCATCTTAATAAAAAGGGCCTGTGAGCAAGGTTATAGCTTTGGAAAAAAAACGTTTTTTCCAACGCCCTTCATTCACTCGGTAACGGTAAGCTTATAAGATATGGGCATGGAGGCTCACAACTGGTGCAATGCACCTCATAAGGATTTCATACAAAATAACAAAACCGATACATAAAGGTTATTGCTTTTACTTATATTTTATATACAAAGTTGATTATAAATGTTATATCAGAACAGTGGCATTAAGCGATTAATAACCTATTGTTTAAAGTCATCAAGAAATTATGCAAGACAAACAAAATTATAAAATAATAGCAATATAATAGGCCTATAAAATGTCCAACAGCTGAGTTATCCAGAAATGAAAAAGAATGCAGATATACAGGTTGGAGGTGCAGGTGTCCTATTCCCAGTAAAGTAAATCCCATCACATTGGCATCCCTATAATGATGGCACTAATCTGTCTAAAGAATGTTTGAATAGATTAAACCGTTTTTATGACTTTACTGGTACCCAGATTCCCCCCCGACATTTTCACTGTCACTGAAACATTGCTTATAACTTCAGCTGTTCTCGTAGAAGCCTCAACTATGATTGGCTCTGCTCCCTAGTTGGGGCGGGACTTGCGAGTCCCTATACTGTTTGTGACTGACTGAGCTGAAATAATTAATAACCGTGAGAGGAGGTCTTTGAAAATGGTTTTCATTAAACTCTCAGGCACACAAATGTATATACTATAATGATTCATAAGAGTAGGGGACTATATAGCAGAACCACTGGATTTAGTGGGGCCCCTGTAAGTGTCCCCACCTTTCACCCCGCTAGCAAGTCAGGTTTGATTTGGAATAAGATCTGTCCATTGTGGTTTTCCTGCTGTACTCTCCTTGCATTAAGAAGCCAGTCCTTGAGGTTCACATTGAGTGAAAGAGACTCTCTGGACCCTCTTAGAAAGGACCCATCTTAAGGTTCCCACTGCCAACATGCCTCTATCCCAAGTATTAACGGCAGTTGTCAGCAGTTCAGAAAATCTGTTCCCCCTTCGAACCAGCCCCTGAGAATGTGTCAGCACCTCAGATGTGACTGTTTGTCCTAAGCCTTTGGACTCAAGACTGAGGTCTTGTCCTGGATCGGATCATATACTTGAGATCGAGCCAAGTGCTTTATTTGTGCATCATAAGACGGAGAAGGATAAATGTATCTCTCTTGACCTTGTCTAAAGTTTCCTTTCTCTCTCGCCCTTTCGATCTTCAGGCTTCTTGGGAGAGGGTGATGTTGTGACACAAGCCATTCATGATGCCCAGCAGCTGTTGCGTGGCGGACAAGGCCCGACGGGCAGAGAGAGGGACCGTGAGAGGGACAACAACACAAGGCTGGTGAGTCAACGTCTTCGCACACACACACACACAAACACGCTCTCACATACTCCACACCCTAGTTCTCCAAGGTTCCTCAGCGGCACCTGGGGTCCGCTGTTTGTCACCATTGGTCATGCTTCAAGGCTGATGCATGGGGGCAAGTATCCATTAATGGCTCTCGCTTGAAACAGCCCTCTTTCAGAACACCCACTGTGTTACAGGAGAAGAGGGGCGGGCAGGGTCAGCGATGGATATTGGTTTACAGAGGTTCATGATATCGGTTAAACAAGGGGTACATTCCCCTTTCAGCCAAGAACAGCTGCCATTACAGTCCTATCACAACTTGTATGTTCACTTGTTTGTGTTCGTGGCAATTGTAGAATAGCCTGAAGTCTCCATAGACACCTGTTTGTTGCTCCTTTTGAGTTCAGTTTAACCGCAGAGAGATCTGACAGTGATTTCGCCTTTATCAACTGGGTTTTGAAGCATTCCACTTAAACCTGTTTTTGCAGCTTGACGCTTGTAGAACTGTCTTGCATACACTTGAATATCCAGGTAGACGTTGACAACAATACCAAGCCATTCGATAAAGAGAGTAATATAGCTTCAGAATTGTTTTTGAGAACCACAAATATCCCTGGGGGCCTTTTGTGTTTCTCGGCATAGGTGTGGCTTTTGCAATGTTGACCAGCTTATGTAACGACAGTGCTAATGCAATAAATCTATTGCCGTGTCAGCCGGATGCATTGATTACTGGTCTTATGCCCTGCACACGTTGTACGATATTGATGACCAATCGTGGATCATAAACGGTGGTCCTATTTCGTACAGCTTTCCTGTAGCTCAACCAGTAGAGCAGTGGTGTTTACAACGCCAAGGTCATGGGTTCGATCCCAGGGAAAGCAAGAACTGATTCAATGTGTTCCATGAATGCAATTCAAGTTGCTTTGGATAAAAGCGTCTGCCAAATGTAAAAATGTAAGGTGAGAGAGGTTCAAAAACTGCCATAGCGATAATAGATCAAAAGATAAAAGATCATCTCATCTCTACTGACTAACCAATAAAAAGTGGCGTAATGATCACCGCACGGCATGTTAAAACTTAAAACTTACCACAAGCTCTAGTTGGCATGCCAAGTTGGCCTCTTTTTAGCCACGACTGCATCCATAATCTCCTCTTTCATTTGTTTACCACTAGTGAATGCTGCTGATCTTTTATCCTTGTAAACTAGCTTGCGTTGTATCCTACGATTCATATGAATCGGGGGCGTAGCCAGATTTTTTTTTTGAGGGGGCCCAGCTTGAAATGAGGGGGCCAAACTGCGAGCGATTGTTGGGGGGGGGGGATGCACGCAATTGTTGACTTTGGGGGTGCGTTGCGATCGTCTTGTGCAGCGGGCAATATGTGCTTTCACTTTCGTTTTCACAGTCGCCATTTTAACCGATTGAAAATCTGAGAGGGCCGGACATGTAAATGAGGGGGCCCAGGCCCCCCCCGTGGCTATGCCACTGATACGAATAGGTGTCATCATACAGTCTACATGTCGTACCCAAGTTTATTAGATTCATGAGTGTGATGATCTTATAAGACAGCCAAAATGTAGCAGGCATTACATTTCCCATCTTGATTGATTTTAAGGAGGCGTCGCGAGACCGGATGGATGACGGACAGTCGCTGAGGACAAATGAGGACCACCTCAGCAGTGACTCTGAAGGTACGTATGGGGCGCAATGGTCAACTACAATTTTTTACTCTTTTTCCCTCTGATTAGTATTAGTATTAATTAGTATGCTGCCTGATTGCTGTGCTTTAGCTGTTGGTTAGTTTGCATGGGACAGTGTCCTTAAATTAATTTCCTTTCCAGATACAGCCACACACATTCAAATTGATGTCTTTGTCCATTGTTTCTTAAAGTGATATTGTGTCATATCCCTTGCATTGCACTCCATTTTGGTCTTTTGTAAACACCCCCTAAGAAACATGTCCCGTTTCGGGATCACCTCATCCTGATTTCATTGTCCATAGCAACTAGGGAAGACGGGTTAGCTGGCTAGACGTTTAGGAAACACGATTTTGAGATTTCCAGTTTTGCATAACACTAGTAGGTGTGCAAAATTTTTAATCAAGAGATTTTCTGATCAAATAAACATTGCCTTACAAATGCATATGAATTTCTGACAATTTCTAATACAATTAAAAACCTCTTTGGCATGCAGAAAACACAGATGCCACCTGCCTGTGTAATTGCATTTGGCTACAGGGTGTGTAGTCAAACAAAAGGAAGTTTTGTGTGTCTAGACTGATTGTTTTTTTGTTGTTTTTTTTAATCTCGTTGCTCCCAACAGGACAGATGGCAATCTCTGGTGTGGGAAGCTATGGCGAATCCCGGACTCCATCCTCCGGCCACATCAAACGTCCCATGAACGCCTTCATGGTGTGGGCTAAAGACGAAAGGCGACGTATCCTGCAGGCGTTCCCTGACATGCACAACTCCAGTATCAGCAAGATCCTCGGTAAACAGAATTTTGTTTCTAGTGATTGTTACTAAGCTTTCGGTCGTTTACTGGTAGAAATATCATCAGATTATTCTTATTGTTTTGAATCAGCCATTTATGTGTATTCTTCAAATATAAGTAACTATAATTTGCAACATTGTACTCGGTCACTCTGCCCAAAGAGCCAATCATCAGTTTGCTATATGCATGTCTTTATTTGGTCATATTAATCTAATTCCACTGTGTTATCTTTGTCCATCAATTCTTTTTGTCGTCTTGTCAAAGAGAAATGTTGTTGTTAAACATTTTTCACCAGTTTCCACCAATGAAAGGAATGCTCTAGTGACTGCAATGTCTCTAATCCTTCCGCTTTGTGGATTCTGATGCACCTGTTCTGACAACATTGTCCTCATTGTTGTATTATTACTTCAACTCTTTTAACCCCTTTATCTTTCTCTTGAGATCAGTTGTTTACTGTCGGCTTGGGCCGGGGGGGGGGGGGGGAACAGTGGGTTTTTTATGCTCATGGCTAATCCTACAGTCAGCAGTTTATAAGTTACTCTGTAAAGCACATCTATATTTTCGAACATGTAACTTGCCGTTGCTCCCTGGAATGGAGAGGAGGACAGAAGGTCTTAGGGGGATGAAGGAGGGGTCACACCGGGGCACATGCAGCCACCTGGCTCCTGGGGTGACAGGAAAACAACACCCAGAACTTCAGCCCCCTCATCCCTTGCTGCACCTCTGCCTTCCTCCGTTCTTTCCTTTCACAAAACACTTGCATTCCATTCCATTGTGGTTCTTCTGACACCCTCCTGAATCAACCTCTTTTTTTCTTCCTCCTCCTCCCAAACATGGCCTGCAGCTCTTTCTGTACACACCTAAGTTTCTGTCGGTTTCCTACCTTTTTAGCTTGCAGCGTTTCACACATACAGGCAATAAACTGAATTCTTACAAAGTCAAACATTCCCAACGTGTAGCAAATTAGGTCAGTGAATTCTTCGGGTCGCTGATTTTTTTTTTCTTCTTCCCTTTGCACTCCTTTGTTCTTTCACTCTGAGTTATCTCTCTCTTCTTTGTCTTTGTGGAATTTAAACTCTTAGAGAATCAAAAAATACCACTGAAAAACTTGATTCAAACAAAAGTATGCGGACACTTCCTTCTAATAAACTGGTTCGACTATTTCAGCTTCATTTGTTACTAACAGGCGCATACATTCAGATATACATTGATACAATCTCCTTTAGCACAATGTTTCCGTGGAATAGTGTCTATAATGTAAAATAACCAGACGAGCACAATAACCACTAACGCATGAGTACGCCACCAATGTACCATCAATTGCTACAATCATTTATCACAATTTCAGGGATATTTAAGGGATACGAGGGATACCCCATTAAATGTTACAACTTGAAACTTTGGTCTAGGGTTGGAAAAGGTAACCTTGTGATAAAACATTGTGATTGTGATAAATATTGTGATGAGGATAGCAAGACAAAACGTTAAACAAAATAATCCCAAAAGAAGTGATTTATTATGCAAATGTGAAAATAAGAGGTAAAAGAGTGATAATGGAAAAAGTGTAACAGAGAAATAAAAAATTAATACTGTACTATGCTTTAGGTTGTTTAGTGGTAGTAATATTAACAGATTATTCTTATATTTGAAGAATGCACATAAATGACTGATACAAGAAAACAAATAACTATAATTTGCAAATTGTTATTTTACTTGGTCATTCTCCCCAAATAATGCCAAAAGAAGTGATTTATTATGCAATGTAAAAATAAGAAGAAAAAGATTAATAATAATGAGAAGGTGTAACCGAGAAAAAAAATATATATATAATAGGCTAATTCTTATGTTACTAAGCTTTAGGTCGTTTACTGGTAGAAATATTATCAGATTATTCTGTACACTATATACATTGTGTGTGTGTGTGTGTGTGTATTATATAATATTAAAATATATATAAATACTGTATTGTATGTACAGTATTTATTTATTTATATAATATTATATATACATACATACATACATACATATACACACACACCAAGTGAAAATAAACAAACCTAAAACAATTTTTTTATATATATAATAAGCCCATGGGTAAAAAGGGATTCAAGCCATGCCAAAGGCAAGAAAAGAACATAATAAAACCCAAAGGTAACACATGGTTAATCCATTAACCTAACAAAATGAAAATAAGGAAATCAAAAGTCAGCATTTAACTGAATATTTAACCTAACTGAACTACACTTACTGCAAACAAAAAAGAAACAATGACACCTGACCAAAATACGATATGGAAACAAAAGAAGTTGTAAAAGTTAAGATTGTCACCGAGACGACGAACACTAGCAAAAAGGTCAGACTACACAAGAATCAAACAAAGTAGGAGAGCTTAAAACGCTTCTCACGTTCACTTTGGCTGGAGACTTCCTCATGTTAATGATGATGGACAGCTGCTCAGACATGTAGCAATCCAGAGGGGATGAGCTTAAGAAATGAACCGGAGACAGTTTGGGAGGACAAGCTCCTATGATTTTGATTGAATGTTCAAAAAGCACATGTTCAGGTGTCCACATGTTTTCCCCCTCTGTATGTTATATAATACCTGTTTGTTGCCTCAGGTTCCCGTTGGAAGTCCATGTCCAACCAGGAGAAGCAGCCGTACTACGAAGAGCAGGCCAGATTGAGTCGGCAGCACCTGGAACGATACCCAGACTACAAATACAAACCGCGGCCAAAGCGCACCTGCATCGTAGAGGGAAGACGACTGCGGGTGGGAGAGTACAAGGCCATGATGAAGAGCCGAAGACAGGAGCAACGAGTGACGTACCCTCCGAGGTGATGCCCGCACACACACACACACTCAGTTGTAGATCTTGAGCAGGAGTGCCCACACACTGTTTTTGGCTTGTGAGCTACTTAATTATCTACCTTCTATAAAAATATAAACATATTTATTTCTGAATATATTGACAATTCTTTATATACACGATATATGTTGGTGTAGCTTCTCAGTTGGCTTTTCGGAGAGAAGGCAGTGTTGTAGTTTTTATGAACAGTCCTAAAATGCCGCTCCACATTTCCCTTCTTTGGTATAGCGATGACAGACTGGCAGACGAGGCAAACGCACTACGAAAATGACACGGTGAAAAAAAAAGTCCACCTCCCACCCATGTGTCAGAAAAGGTCAGACGTCAGACTGGCTGATCAATCAATCAATCAAGCGACAAATTGCATAGTGAGGACGGATGATGGGCTGACGTTACGTTTCTAATTCCACGCGATCGACGTATTGGGCACTCCTGGTCTTGAGAATAACCTAATGATGGTACCGATCCGCCCCCACCCCCCCTTACAATCAACATTTATTCCCACAGCCAATCAGAGCAGCAGCTACCGTACCCCCCCAGTGAAGGACAGTACCCGACCACGCCTGTATCCATGGCCAGCTTGCCCTTGCACCCTGCCCTCCTGGAGCACTACCTCCCCCGGGGCCTGGAGCCCCCGCAGGCCCGAGGGGACGAGACGCGGGAGGCCGCGCGGCCCAGACAGCCCTACAGCGAAGGGGAGGAGAGCGACACGGGCGAACGCAGCGAGGGAGAGCTGGTCGTCCTCACCGACTGAGATGAAACGAGGAAAGATGGGAGGACAGCGAGGGTGGAAAATGCAAAAGAGAGGGAATGAGATGGAGAAAATAATCTGGAGATTTCAGAATCCCTACAACGTGATGGTGTCCAAATAAATGGTGTAGGTCAGTCCAGATGTGAGGATGCAAACTGGTTTCAAACCTGCCAGATCACATGGTCCTCTAGGTTAGTTAGGTTAGGAAGCCAGCAGGCATGATGACAAGTAATTCAAATATAGATATTAATTTTTCAGGTTTGTCCATTGGAGTAGGACGGGTCTCGCATCCAGACAAGACCTTTTTCTTCTATAATATTCGCTGTTAGACTGCAGATCTCGACTTGTTTGAAGGCACATTGTCTACTGCACATATTATGAAGTAAATGTTATCTGCAAAATGCATTAAAAATGTTAGAGAATAGAAGGGGCTTAAAGTTTGAAAAAGTTTCACATTGTACGGTGTCAAATGATGGATTGCATAAGAAGGAACGGTTCACCCAAAAAAACTAAATGGATTAAATGATGACAAAAAAAAATTTTTTTTTTTTTGGATGAACTGTTTCTGTAAATAGCCAATGGATGGAGAACCAGAATCATCAACCATAGTGATGGGGGTGGGGGGGGGGGGGGGGATACTGAAGCCTTTGTGCTTTATAATGCTTCTTGATGTCACCAGGGTTTTCCTGCAAAAGTTCCTGTTAAGACTGTGCCAAGGTACTTTCCAGAGCTCAAGGGCTGAGCATAAAAGAAAAAGAAAACAAGTGGACTTGGAAAAAGGAAGGAACATTCCTGAACTCCTTGTCCAGTTTATTATATCTAGTTATCAGATAAGGACGTTTATAGGCTGTTCTGTTAGGGATTTAAGCAGCCTGCCCCTTTAAGACACTCTCTGAGGGCAGTAAAGGACTGCAGACGTTCTTCAGGTTGGTGGCGTCCTCTGCTGTTTGAATCTGGGTACTGCACTTACAATACTCCCCTAGGTCAAAACCTTTTTATTTTATTTTTTTAGTGCAAAATAATCACTTGAAATGCACTTTTTCCCCATCTAATATATATTTTTTCACACCCTCGTGACTCATAATAGAACAATTTTTTTTCCAGAGTAGAATTTTGCACTTTTGTGTATATATTATGCAAATAATTTCTACTATTCATTTTATGAAAGATGTGAATACACCTCAAATTACTCCCATTTTTAAAAGTTTGGTTTACTTTTCTATTTTAGTGTTTGTGTATATAGAGTGAGTTTGTGCTGAGAAAAATAATTGCGTTACCATTCCTGCAGTTCTCGCGACTGGGCCCGTATTAATGGGCTGCTGGTCAATTTACAGTTGAGCTGAGATGTAAACAGTTTGTGCAAAAAAAACAAAAAACAAAAAAAACTTTATATTTTAAAGAGGAGATTTTAGAAAGGATTTGCCACTGAATGGATTGCTATGCTAAACCTTATATGTAAAAAAAAAAAAAAAAAAAAAAATCCAAACAGATTTGGACGAAATCTATACAACTGGGGGTAGGGGGGTGGGATGCAATCCTAGACGCGTTGCAAAACCAGCTGATGTAAAATATAGATATAGACTTTATTTTGTTTATAAAAGTGTATAATTTAAAAGTTTACATGTTTTTTTTTCTCTGTATGTTGCATTTTTCCAAGCAAGTTTTGTGGTCTTTTTTTTTTTTGAAGCATAAATAAAAATGTTGTGTTTACTTTTGTGGTTTAGATTCATTTTTATAATTTTTGGAGACATGCAAGCAGTGAATAATTATGAAGTGTTCATGATTGGTTACAACACATAAGTAAGGGATAATATGTGATTAGATCAAACTGTATAAAAGGTCTGGTGAGCAATTTCAGAGCGGCTAGCAATAGAGATCCCACTCTGATACTTGTAAAAAACAAATTGTTCCCTCCACATTAGCGCAGAGGATGTGTGTGTGTAACTGCATTGTGCTTGTTTGATTCAGGATATCCTCAATAATATTCTTCCTGTGCTTACCGGGACAAAACGCAGGTCACCGTCCACAGGAGACGGGCAAAAGTTCAGCGAGGAAGTGGAAGCGTTTGACCAGGTGTTCTGCAAAAGACTCGCACTTCTCTTTGGCTTACCGGAGGCAAATTTGGCATGTTTAATTTACAGTACATATTCTAGCATATCAAAGACAAATTATTATTAGTATACAAAGGAGAAAAAAAAACAGATCCAACTCTGACATTTTAATGGAAAGTTTTGGAATAATTATTCAATTATTCTCCCACAGTTGAATAAAGCAAAAACATTATACAGTGTTTTTCACAATATTTCACAGTATGTACAAACTCCTTATCAGTGCGGAAAGCGTCGCCCCCTGCTGGTCTCCAGCAATCACACACACGCGTACACACACACACACACACAGACACTTGGGTCCATGCCAGAACCGAGCAACCCAATACACTCCCAGTCCAGTTAAATATACAAAACAAGTAGAAATAGTAAAGATAAGGATAAATGAAATATTATCTGTACATTGTTTCAGTACATTCACAAAAGAACTGATCTTAAATAAAGCGCAAGCTGTGAAGCCGACCTGTTTGGTATCGTTACTAAAAATCCTGACACAGACGCTTCCTGTAAACATCCCTTTTAAGAGCAGAGGTTTAAAAGGGGACATTTACAAGGTCATTACAGAAAATAACTAGCATTATATATATATATATATATATATATATATTTACACACACAGAGGTGGTGCTTATGAAATATCTAGGATGTTAAAATTTACTTTGTTGCACCATAAGTCTCAATTCCAAAGGGAATAAACAGTTGTGGCCACATTGAAATTTTCATATTAAAGTGGAAAAATATAATCTCGCTTCAACAAAATTAAACTTTCCAAAGACAGGAATGGTGCTTGTAAACATTCCCCCCCGCGAACTTCACATTAGAAACGTCCTTCACATCAAAAAAGAAATTGATAAGCAACTAATACTTTACAAATGGTTTTCTCGGTGGACACATTCACATATGTACAGATCTCTCGCCATTGCCCTCCTGTTACACCAACATGTTCAAATTCATAACATTCTTCATGCAAGCATGTGTGGAACATGTAGCTTATATAAATACGTTTCATCGTTTCAGTCATCACGGACCACAAAGTGACAAAGATCTAAAAACGAACAACTTTGAATCTGTCAAAAGCATCGTATTTCACCTCAAAATCAAAAAATGTTCATCAATGACAATTGAGTCGCACTATCATAGTATAATTATGAAAATAATGCATTCTCACTTACAGTAGTTGTAATGCATTTAATACGTTAGAGTATAAGTGTGCAAATGTTAATTTTGTGGTGAAATAAGACCTGGAAACGTTGTTTGCACAAGATTCACCTTAAAAATCGCAAATCCAGTTTTAGATCCAAGCAAGTGAACAGAAGCAAAACTAAGTATATGAGCGCAGAGCCATCAGGCAGTTCCGGCTCATTAGAGAAACACTGGCTACAAAATTATTCATGGTTTTGTTGAAGGGCCTCTTGCTTTCAGTCGTCGCCCGCGGCTCAAAGCTCTCCATTATTAACCTGCACCTGACTCAGAGCCAGAGACGCCTCCGAGACGTTCTGAAGATGACCGCTGCACTAACTGAACAGGGACTGATCCGTTTGGTCAGTAAAAGGACACTTGGGTTCAAGAAGCTGCCAGAGAGATAGTGATTCCAGTTATACGTCCCAAACCGGAAGACTCATTCGCCCGCTGGTTCCTTCCAGATGTCCAACTTAAGAGTAAAATAATGCCTGTGCTAAACATAACTTTGATGCGTTGTTCTACACCGCACACACACTCACAGCCTAAGCTGTCGTATCTAAGCGTATGTTTTCAAAAATGAACATGATTCATTCGTTTTCGCAATTTACGTAGAAGTACAAAATGCCCAAGTGATGCCAGAAAGTCCGTCGTATCTCGAAGGAACCGGCGGCAAACGAGTCGTCCGGGTTCTGACGGCACAGCCGCACCGATCTACAGAGAGGGATCTCACAAAAATGTTACACAATTCACCACAAAATCAAAAAATTCAATTTTGCATAAAAAGAAAATAGAGCCTGTTTTGGGGCTATTAAGATCTCCTACAGTCCAAAATTTTAACATCTTCACTTTTCTCATTCTTCTCAATGACTGAAATAATGTTACAAAGCAATTCGTCTTAATAGTCATAGACAGGCGTAATTTCTCTTTGCAAAACATCACTTGTTTTTTTTCTCTTCTTTTGGGGATATGGCCTGGCATCCTCCCCCAACTACCTCTCCTCTAAGTTTACAGTGCAACGAGTGACTCAAATGGTGCAATTCTAGGCGTTTTGGATATGCATGAAAGTAAAAATAAAAAGATGCATTTTGTGCTTTGTGGGGCTAAGCAAGTTTCTGCTGGAATGTTTTACTCATTTTATGGCAGAAGCACAACAAATAAATAAAATACTACTTGAAAAAGCATTTTTAAAAGAGAAACTGATCTTCTATTTTGAAGGTGAGATCATTTCAGATGCATAGAGTTGAAACGAGATGAACCGTTTTGAAAGGGGACACTTTGACACCACATACAACCAGAAAGTCTAGCTATTTAAAGGGACAGTTCCCCAAAAAATGAAAACTTACCCTCGTGTTTTTCCAAACGTGTAAGACTTTCGTTCATTTTCAGAACCCGAATGAAAATATTTTGAATGAAATCTAAGATATTTCTGTCCCTCCATTGACAGAACTACCACTTTGATGCTTCAAAAAGTTCATAAAGAGATGATAAAATTGATCCACATGAATTGAGCGGTTTAGTCCGAATTTTCTGAAAAGACATGATCGCTTTAAATGACGAACAGATTGAATTTAGCTGCTTGACGAGTGAGGAAAAAGCTCATTAATGCTTGAGCTTCCATTTATCACAACTGATGTGAGTTGATGAATGTTTATCAGAGAATAACAGCCTAAATTCAATCGGTTTATCATATAAAGCGATCGTGTCTCTTCAGAAAATTTGGACTAAACCGCTCAATTCATATGGATCAGTCAAATCTCTCAGATTTCATTACAAAGATCTTCATTTGTGTTCTGAAGATGAACGAAAGTCTTACGGTTTAGAACGACATGAGGGTGCAGAAATGAGAGAATTTTCTTTTTTGGGTGAACTATCCCTTTAAAGATGTTCTCCAGTGAATGACAATTACACCCCTAAATCTGCATTCAATATTCTGAACTTAAATAATCTTGTCCACTTTGCTCCAGGACATGGAGTCCTCGCAGATGGTGACCTGAATCAAACTACACAACACTGTTACATAAATATTGCCCCCTTTTCCAGTTTTGGAAAACCATTAGAAGGAGGGGGGGGGGGGTTGACATTAGGAATGAGATTAGTGATCATTGAGCAGATAATGACTTTCAAATCTCAGTTTGAGCTTTGCCAGGTGATGCAGACGCATTTAGGACAGAGAGCGAGAAAAGGAGGGGGAAGCGGGCTGTAATATTCCACAGCCTCTGACAAGTGGAAAATTCAACAGGACTTCTCACAGCCATAAAAACTAAACGGGTGGAAACAAGGTCCTGCAGACAGCGAGGTTTCTCGCAGCCCTGACTTCTTGGGAATGTCTGAAGTGAGGTCGGATTGACATCATTGGTTACTTGGTTACTTGCCTTTTAGCTAACGCCGTTCATCCGAAGTGTCTAATTGCAGGGGTTAAGTCATTTGCTCAAGTGCATAATAGTGCAGGACAGGACAGGATTTTTGACCTCAGTAACCATCTAGTTCCTGAGTCACCCCTGATTGGCCCTAAACAGGGCGCCTTTGTATTAGCAACCCAGATTTTTACCCATTACCCCAATTTCTTTCATTATTACAGCGCTGTGAGAGAAATCTGAAAGCATTAGCACATTTTTGGGTCTTTGCACATTTGTCATTGCAAGAGAAAACAGTGGGCCACATCCGTTACAGGCTACGATGTTGCAGAACACCTGCAGCATCGACGAACATCACTACAGGCCTCACAGCAAATCATTCTGTATAGTTCTGCGATGGCTCTCACTGCAAAACCCATAACAAAAGTTCCAAAGCAAAGTCAGCTCCGAGAACGGAAGGACTACTCCGGTGCAAAACAAGCGTTCTACAACAGTTAATAAATAAATTGTATTTAAAACATAAAAACGCACACGTTTTATGGGAAACTTGATCAACTAGAAGTGGAATTCCAAAGAGAAACGTGGTTTTTGAAAAAGGAATCAAGAATTTGTGGAACTAACACTTGGCAGACAAGTTGTCAACCAATCTGAAGAGGTCCCAGTGCTCACCCCTGCTGTACCTCATACCCCCCCTGACTGAAAAGGCCTCTGATTCAATGGTCAAATGGTCAACGATGAGGCCAACAGATAGCGGCGCTGTCCCCTTAGTCTTGACGTCTCATTTGGGGATCTCCAGGGCTGTTACTGCAGGTTTGGTCTTGAAGTACTGATTGAAACGTAGCACAGCATACCTAAAAAAAGACGACAAAATCAGATCTGAAGGTCAAAATCAAAATTAAGGCAGAAATGCACTTTTTGGTTATTATTTAAGGGAATATTTATGTCCAATTATTGAAGTAGATGTTTTTTAAACACATAAAGCATCATCCATTGATGTCAAATACTTTAATTGAATATAGTTTTGGCTGTTATCGATAAAATCAAAAAGAAAAATATGCATTTGTATATTAAGTATTATGTTTGTATAATATAATGCATTAACTTTGTAGCACTATATTATATATTGTAAAATATAATAAATTATCATTTATATTACAGTAGGCTATAATATAAAACACAATACATTTTCAAACTGAAAGCCAGAATAAGTTTCTGGTTCCTATGAAATATATTCAATATTAGATAGTAAAAAAGGTGGCATTTTTGCCCCGAGACCTGGTTAAGACACCAAAGTTTAAATAAATTTCCATCATAATTTTGATCCTTTTTCTACATGCAAAATTTTAAACCGGCTGCAAGACCCTCCTGATCTCATCGGCACAGGCAGCGATTTGCTGTTTAAAGGTGCAGCCTGAGAGGAACCACGACCTGTTGCCTGGAAACTGGCAATGTAGGAAGTTTACAGAATATATTATATGTACCAGTTTAATCAAAGTGAGCCACGACACCAACAAAAATATCCTCAGCCTACGGATGACATAACTCACCCCCTCTGAAAAAAACAACAAGTTGAGTAAAGTTTCCTTGTGCAACATTTCAAGTGTGGTTTCGCTCGAGTGTCAGTCACAGAGATTCCCTCGTCCTGAGTCAAACATGCTTTTCACCCCTTGAAAACAAACACCATTGTCCGGTTTCTATGATCAATTGAAATAACAGTCGGCACCCATTAAGTCCTTTACCTCCAGCTGAAACATTCACACACAGATTCAAGGTCTAATGCATATTTTAAGTTGCAAAGACAATGGACTCTATTGTTTTAGCCCTGAACCCAAGAGATCTAACCTTCAATTCAGGTGAGAGGTTAAAGTGTTTTGAGGCAATTTCTAGTCAATAAATCACTTGGAAACTGAACTTTGACCTAATTCTATTGTAACTGTTTTCTAAAAACACATATACATAACCGAATGGAAATATTAGAGTACATATTGGTAAAACTGCCAATTACCTGGTGTCTAATATTGCAATATTTAAATTTTTTCTTAGAATAGAATCTCATATTAGGTTACTTGCCTGTTTTATCCACCACTACTGTCAGTCACTTGAATGTCACTTACGGTAAACTCTTTATCTGCCTTTAACACCCTTTTCTCTTGTTGATAACGATCTTTATGCCTGTAAATAAATCCTCCCCTATCACAAGAGAAGAAAGGTTTGCCGAGCTGGATACGCCGCTTACCCGAGGAAGTCAAACTCGATGGAGGAGTACTTGGCTTGGATCAAGGCCCAGAAACCCCAGAAGAAATGTGAGGCCTGCCAAAGCGGAAGAAGAACAAGAACTTTAGGCGAAAGCCTTCCAGCTCAGTAACACACAGAAATCATCATGCAACAAGCTTGTAATCCAATACCTTGGAATAAACAACCATACATCCTGCATTATCAAAATATTTCCTCCTCTAATGCGCTCTGCACACCGCACTTACCAGAGCGAATTTGTTGACTTGAACGTAGAGCGTCTCCAGTTCGCTCTGGCTCACCTCTTCTCCTTTCTTGGTGAAGAGCTTGTAGGCCTGCAGGTAAGTGTGCAACCAGTCCAACTGCATCTCTCGACT
Organism: Rhodeus uyekii; assembly: GCA_037043235.1. Classification (NCBI taxonomy): domain Eukaryota; kingdom Metazoa; phylum Chordata; class Actinopteri; order Cypriniformes; family Acheilognathidae; genus Rhodeus; species Rhodeus uyekii. Next base: position 1,267,556 of record JAWRVZ010000132.1, read on the forward strand.
GGGATAAAGGTTATAGTCGGGTTCACTCATGCCTGACACACATACAAAAGAGCGAAGCAAATCAATTACAAGAGCATTGTATTTTATGAGGGATATTTGTTTATGCTGCTTACCTGCAAATTCATTGAAATGGTTTCCAATGTCAAACGCTTGATAGTTGTAACTTGAATATTCATAATCGATGAAGCGAACATGGCCTGAAAAAAGCAAGAGTAAGTTGATTGGTATTAAATAAGAACATTTTAGTCTCGAGTGCCCTTTGAAACAAAATCCCTGAACTGAATGGCTTAAGTGAGAGGGTGTAAACCAGGGGTCTCAAACATGCGGCCCGCGAAACGATATTTTGTGGCCCGCGGGACCATTTGAAAGTTTAATGTAAGTGCGGCCCGCGAGTGCTGAATGAATAGCGCTTTCCCGCGTTGTGTGCGGAAGATTCCTTTTTCGTGCGAGCTGGAGCTGTACAAACCAACCAATCACAGTGGAGTAAATGACTCCCGGGGGCGGGGCATCGGCCGGGCTTGATGCAGACAGAGAAACAACTATTGAGCTGCCCGTGTAACATCACATTTGTCAAAGCCGTCATAGAATTATTACTTCTTATTGTGATTGAAATTGAGCATGTTCTACTTTGAGCTGGACGAAGTGAATGTTACTGTTATCGGCGTTGGATTTAGCGTCATGCGGATTGTATTTGTTTTTCCATAATTTGAAATGGGCTGATTTGCGGGACATCAGTGTTATAATATAGAAAATACAATCCAGTAAATATCGCCTCCGTGGCTGCATCCCATTGTTTGTATATAATACATTTATTAATGGTGTCCCACAGTCCCAGCTAATAATTAACAGCCGGTAGCAGTCGCCTATATCTGTATTTTATACCATATGAAATATTACGATGTTCATGTCATCAGGAAAGTATGGATGCCCGTTTCCGCCACAGTTGAGAAAAAAAAAGGATTATTTAAGTCATAATAATGAGAGAGTTTCTCATAATAATGACTTAGTATCTGGACAGAATTAGAAGTTTCATAATAATGACTTAATATCTCGAAATAATGAGAAAATTTCTTATAATAATGACTTATCTCAAAATAATGAGAAAGTTTCTCATAATAATGACTTAGTATCTCGAAATAATGAGAGAGATTATCATAGTAATGACTTAGTATCTTAAAATAATGAGAATTTCTCATAATAATTACTTAATATCTGGAAAAAATGAGAAAGTTTCATAATATTGACTTATCTCAAAATAATGAGAGTTTATCATAATAATGACTAAATTAAAAGATAATAAAAAAATGGTAACTTTTTCCTTAACCTTGAAATTCAGTAAGTCCAAGTATATAGAAGAAGAACCCATTGAAGTTAAAGAACTGTCAATAATGACGTTTGAGAAAATATTTTTTTTGTGGAATACTTGATGCGGCCCTGCCTCACACAAACTCTGCTTCCTGCGGCCCCCAGCTCATTTGAGTTTGAGACCCCTGGTGTAAACACTTCGCCCCTATGGTGTTGTCAATATTGCTTTGTTTGTTTGAGCGGCACAACATGTCAAATTCTGCAGGGCGTCATGTTTGCCTAAACAATAAAACACGGGAGGTAGCATGGCAGGGGTGGCAGGAGTGTTTGAGCAACTGGAACCAGTCAAAACTTTGGCTAGTCTAAATGGTTGCTACACATGATATACATAAGCTTTCAAAAGTTGGGGTCATTTCGAAAGAAATGAACACATTTATAATGTTACAAAAGATTTTCATTTCAAATAAATGTACTTTCTAAAATCAAAGAATCCTGAAAAATATTGTTTTTATCATTGATAACAATACATGTTTTTGAGCATCAATCATATCTGAATGATTTGTGAAGGAATTCAGCTTTAAATTTAATTGTAATGAAATTTCACACTATTTCCGTTTTACTGTATTTTTGATCCATTAATCGTGCATTTGTGGAGCATAAAAGACTAAAACAAATTTTTTTTAAATTAAATGTACAAACTGTGGGATACGAAATTATTAATATCATTTTTTCCCCCCATATGACTTTGATTTAACCAGGAAAACAGAAAAGCTGTTCCAGAGAAATTTAGCGCAGTTTAATAAAACTTTTCTGATTATTAAAGCGTATTATTAGTATAAGCGTAGATTATTACTTGTGCGTAATAAGAACAGGAACGTTTATTATAATACATTCGTAAATAGGAGCGCTTTGATTTCATACTGTCATGATGTTAATACCCACCTTCCTTTGAGTTGTGAATGATGTTCTTGCAAAGCAGGTCGTTGTGACAGAGAACTACAGGAGAGCCCAGCTGGGACAGGTGTTCCTTCATCCAGATCATTTCCTGTTCAAGCACTTCCTGACTGGGCACTTCCTGCTGAATTCTAAATCAAAAGACATGGAATGAGAAAATTAACTAATCTCACTATTAACTATGACTCTTGCCTTATTAAGGTACATTTATGCAATTGACAGACGCTTTTATCCAAAGCGACTTACATTGCATTCAAGAAGCACATTGACTTTCTAATCAGTTCTTGCTTTCCCTGGGAATCGAACCCAGGACCTTGGCGTTGCAAGTGCCACTGCCTACTCTTTGAGCTACAGGAAAGTTGTTAAGTTTAGGTATTGGTATGATTAAGAGATATAGAACATGATCATACAGAATAAGGCATTAATAAATGCTTTATAAATACTAATAACATCCAATATCCTAGTAAAATGCATGATAATAAGCAACTAGTTCATAATGAGAATTGGACCCTAAAATAAAGTGTTACCAGTTTGTTTCTTCTGCTGAACACAAAAGAAGATATTTTGAAGAATGTTTCAGAACAACTGTCTAGTTATCAACATTCTTCAAAAATATCTTCTTTTATGTTCATCAGAAGAAAGAAATTCATACAGGTTCGAAACAACCTGAGAGCAAGTAAATTATGACAGTATTTAAATTTTTTCATGTTAACATTTTTGGGTGAACCATCTCTTTAAGTAACAAATGGAGCCTTACTGTAAAGTGTAATAACTCAATAATTAATCAGGCTTTTGGCTTAATAAAAGATGGATTAACAAAAGAAAAAATTAAGACCAGTCCCACCAATGAGAAAGCGCGTCTGAGTGACCACTCTCCCCTTATAATGGGCTTAAGGAGCTATTTCCAGAATCTCCTTTTGCCACGCAGCAGCTCACTCAAAACCCAGCCGACTCTCGGACTGATCTGTTATTTGTTGCACGTTTTTGACTTGTATAAAGCATCAGGAAACTACGGAGTGAAATCGTCCTGTTAAACATTAGGGAGAATTATAATCTCTCCCAGAGAAACTCTTATGAAACTAATGCTCTAATGGCTGATGACGTAAATGACTCTGTAGGTGCATGATCTTTGGCTCCTGATAAACGTCACGATGCAAACAGCCGCCAGCTTTTAGAGCGAGCATCTTTCTAAGAAAGACAATTGAGATGATTGCGTGACATAAAAGCTCTACGCATGAGATTAGACGGATAAAAGCAATGAACGACTGTCTGAGCAAAATCTAAATTCAATCAAGTCTCATCCAATCAGACTATAATCACATTTTAATTAGATAATTTAAGATTTAAAGAGGACCTCAAGTTAGTTTCATTCACAGGACGTTCGCTCGGAAGAAAAACATCCGGCATTGCATGCAAACTTTAGAACGAGAACCAAAACAAAAACCAAGTTTTGTGTTGCCAAACAGTGGATTCTCACGTCTCAAAATACACCTTGCATGCTCCGTTGTACACCGAAATCGTCCCATACCCTTAAAACACGCCACTATTTTAGGGGACGGCCATTTGTAGTGGTGTCCGAAATCATAGTGGATGTGAAGTGCACTCATTCAATCCCACAATGCACAGCAATAACGAGTGTACAACTTATGTACACTCAGCAGCAAGAGAATACCCATAATGCACAGTGAGGGACACACCAAATGAATTCTCATGTCTGACCAGAAGATGGCAACCGCAGCCGAATCATCCATTTTCCAAACTGCTGGTCCAATGTGGATACAGCGAAATATCAAACAGGTATAAATTCCTTTTTACTTGATTATTAAATTGTTTAATTACGGTTTATATGACAGATGGCCCATGACAGAGTTCAAGATAAATCTATTCATTACACTGAGTTTGTGAAGTTTCAAATGATTATTAAACAGCAAGCACAAACTATGCAAAGAGAATTCATTCAACTGCTTACACTCAATCCATCAATTGGATTATATTAGTGGACTAATATGGAATGTGGGTATAGGGCGCAGATCCTCCTGATTACACAGTGGAATACTTTATACAAAGTATACTTTATACAGTAATAGCTCGGTTTACGAGTGACTTTGTATACGGAAATCGGTGTGCGGGCATTGTATCGTGTGTGAGTGCGAGAAACTTTTTCCCCTCGCCAAGGCGCATTTTTTGTGTGGAAAAGTCCTAACGCTCAGCATGTTCGCACGCATTTTTACTGGAAATATCCTAACGACAGCCTCTCACAAAGCCTCTCACCCCTTCACTCGTTCATTCTCTCAGCGTCGCTCGGTTTGGTTCATCATTCACCACAGTGATACTTTTATAAGTGATTTACAGCGGTTTTACCTCGTGTTGTTAACATTAATTGTGATCGCTATTGTTCACGTAGTGAAATATACACGTCCAGTACAGCATATAGACAATGACCTCAAGATGAGTAAGAAAGAAGGGATGAAATTCTCCCTGTAAGCAGTAAAACCCTCCTCTCGTCTCCTTCACGCCAGCAGCGACGCTACTCAAAGATAAAGTGCGCGTTACAGTAAAATGTTAAGTATTTTTAGAGTTTAACTGTCAACTATTAATTAGTATTGGTTATAATTGTAACTGTAATTAATATGGTAAAACCCAAAAAATATTTAAAATGGGCATTTATGGTCGTGTGGAACGAATCGCGTGATCTTTAGTGCATTCTTATGGGGAAAAATGTTTTTTTTGGTGTACGAGAATTTGGGGTTACAAGCTCTTGGAACGAATTAAACTCGTATCACTCTATACAGTGAGCACAGTTTCTGAACTCCCTAAAATATCTCAATTGTAGTTTTGAGTTTTCTTCCGGGAACAAACCCATCACAATATTCTACATTTAAAAAACTCCTGTGTCAAAGCATGCAAAAAAAGGGGCAAGGCCTGGTTGAGTTGCGTTAGTTTGTTGAAAATCAGGGTTATGGTAAGGAAAGGGACATTTCTGAAACACCTTTGAAGGGGTTGACTAATCAGAACACACTGGACCAGCCGACCAATCAGAGCGCATTGTGCTCTTCAGAAGGAGGGGCTTGAATAGAGACGGGAACTAAACAGAGCGTTTCAGACAGACTGGGAAGAGGTGCAGCAACAATGGAGAATATGGGAAAGATAAGATGTTTTTTGAACATTCAAGCATGAAAACCTATTCTAGTAAAGAACCGATTCAAGACGTTGTAAAAGGGCATGTAAAAGATTCAGTCCCTGAGGGTTACCTGACGTTAGAGGCTTGGTCGGTGAACTCTGTAGCCACCAATGAGAAGTACTTGCGCATTTTGATCCACAGGTTGGGTTTGGGGATGCAGCCGTTGTGTGCGTGGATGGCGTGAATTCGGGCCATTTCACGGGCGATCAGTCTGCCAATAATAACAAAGGAAGACGCGGTCAAAACGGCAATGCTCAATTTCAGCTTAAACACAATGCCTGGAAAAAGCTGTTTATGTGGAAAATGGATATTAGTTCAAGGACACCTGTGTGATTTGCGATACGGTTCACTGCATGCCTGGAAGATTACGTGAGCCTCATGAAGGGAACGAACACTGCACATTAACTTTGCTCCAAAATTTGCAGTTAGCTTAAGACTATATGAAGAATGTTTCTTCAATATATAAAGACATGTTTCAAAAATGTGCCTATTATATGCTATATACATTTGATCATTACATACACTGTACTTTTCTTCAGCAGGAATGCATTCAATCGATCAAAAGTGACAGTAAAGTTACAAAAGATTTCTATTACGGTATTTCAAATAAATATTAAGCAGCCCGACTGTTCTCAACATTGATAATAAAGAGGAAGTTTCCCCACATCAGGATACTAGTATAATTTCTGAAGGATCATGTGACACACAAGACCAGAGAAATGATGCTGAAAATTCAGCTTTGCATCAAAGGAATAAATTACATTTGATCATATATTCAAATGGAAAACAGTTATTTTACATTGTAATAATATTTCACTTTTTGTCTTTTATATTTGATTCAAAGTCTATCAAAAACAAACTTTTATAAACCAATTTAAGTATGTAAGAAAATATTTTATTCTTAATTTTACCTCATCACATTGCATTCTGGGATTCACTTATTTGCGAAGAATACATGTGATACCGTCTTAACATTTGGTCAAATCATTACATAATGATTATGTAATTAGTATAATAAATATATAACTAGTACTAAGGTCAATTTTAATGACTTCACTATTATAGTAACAAAAGCCAAAACAGACCAAAAATATTCCCCAAAATAGGGCAAAACCTAAGATCAGTGTGAAGTACTCCACGTTCTAACCCAAATGCTAAAGTCAAAAGGCCAACCGAATGTGTTATTTTTAGAGCGAACACCCACACTTCAATTTTGCGGCTTGTGCCGAACGGACCCACCTGAGTAGCACAGGGTCCCTGACGTCTTGGGTATCCAGAGCGCGTCCTTGCATGAACTCGTAGCAGATGCCGTTCTGGAAGGTGCAGTAAAGTCGGGGTGCGCAACCGTTGGCGTGCAGAACCTGGAAGCTCTTCAGTTCGTTGTCTCGGTCCACTATCAGCTCGGTCTTGTTGCCATACACCCTCACCAGCACCACATCCTCATCGCAGTCCTCCACATAACACCCCACCAGCTTGTTAGTTGTGCCATCTGTGAAAAGCTGAGCGGACAAAAGAAAAACACAAGGTTCTCAACAACAATTGCAATCACAGCTACTTTTTTGCTCAAGAATGATAACCTTACTCGGGATTTGTCCTCTGCATTTAACCCATCCAAGTCAGTGCATATAGTGAAGACACACACACACACACACACACACACCTGAAGCAGTGGGCAGCCATTTGCCATTGGGGCACCTCAGTCGTGGGTATTGAAGGAGGAAGAAAGTGCTGTTCATTCACTTCCCCACCTTACATTTTCACATGTGTGAACGTTAACAGATTTTAAAGAATAAATAGACCATTTTCAATCATTTAAATGTCAATCATCATAGAGCATATGATAAATTGGCAGGAGTTTAAATGCTTTGTCATTGTGTCAATGTATCCCACAATTCACAGCACTGGCCTCGCCACCCACCACAGCATTTCTGAGATTCCTGAAATGACTAATGCACAAACAGCGACAGTGGTTGCCATACAGAGGATGACGGTTCAACAGGTTTGTTGAAAGGTTACAACGTTTAAAACATTTAACGAATCTCAATAGGTCATGGGCTTACGGTAAACTGCTGATATGTTGCACAACTATCTGGAGCAATTTTGAAATTGCTCAACAACATTGATATGCAGGATGGTTTGATCCTCTAAAAATAGTCTGAACGGTCTGTGTTTGCAGTTGAGCTTAGGTCAGGTGGTTATCGCCAACAAACACAACACAAAGACGAACCCCTTTTGCCGGTGTCACGTGACCTCATGGCACTCCTAAACGCCGGAGCTCATCTGATGAATGGCATCAAAATGCCACGCGCCAACAGAGGAGCTTTATTTTGAGCATTTTGGCTTCATTCAAAGCAGCCATGAACAATAACTTTGGGCACAATGCATGTTTTTCATTGATGAAAACTATGCTGGTTATCTGTAAACAGTGCCCATCTGTGTGGAGGTAGAACGGGATTCAGTTCATTCATTCTGGATTCAAAACAGCGGCAAACAACTCATGTTGTGACTCAAGAGTATGGGGGTGAATCTCTAAAACGCATGTCTGAGTCATAAGTCGCCCCAAAATCAAAAGAATGAAAATGAAGTCCATTTTTGAGGACCAGGACCAAAGATAGGCCAGTGTAAGACGTCCATGTGTTTTCGTCTCATGCACATTTAGTTGTGCGTCTTTTCTGCTGGTTTAAATGTCACCTAAGTTGCGTTATGAAACGGTAACAAGGACTTGAGAAACGAATGGACTGAAAACTATCAGTAAGGTTTGCATCATATTCAGTCCTTCTCCTATAAAAGTGTGGTGTGAATGTATAATGTGTATTTAAAGGCACAGTATGCAAATTTGGCCGCTAGCAGACGCTTATTCAAAACAATAAGACCGGCATTTTGACAGTATTTTGTGCGTATTTGGCTGTTACGCACAATAAGTAGTCAAAAATAACTCAACTCAGTGCTGAAAGATGGCTTTATGTGTGCACACTTTGAGTGTGAGCACAAAATCTGTGGGAATGAGTAAAATTATGCGCAATACACCCAATCCCATGTCAAAATTCAGGCTTTGTAACACCAACGGAGTGAATGAAGCGAGTGAGTGAGGGTTTGTGTGTCACTCTCTGTTGGAGAGATGAGAGAGAGATGGTATCATGTGTCTATTCTGTGGAAAATGAGTATTGGAAACGTTTCAGATAGTCTTGCATCAATATGTATTGAAAAGCTAGATCGATGTTAGAATTTCATATAAACAAAAGTTACATGACTCGATTACTAAATGGCATGCAATTCATTTTAAAACATTATATGATGGAGAAAATGCTGTATTACTCTTACTATAAATTAAGCTCTTTCTGATTATACCATATTAGCCACTGATTTACTTTTTGGGTACAAACATGTTCATTCAAACAGTCATACGTGTTCAGCTTTACATTCACATTTATGCAGACGCTTTTATCCAAAGCGACTTACATTGCATTCAAAAACAGTTTGACAGTGTAACTGGTTCTTGCTTTCCCTGGGGATTGAACCCATGGCTTTAGCGTTGCAAGCACCACTCTACTGTTTGAGCGACAGGAAAGCCATCTCGGTAATTGATACGGAGGATATTAACGCGGATATGATGTCATTGGCAGGCGACGCAATGAAACGGGATGTTACATTGATTAAAAAAGCTGATTGCTTTGGATTTAACCATTGGAAACATTTGGATAATGTACACAAGTCAACAAAACATATTGTTCTAGTGGATTTTGGATATTTTAATCCAAACATCTTACATTGTGTGCCTTTAATTGCAATTATAATCACAGAACTGTGTATGAATACAGCTAGAAAAGATGCTATCTGACAAAGACTCAAACGGTTGAAAGGCTGTATTAGTTAAAATTGTTTGAGAGCATTAAACATTCCTATTTCTATTACTGATTTTCACATCATATATGCTTTTTTGGAAAATCATGTTAAAATGTAATCAGATATGATAAAGCTTTTCAGGGATGTTTATTTCTACATCTCTCAATCGTCATTGCGTTATGTGTTGTCCCAAAAATTAAAACTACACAGCTTTTTAATCATAAAACTAAGCATTTAAATACATATTAATAAGCCATATTATTGGGAGATATAGAGCGACAAATTATTTTATATGCAAGGTCATTTACATCAGAATTTCATCATACTTTTTGGCTATATAAATATCAGAAACTCCACCAAATGTGTAAAAATATTTTAGGTGTTTTTCTCAAATATGAGCTCCATATTCTCACTATATGAGCCATAATTATATATGATACTCGACAGAAGAAGAAAAAACACATTTGTAAGCTGTATACATATATTGCTTTACAGGGCTAATATTATTACAAAAATAGCAATAGTTGACTAATCCATTTCAAAAAGCTATAATTATTATTATTTTGAAACGTTAACATTCAAGGAAACAATTACTTTTAAAAATTCCCTATAAATATAAAAATACAACTGCTAAAAATGAAATAAAGTAATGCATTAGAGTAATAAGCAGTTGGGAGGAAATTTGCTTAATTATTATTATTTTTAAACGTTTACATTCAAGGAAACAATTACTTTTAAAAATTCCCTATAAATATAAAAATACAACTGCTAAAAATGAAATAAAGTAATGCATTACAGTAATAAGCATTTGGGAGGAAATTTGCTTATTATTATTTTTAAACGTATACATTCAAGGAAACAATTACTTTTAAAAATTCCCTATAAATATAAAAATACACCTGCTAAAAATTAAATAAAAGCAATGCATTACAGTAATAAGCATTTGGAAGAAAAATGTGCTTAATATCACAGTTGAATGCTTAATTTTCTTTAAATACACATTATAATATGTATGTCTTTCCCTTGCTTTTAAGGTGAAATATGAATCGAACACGTTCTTCATTAGTGAGATGGACTGGGAAACCTGCTTAAAGACAAACAAACAATAATAACACTGTTATTTCACTGTATAACTCACCGTCATTTCACATCACACTCAATGACAGATTCAGCATGGAATATCTGAATATGATAAGCATGATAATCGGTGCAATAACATAACATTTACAACTGTGTTAAGTGTGGCGCTGGGCGGAGACGTCAGGCGAGCCAGTAAGTGTGAGTCACAGAGTTTAATCAGGTTATTTAAACAGCTGCATTAGGATCAACTCAAGGAAGCAGTGAGGGAGGCTTGGTTTATCTCTATTAATGACTCTTATTAACTGTCTGAATGTCGTGAGCCTCCTAAATAAATAAACAAATGATATTTTCCATTGTGCTCGTGAGACATTGATTTGATTAATGCTGATCACTTTTGAATCAAATGGGGTTTAGGGTCGAGTCAATCTAATCAGATCAACTAGTTTCAAACCAGAACGCCACGTGGGAGCTGCTCTATCCGTGAGATAGCCACTAACTCAGGTGATGAGTGACAGCTGACCGGTGTCAAGGACAAAAGGAGGAAAATGTGGGTGTATAAACACAGAACAACAATATGACCTGCAACAAAATGCCCCAAAGACCTTGAGGTATATCTATATCAGATTCATTTACGTAGTATGTATTTATACACCAGACAGGTACATTTGCATGATGGCAAAACATGCACCTTACTAAGAAAACTCACTTCACTGAGCTTAAAGATTTATTGAGGTGTCAACATGTGGATGAACTGGGATATGCAAACAACTGTGATTGAAAGACGACCTTAACACATCATCATAACATTACTTTCTTGAACAAATTCTTTTATTTCTGTATGTATATATGCATGTATGTATATAATAAATTAATTAATGTTTTTTAATTTTATTTAAAAATTTAATTATTATTTATGTGTAAATAATTAATATAATTATATATATATATAAATTATTTAATGTGTCCTATACATATACACACACACATCTCATTTTTAAATAAAATTAACATTTTTAAATTTATCCAATTATATATAAATAAATAAAATTAACTTTTTTATATAAATATATGTGTGTGCATTATATTTATATATATTTATTTATATAAATATTTATATTATTAAATATTTATATTAAAAAAATCTAATATATACATACACACATATATATATAATCATAAACTGCTTTAAAGGTTGTTGTTGTTTTTATCTCACTTTTTAAAAAATTAGTAAAAAAAAAGAAAAAAAAAGTCACTGCTAGTTGGCCAGTGACGTAAACATCACGCATCACACACATCACAAGACTGAAACCCTCCTTTACCTGACGCAAATTGTTAAATGATGTCTTTATGCCAGTTTTATCGCAGAACATGTGTGATCGTGTCCAGCAGCTGGTTAAGTTTAGCCCGGCTAGTTTCCAACGTCACTCCTTCGGTTATAGTTCGTGATGTGACGTGGTAACACACAAAACCTTCAACGGCTTTTACGCTAATTTACAAACTATATTCCACAATGAAAATAAAAACAGTCATAGTAAAGACAGAAAGAAGGCCTGAGCACGCCGGCAGTGGATTAGCTCCAGCTACAGTCACACCTACCTTAGTGCGGATCAGGTTCGGCTCCCAGCCGGGTCTCAGCTCTTTAATCAGCTTCATCGCGCCGTCCGTAACATTGTGTTCGTCCACGAATATCGGGAATTTTCTGATCGTCGGTGACCCGACCGGCACGTGGATCTCCGTCTCCATCATATGATTTATCTGTCTATTAATGCTCGACATTAACGTTTCTGAATCTATATGTATTCAATAGGTGTATTAGGTGTTCGGGGGGTCTTAAGGTTTGTATTTGAACACACACTGGAGGTCCAGTCCGGTTTAGTATGTGCGGAGAGGAGAAGAGCGACTCGTTTGCCGGTACCGTTGGTTTCTGTCATCACGGCAGGAAAAAACGGCGCTTCTTCCTTCTATAGGCCCCGCCCACAAGAAATCATCCGATGACTGGGCGAGCTCATGAATATTAATGAGGCAAGACTGTCTGGACTTCAGAGCCGTCCAATGGCGAATGATTGATTCATGAATTTTAATGACGCTAGGTTGTCTGGACTTCAGAGCTGTCCAATGGCGAAGGATTAATTCATGAATATCAATAAGGCCAGGCTGTTGGGACTTCAGATCCGTCCAATAGCAAAGGATTGCCTTATTAATATTGATGAGACAAAATTACATCGCTTTGTAGTCTTCCATGGTAAAGGCTTGGCTCATGCATAATACGTGACAAGCCTTCTGCATACGAATAAACTGCCTTTATGTGTCTCTCAATAAACATATTCTCCTTATTTAGTCTACATTTCTTTGATGTATCATTTTTTTTATCCACCATGGTGCTGGAAAGAAAGAAAAAATGAAGTCAAAGTTGAACCTGGGGAAATGTAAACAATCTGAATATTTAGCCAAATCATATGACAAGCAGTAGTCTCAGGTTTACTGTAAACGTGTGTCATTATTGCATGTAATGCTAATCTGTGAATTGGGCCACTGGGAGTCCCTCACAAAGGCACAACAGGCCCAAATCATTCATTTTAATAACATGAGCTAAAGGGCCCTCTGGTGGCTGAGATTCCCCTGCTATAAACCGAATAATATAATTTTATATATTTTTTAAAAATATATAATATATAATATATAATTTTATATATTTTTAAAAAATAATTGTTAATAAATAAATGTTGCAGAGAAAATAAAATAGGAAGAATGTCAGTTATATCAGTATATATATATATATATATATATATATTGTCAGTATATATATATATATATATGATGGTTTTAATTTTTATATTCTCCATTTTCTTTGTAATTTATTTAATGTTTTAGAATTTTCATTGTTTTGTAATTTTATCCTATAATATTTATATATTTACAATATTTTTATTTTTATTTTGCATCAAGTTAAACTAACGGAGAAATGTTGAAATAGCAGAAATAAAATAAATGTTTATATATATATATATATATATATATATATATATATATATATATATATATATATATATATATATATCTTAGTAACAAAATCTTTGTATTTAATTTTGCTTAATTAACCAATAACCCTGGTTGAAGGCAACATTCAGCCACCAGATGTCCCCGCAACTTCTTCAGAGAGTGAACTGGCAGACTGATTTGTTTCCTCATCAGGCCATGACTTTGCAGGAAGCGTTTGCGCATGACTATATACACTGCTCCAGGGAACACTTAAATCACACATTAGATTTAATTGATTGAACATTCAATTTATCATTTTTATAATGATAATAATAATAATTCATTACATTCTTCCACTATTTATAAACACTGTACATAAATGTACATAATTGTATATTGTATCTACGACACTATGTATACACTGATTATCCTGCAACCTGTACATTTCTCCCTCCCTCTGTACAATCTCTCCATCGCTCTCCCTTCCCCTCCCTTAAAACGAACTCTTGGTCAGGCGTCAAAGCATTTCACTACATGTTGTACTGTGTATGATTTGTATGTGACAAATAAAACTTGAACTTAAACAGTGAACAGTGAACTTTAACTTTTTCTCTGCTCTCAAAGCACTTTACATTTGCAAGAGGGGAATCTCCTCTTTCACCACCAATGAGCAGCATCACCTGGATGATGCGACGGCAGCCATATTGAACCAGAACGCTCATCACACACCAGCTTATTGGTGGAGAGGAGACAGAGCGATGAAGACAATCAGGATATATGGGGATGATTAGGAGGCCGTGATGGACTGAAGCCAAAGGGGAAATTTGGCCAGGATGCCGGGGTTAAATCCCTTACTCTTTACAAAATACATCCTGGGATTTTTAATGACCACAGAGAGTCAGGACCTTGGTTTAACCTCTCATCCGAAGGACAGTGCTTGTTACAGTATAGTGTCCCCATCAGGACCCACACAGACCACAGGGTGAGTAATCCCTGCTAGCCTCACTAACACCTCTTCCAACAGCCTTGAGGAACGTGAGGGCCAGTCAATGACATCAATGGCTTCATCATCTAAAAACTGCCTACATACTCCAGTCACATGAGGCCGGGCATTATCATGCACCAGGAGGAACCCAGGGTCACGGCACCAGCATGAGGTCTGACAATGGCTCTGAGGATTTCGAAACCGGTATCAAACAGCAGTAAAGGAACCATTGACTAGATCGTGGAGGTCCTTCAAGAATATTCCTCCCCAGACCATTATTGACCCACCACAAAACCACTCATGCTGGATGATGTTACATGCAGCATAACGTTACTGACAGCATCTCCATGCATCTCCATCCCACATGTGCTCAGTATGAACCTGCTCTCATCCATGAAGAGAACCAAGCGTCAATGGTGGACTTGAATTCTGGTGTTCTCTGGCAAATGCCAATCATGTTGCACGGTGCTGAGCTGCGAGCACAAGTCCCACTAGAGGACGTCTGACACTCATGCCACCCTCATGAAGTTGGATTTAATTCAATATGTGATTTAAGTGTTCCCTGGAGCAGTGTATATAGGCATGCGCAAACGCTGCCTGCAAAGTCATGACCTGATGAGGCAGCAAGTCAGTCTGCCAGTTCGCTGATAATATATTAAAAAACAAATACATTTATTTTATTTCTGCTATTTCAACATTTCTCCATGTTTCTGACAGTTTGGTCAGAAACATGCACACCAGTATTCCTGCTGGAGGTCATTTTGTGGCTGCTCCTCCTGTTTCTCCTCACACAAAAGAGCAGATACCGGTCCTGCTGCTGGTTGTTGCCCTTCTACATCCTTTTCCAGCTCTTCTTGTGTAACAGAAGTTGTTTCCCAGTATGTCCTCCATGCTCTTGAAACTGTGCTGGGAGACACATCAAAGCTCCTTGTGATGCCATGTATGGATGTGCCATCCTGGAGGAGCAGGACTGTCTGATCGGGATGCAGGTACTGCAAAAAGGACCCTAACAAAACACAAAACTAAATTTCCTAATCAGTCAGGAAAGTACAAGAAGAGAATAATTGCAACACCACCACCTGCAACATCTTTTACTCTTTTAACCTATTAATTTCAACTATTTGAAAGGGATGACCTTACAACACTGATTGTCTTGACTGATTTTTAAATTTTACTTGCTTTCTACAAGTAGATTCATATGCTTCATAGATTCAATATGCTTTCTAATAGCCTACCGGGTGCATAAACAAAAAAAACCCAGGAAGAGTCATGGTATGTTCTTGCTTGTCAGTCTATGTTGGTCTGTAAAATATTCCAAATCCAAACTATGAATTTGGCATGCCTAACAGGAAACAGTCCCTCTCAGGCATACGTTTTCTGTTTCAGGTCGCATTAATGAATGGGCGACTGCACACACTGATGTCATGCTTTCACACTTGCAGATACACGTCTCTGTCAAGCGTTTCCGTCTTTAGTCAGGGATTCTCAATTGTTCTTGAGGACTGGAATGTTGTGTGATTTTTCTGAGGGGGTTGGTTGCTTGTCAAGGTGTCCTGGAAACTCGGCACTTGTTTCTGAAAAAGTACCGCTAGAGCGGTTCAGGCAATACCAAAAACTTCAGGAAATATTTGCTCTCCAACTGAGCACACAATGAATTACCTGTTGGCTGTTTTATAAAGGGTTATTCTTTCTGGGTGACCCAAAGATCTCCACACCCAAAACAAATTCCCCTTTCAAAGTTCATGTTGACACTTCTGGTGCAGTAAAGATCGTACTGGATTCCTGTTTTCATACACATGTGTGCAAATATGCATGCACTTTACATACAGGCTATGCATTCTTCAACACACATACTCGGTTTTGCTCTCTTTGTGAGGACTCTACATAGAAATAATGGTTTTTATACTGGACAAACTGTATACTCTATACCCAATCCCTAAACCTACCCATGATGGAAAACCTGCATTTTATATATTCAAAAACATTACTTAGTATTATTTATTTATTATTATTTTATTATTTTTATTATTTATTATTAAGCTATTTTCCTCATTGGGACAAACAAATGCCCCCATACAAAAATAAATACGGTAATACCTTGAGATACGAGAGTCCCGACATACTAGTATTCTGAGATACGAGCTAAATTTTGCTTTGAGATACAAGTAAATATTTGAGATACACGAGCAGCTCGGGTGGTCGAGCACTCACAGTCCACGTCGCCTCACTCGTTCACTTCACGTGTTTGTCGACTAAAATAAAAGTGTTTTCGCATGTAGATCTGTTATCCGCTCGCGGATGTAATTTAGGCGCGCACAAACATCACTATTTTTTGCAATAGTCGACTTCTGTACACATCTCCCGCGAGTCTTCCATACAGTGTTTACATACTCTACGTAATCTACGTCATCCCTTCCTCCTCCTCTGCCGCTACTGTATCGTCTGTCTCGAAGGTATTACTGTAAATAAAAATGACAAAAGCCCATAACAAAATTACTAAAACGTATACTAAAAAACAAAAACAAAAAACCTAGAGTAAAAGCAAGCACCACCTCATAATCTAAAACATAAAAATCGAGGGCTTTTTTAAATAAAATATTGGATTTATTTTTCTATGTATTGTATTGCCTTGAATACAAAATAAACAATTCAAGGTCCTTTATGATATCTTTGGCCAGGTAAAAAGTTTCATTTTAACATTGTTGATATCATGTGGCCTTGCATCATTAGCTGAAACAGAGTGGCATTAGTAAAACCAAGGTCAGGAGTTTAAATTCCCAGCGAAATGTACTGTAAATTACTTTGGATTAAAGTTTCTTTCAAATGCATGAATATAGACTAAGTCTATAAGTCACACGTGAAGTTTACCCAGTTTATTTCATAAAATGTGACAGAAGTGACATCATTAAAGCCTCATTCCATCTGTGTTTTGTGGATGCAGACTACCGTCGACCATCTGCACTGCTGTCAGAGTTTTAACGTCTTCCTTTATGTGTCTCATCCTCCTTTCTCTACACAGACGAGCCCTGATGATTTTAAGCACCTCTGCTGAGTGTCGGGCCACACACGTCCTGCTTTGAACGGCCCTCTGGGTCTCTTGTAAATCCTCCAGAGCTGCTGTGGCTTCAGTCTCCTGCAGCTCTTTACAGCGGGAACAATACTTGTTTTAAAGGCTGGGGATTTTACTGTTCCTGCTTCAGCTATTTTTGCATGCAGCATCTGTTGTGTGCAAAGCTAAAGGTAGACAATTGCATGGAAGAGTTTTAAAGAGAAACTGGATGATTTGGAAGGAAGAGAGGAGAGGCTCACTAAACAGGTGGCGGAAACATACGCCATGAATAATGAAAGAAAGATTAGCGATTCAATAGATTGTTTGCTTTAAAGTTTTTTTTGCCTCCATTCAGAGTGAAAAGTCACAACATAAAGGAGTGGAATGAGTTATATAATAGCACAACATCAAACAGAGGAAGAGTCTGTAGGGTGTTGGACAAGATGTGCTTATGAGAGTAAATTACATTTTATAACTTTAAATAAAACTAAAGTTTTAATTGTCATGCGCACAAAAAGTAATGACAAGTTGTACACTGAAATGTATGTATTGACTATATAAATATATACTTTCATACACACTACCATACAAAAGCTTGGGGTCCAAAACACAGAAATAAATTGTAATACTGTGAAATATTATTACAATTTAATATAACTGCTCTCTACTGTAATACATATAAAATGTAATTTATTCTTGTCATCAAAGCTGTATTTTCAGCATCATTCCTCCAGTCTTCAGTGTCACATGATCCTTCACTAATCAATCTAAAACTTGCTGCTCAAGAAACATTTCTTATTATTATCAATGTTTAAAATAGTTATGCTGCTTAATATCTTTCTGGAAACGATGACACTTTATTTTTCATGATTTTTTGATGAATATAAAGTTCAAAAGAACAGCATTCATTTGAAATATAATATTGTAAAAGTCCATACTCTAACTTTTTTCATTTAATCTATCTATCTATCTATCTATCTATCTATCTATCTATCTATCTATCTATCCATCCATCCATCCATCCATCCATCCATCCATCCATCCATCCATCCATCCATCCATCCATCTATCTATCTATCTATCTATCTATCTATCTATCTATCTATCTATCTATCTATCTATCTATCTATCTATCTATCTATCTATCTATCTATCTATCTATCTATCCATCCATCCATCTATCTATCTATCTATCTATCTATCTATCTATCTATCTATCTATCTCCACATATATGTATAAATAAACAATTATAATAATTAGCATTATTTGAGTTCCTCTGAACCTTAAAAGCACCAAACATCTTTATACTCGGCTTAACCTTTTAATTTGGGGGTGAAACATGACCCTGATGTGTTCTTGACAGGTATTATTCATCCATATCACTGCTTTGATGTCTCACACCACTAGAACACCATAATCTCAAAACACGCCATTCAGTTTCAGAAACTGAAGTCCATCTTTACTAAGTCTACACTATAGTGGAACACAAACATGGATTTAGTGTCTTTTATAGGCTGTTGTAAACGTTGGTGTGATAAGGAACTGTGAGGAGACAAATTGCAGTGGAACGCCTGCACATACTGTATGTCCTGAAGTGCTTCTGAAATCAAAAAGATGTGCTTTCTAAATCTGAGACAAATGTTATCAGCTGAATGAACACGTTGTGTGATGTCATACAACTCAGTGTTTAGACAAGGATGAGATTAAATTGCTTCGACTGAGAAAAAGATTCCTCTAGAGTTTCAGAAGAAAGTCTGAGATTCTTAAGATGAGGTGGAAATATGTTCTCAGAGACCAAATCTAGGTCAAGGAAGGGTGTGATAAGGTCTTGCATGTGAATTGGCATCAGTGTTTGTCTTTACCTGCTCATACACACACCTTGCGTTTGCATTGTGTTTGAGCCACAGAAGCACATATGGACTGAACAAAAGCCAAGATCCCGAAGCCATCAATAGAGCAATTACCTTCCGGAAACATGGTCTGTATCTTCTCCCTGTGGCCCCTTGACCCCTGACACCTCTCCCATTATTATGAAAACCCTTTCAGTTTCAAATAAGCTCCTTTAAACCAAAGTAAACAGGCTTTAGAAGAGCAGCTGCGTTTGGGATGTGAATGGCTCAATGTGATTCTCTATTGATCTGGGGGGGTTTCATTTTCCATGCACAGGATTACAATCCCATTTGCCTAAGGATGGCTCTGAAAATCACAGTCATCTGCAAAAGCTTACAGAGAATAATCTGTCAAATGCAATGACAGAGATTTCATGCATCATTAGGAAGTCTATTGAGAGTATCAAATCTTGAGCCCTGGTTATCAAAGCGCTCTTATCACTCATTCAGTCGCTGTGTGACTGGCGTCTGTGTTTAGTTTAGATTGTGCTTTGCTTACAACTTCTTTCAGTTTAAAGTGTGGCAACTAAATGTTTCGTCAAATCTATTTCCAAACAAAAGAGGAAAACAGTTAACACATGTGCGAGCTGTTGACTATACCTTAAGCAGGTGAACGGGTTTCTGGGTAATCTTTAACTGAGTTGGATGTGGGATGTTTGCTTTTCTTCAGATTGTGGGCTAAAAAAACTGGGTATGTTTTCTTTCTTCTTTTTAACACTTGAGCAGAAAATTCCAAACAGCAAAGTTAATTTTTCAAAGTAATTAGGTCTAAAGTAAGAGGTCAATGACTGTCATTTTGCAAAACAAAATCATAACCAGTAATTAAAAATAGTATTTCAAAATATCATAATTACTCATGTTTAATAAAGCAAACATGAAATACTTGCAAGACATGGTTTTATTATGGGTAACAGGTAATGAATTAATAAATTATTATTATTTTACTATTATAATTACTGATGATTCAAGCACACTTTTTTTAAAAGCACAATAGCAACAATATAGCAAAATCGTAGCAACACAATGCCACTTAATATTATAATTAATTAAGCACTGCTCTTAATTATATACTTTAATTTATAGGTACATTTTAATATCATTACAATAGTATCATTTGATGATGCAAGCATAACTCCAAAACTTCACAGCAAAATTAAATAAAAAAATATTAAAATCATAAATAACATAATAATATACATAGAAAGTGGATAAATTATGTATACTATAATTAGTTCTGTCAAACCGTGATTATTTGCATCTAACATAAAAGTTTGTGTATTATATATATATATATATATATATATATATATAATATAATATGTATGTATGTACTCCATATATGTGTGCATATATGTACACACATATACACTAACTTTAATGTTAGATGTGATTAATAGATTTTACAGAATTAAATATAATTAGTTTGATGAGCCAGATATGTATAAAAACATCAAAACATCCTACCAATTGCATAACAATCGCTGATGATTGAGGCAGCGTCTTCTGCATTGAAAGCACATTTAAAAACACTTTACTGTTACTTTTCTGCATTTACTGCACCAGACAATGCTAAAACCATAGGATTAATGGACACTTTTAAAACAAAATCACAAACATGCATGTGATCTATGGTTGACAGAATCATGTCTGCTTTTCTATAAAATAGCTGACGGTCTGTGGAGTCCCGACTTGTCTCATCAAGACCTGACAGAAACCATAAAGTGTGATGATATCATGATATCTCACTGAGATGGACAATCTGGCGCTGCACAAAGAGATATAGCACGATTCAAGTAGATTTAAGACATAACAACAAAAGTAGGACAGAGATCCACTGGTGATTCACCTTCCAGAAAATGCACAAAAATCCCACTTAACTCACCTTTCAACAAAAGCACTTTTCTCTTAGTCACTACACTGAAGAAAAAAAAACTGACACATGTTGGAATGAGCTATCAGGTGTAATTGTGGGAGTATTTCCTGTGGGATGACAGTATATGTCATGAATTAAGACGATAGGCTATTAAGGGGGGGACAGTTATTTCCGGAGGGGTATCAGAGGACCTTTTTTGTCACGTGTCTTCAAGGGTCTTTGAGTTACGGGAAGTCAATCTATTGTAAGTTCCAGTGAACAAACAAAAGCTTATGACTCAATCTACAGGATATTTTCTGAAGATCTTTACTTAGAGAAGTATCTAGTGTCATAGATGATACATAGAACATATAAGTAGTAAACATATCTATCTATCTATCGGTCTGTCTGTTGTATATTTTCATTTGGAAAAAGCGTAATTGTATGCCTTTTATATTTATGTTTTTAGGCTTTGTGAGGAACTTCTATAGTCTACACCTATGGGCGTTACCTGTTTCATTTCAGTCTCTTATAAGTCAGTGAGTCATGCTTAAAAAGTCCCTCAAAGTGATCTGTAAACTTAGATAAAAGCTTCCATTTAAAAAGAGTCCACACTACCTGTATTAAGTGACTTCTAGCTGCAGAGAAGATCATTTTCTAGGTTATAGTCCAAAAACACCTTAGTCTGAAGTGATTGGATGGATCTGAAACATCCCACACACACACTCTCTCTCTCTCTCTCTCTCTCTCTCTCTCTCTCTCTCTCTCTCTCTCTCTCTCTCTCTCTCTCTCTCTCTCTCTCTCTCTCTGCCCAAAGGGTGGAGTGGGTCTTGTGAATACACACACAACCACAAGCAACGAAGGAAGAGGTTGATTAAAGAGTTTGATTTTAGATGGCGAACCATTGGCACTGTAATGCGCGTTACCTTTAATATTCATATCTAGTAAGTTTGCAACCATTTAGAGCAAATGTTGCAAATACACAAGTGTTGTGTGAAGACGTTGTTCATGTAGAAACCCGGTGTGTTGTGGATGTCTTCAGTCATGCAGGTCTCGCGGATCCGCGCGGCGCGTAAAAGCGAGTGGCTGAAATGCGCGCTCACGCACCACTTCAGTCCAGATCCCAGCGTGGAAAACGAGATCGTGGTTTTGGCTACCGGCGTGGACCAGTACCTGCAGGAGGTGTTCCATCACCTGGCCTTTTACAACGGTGATGATTTCGTCTCGGATGAGGACTTTAGGAGTCTGTGTGTGATTTTGGGGATTCCCGCGAGCGCAGGGACTGAGAGTGGCACCACAGAACCCCGTGGACTTCCTCGTGTGCTTACCTTCAAAGACTTCCACGCACGACTGTGTGGGTTTTTCTCGCTTAAAGCGCAGGAAATACAGACTGGAGCTCGACTCCCGGTCAGCGAGGAGACCGAGCACATCGAGCGCGAGATCCGACTCCGGTGTCCCCGCGTCCGGAGGAGAAAGTGCGTCAGTTTCGATCTGTCAACCGATCAGCAGAACCGAAAGAGGGCAGTGAGAAGATCCGGAGATCTGCAACACAATTCTCCTGTGGAATCCACAAAAAACACAGGTCACACACAGGTCACACACACACACACACACACACACACACACACACACACACACACACACACACACACACACACACACACACACACACACACACACACACACACACACACACACACACACCTCTGGGCCGTCAGGATAGGAGGAACAATTTAATAGCTGTAGATTTCCATCCAAAAACTCAAGCCTTAGGGAACATTTTAGTCTTAACTATTAATTAATGATGATTTATTTACGGGAGGTTCCATAAATCGCATGTATTGTATATTAAATGTAACGTTATATAAACAAATCTATCATTGCTTCCACAAAACTATTAAGCAGCACAACTGTTTGTAATAACTTAATAATTAAGCATTGAAGAAATGTTTCTTTTCAGTTTTTTGAATACACGTGAATGACAAAATAAATTACAATAATCCAAATAAATATAATTTAGTCATCCCCTTTAATACAAGAATAAGTTATAAGAATATACTAATAATTATTATATTGAAAGAGTATTCATTTTTATATTTACACAGATTAATAAATTATAAATTATTTCTTTGAATTAATTTCAAAGCAAAAAGCTGTGTTAAATGCCAAAGTTAGTCATTACTGATGGTGTGAATTTTTAATGTTTTATTACAGTTTATTATAGTGTTGGTTACTGTAACCCTCAGAGATCCTGACTATATTTAAAAAAAAAATCAGTAGTAAACATTTTGAAAGAATAATTAGAGTAAAACAAAATAAGTATTTGTAATTAACTTAAATTAAAGGCATGCCATTTCATTGTAATGAATATGATTTTACACATCTAATAACATACAATATTTGAATTACTGTATATTGTATAATATTTAGTAAGAAATAAAAATAAAATGAACAAACATATATTTATTAAATTAATTGACTAATACATGATTTTAAACCTTATATATGTTTTTAAATGATTAATTTGGTCATAACTGAAGGTGTAATTGTACTATATTAATTGCAGTGGATATTAACCCTCAGAAGAGATGGCAGGACCAGCTAGAGTTGGAGAACGCCAGTTTGAGGGAACTGGTGGAGGACTTGCGTTCAGCCCTCCAGAGCAGTGATGCGCGGTGCATGGCACTGGAGGTGGCATTACGGCGAAAAGACGTGCCACCCCAACATACTGCTGGCAGAACCCCGGAGAGACAAGACTGCAGTGCTTGGGGCAAACCAAAAACACGCCGATCCAAAAACATGGAATGGGACACCAGAAAAAGCACTAAAGACCTCCTGCGAGAACTGGAGCTGATCCGTGCTTCACGTGATGGACAGCTGGAGGAAGCTATGAGGTTTAACCAGAGGTTAGAGGAAGAACTGATGGCAGCTTATGGAGAACTCAGCAGGATGCAGGAGATGGTGGACAGTGTCAGGAATGAAAACGCACGGATTAAGAAGCGGACAGAAGAGGTCAGAGGGTCACTGGCTGCAGGGCTGGAGGGTGTGAAGGCCTTACAAGACCAGGTCAAACAAACTGACCTTCTCCGAGAACGAGTCCAGAGTTTGGAGAAGCAGCTGGAGAGTTTCAGGTACAATTTAAATTCATCAAATAAATCCTGTTCTTTTGAACTTTATATTCATCAAAGAATCCTGAAAACTAACATATCACAGTTTCTACAAAAGTATTAAGCAGTACAAGAGTTTTTAACAATGATAATAATAAGGAATGTTCCGGGAGAAGCAAATCATTATATTAGAATGATTTCTGAAAGATCATGTGACACTGAACACTGGAGTAATGATGCATCAAAGGAATAAATAGCATTTTAAATTGTAATAATATTTAATAATAAATATTTTTATAGTACTGTATATATAATCAAAAATCAATATATTGCAGCCTAAGTGAATTTAAGAAACTTCTATCAAAAATATTAAAAATATTTAGAACGGTATTGTCGGAGTATTAAACTGAGTGTACCGTTGTTCACCCAAGAATAAAAAAATGTCATCATTTACTCATTCTCACATTCTTTCTTAAATGTTTTTGTCTATAAAATAAAAGTCAAAATATGTTCCTGCTGTATCAGTAGCCAAAGAGCTCACAGCTCAGCCTTCAAAAACTTCAGTCAGTATTTGCTGTAGCAGTTGCAGCGCACTTTCAGAAACCCTCCACCTTCCCCAGCTCCACCTGTATAGCTCTGTTAAGGGTAATTCATGTATGCTATGTTGTAATATCGTTACAAATGTTGAAGGAAATAGTTAATCTGATGTGTTCAATAAGTGTTAAGTTAACAGTCTTGTCACTTTAAGAGGGCGGGGTTTCAGGGGGGCTAGAGCAGTGGTCCCCAACCCAACAATCTCGCGCACACCCCTCCCCCCTCCCCTCCCCCTCAACAATCTCGCGCGCACATTTAAAATGGGCATCTATGGTTGTGTGGAACGAATCAAGTGATTCTTAGTGCATTCTTATGGGGAAATTGTTTTGGTGTACGAGCATTTTGGGTAACGAGCTTGCTCTTGGAACAAATTAAACTCGTAAACTGAGTTATTACTGTATCAGCATTAACCAACAGCAACAATAACAGCAGCAGCAATAATCAACAGCAACAATAACAGCAGCAGCAATAATAAAAAAAAGAAGCAGCAGCAATAACATCACAGCAATGATAACAGACAGAAGCAGCAGCAATAATAACAACAGTAGCAGCAGTAATAAGCAGCAGCAGCAGCAATAATAATAAACAGAATCAGTAGCAATAACTAACAGTAGCAGCAGCAGCATTAACCAACAGGAGCAGAAACATGAATCAACAGCAGCAGCAACAATAATAAAAAACAGAAGCAGTAGCAATAACCAACAGCAACAATACCACAAGCAGCAATAATAACAAACAGAAGCAGCAGTAACAACCAAAAGCAGAAGGAATAAAAGCAGAGGAATCTGAATCTGAAGCAGTAGCAGTGTAGCAGATCTATTTCACAAATCCAAACATCTAAGAATTGTCACACCAAATACAGTGAGTTATGACAGAAATACTTTTCTAAGACCCAGAGCAGACCACAAAGGTGTTCCCAGACAAGAAACCATAATTAACACAAACTCTTGCGTAACTGTAAGATTTTTACCTGCACTGATGCTCCAGAGTGGATTCTGGCTTGAGTTGGTGTTGATGAGTCAAAGACCACAGGCTGGTTAGGACAAAGATTAGTAACAAGCAACAAGCATTGAAGGGCATGTCGCAGCCATGCTTGATTTTCCTTGACAGATGTTAATGACACTGCCTTAATAACACAGGATGGCAGAGTTTCCTGCAAACGGTCATTAGTCACTTGCTTTCAAGTGTGAGTATATCAGCAAATCATTCAAAGCCTCTATTACAGCACCGAACTCTACATGTCTTATTATATCCTATGGGAAAGGATATAAGGTAGGCCTGCGTCCAGACACGTGTTTAAGCAGGTTTGTTGGGCAGGCAGAGATCAAAGGAAAAGTGTAAAACGTGCAGAGAAATTATTTTTTTAATCAACTTCGGAAAGCGGGTTTTCATATTAAATTATCTTAATGCATAAACTTAAACTGGAAATGTGTCATTTTAGCACTACTATAGTGTCATCAAATACAATGGCAAAAATAATTGCAGTTAACATATCTCTGAATAGTGAGAAATATAAAAACAATAAGAAAAACATAATGTAGTCTAATTGTACTTTTTTTTAAAACATAAAGTATTGAAAATATATCAAATTACTTTTATTAAACAATAAAAATAGGCATTTTCGAATGCAAAAATGATAAATGAGTCATTATTAAAAGTTTTAATTTTTCAAAATAAATTATATGAATTTAAACGGGAAATGTGTAACTTCAGTGCCACTAGTGTCACCAAGCACAACTGAACTGAAAAATAACGAGGTTTCCTGAACTCTCTGCAGTAGAGACACAAAGCAAAGACTAGTTCTAACACTTTTCAGTATAATCAACTAATAAATTCAGTATTCTTAGAACCATTTCCAGCATGCATGGCCAAATG
This sequence comes from Rhodeus uyekii, assembly GCA_037043235.1. Lineage (NCBI taxonomy): Eukaryota > Metazoa > Chordata > Actinopteri > Cypriniformes > Acheilognathidae > Rhodeus > Rhodeus uyekii. Next base: position 1,294,250 of record JAWRVZ010000132.1, read on the forward strand.
CCAGCATTAAAACTTTAGCTTATATTAACCTTGCAATCAATCAAGTAGATGGCTGGCTTTCAGTAGACGCTTAGCAGATTAATATCTGTGTTAATATTTCATTTGCATCACAGAGCGGTGATGTAATGCTCATTCCTCACCTGAAAAAAAGCAGGTAGAAACCTGCCAGGTTCCTTGCTCAGAAAATCTGCACGGTCTGCAGCGACAATTATCAAGCTTGTTCGTGCATCAGCAGCACAAGAAATGCAGAACATCCTCTTTCAGTCATGTGATCTAACACTGTGATTTCAAAAGTCTTGACTCACCTGCACAGATGGTTATTTGATCATGTTTACAGTGCTTTATGACTTATTCTTAGGACCCAGTGCACCTGCACAGAGCTGAAAATGAGCAGAACCGAAACACTAGTTGAACCATGTAGGTCCGGATTTCCCACCATCCATGATGATGCCCTGATTAGAAGAGGTAAGGAGTGCAAAAAGCAGTCATAAACAAGCCAAATTCTCATCCAGTACAAAAAAAGTTGTTATTTTTTGCTATTTGTGGCATCCACAATCTCAATAGCTGAGGCTCTGTTCAGATGCACGTATGTTCGCGATGTATGTACTGTGCACTATAGCTACACTTTAAAAATATGCATTAAAACAGTAGCATGTCAAATGTCAAACAGTAGCATGCTTCATTGTTGTCATGTGATATCGTTACTTGCATGTTTAATTCAGCTGCATCATCTTATAATTGAAGAGTAGAGAATTAAAGGGATAGTTCACACAAAAAGGAAAATTCTGTTATTATTTACTCACCCTAAAGTCATTCCAAACCCATAAGACTTTAATTAATTTTAAACACATTAATTAAATTAATTAAATTAAAACACATTAAGATCTTTTTGATGAAATTGAGAGATTTCTGTCCCTCGATTGCTACGCAATTACCACTCTGATGCTTCAAAAACTTAATTATCCATCTGAATTGAGTAGTTTAGTCCAAATTTTCTGAAGAGACATGATCAACAGATTAAATGTAGGCTTTTATTCACATAAAAACATTCGTCAAATCTCACATCAGTTGCTGTAAACAGAGGCTCAACATGGCGTTTGAGCTTCAGCAAGAACCAATGAGGTTCATTCTTGCTCGTCAAGCAGGTTTGGCGAGTTTCTATTTGTTCGCTGATCAATGTTTATATGGTAATAAGTACCCACATTCAATCTGTTTATCATTTAAAGTGATCAAGGTCTCTTTAGACAATTTGGATTAAACCATCCAATAAATCTGGATTAGTTTTATGATCTCTTTATAAAGCGTCAACGTATTATGGAGGGATAGAAATCTCTCAGATTTTATCAAAAAGATTACTGGTTTGGACCGAGTTATTAATGACAGAAGTTTCATTTTTAGGTGAAGTATCCCTTTTAAGGTAGTAGTGGGTCATGTGATGTCTCTGTGCAGAAGAAGGCCTGCAGAGGTCAGTAGAGGGTAGGGCAGCATCAGATGAGGAAGAGGAGGAGAGAGACATGGATGAAGGACAGTGCTGCCACCTGGAAGTCCAACGGCTGATTAATAGATTACACAGCTGTGCAAAAGGGTAAATGCACCCTAAATATCAAACAAAACATGTCTATAATTTCCTTTCTGTATTTTTTGGATGTTTGGATTAATTGGACATGTTCTCCTTCTACAGGTGTCAGAAAGCTGCTATCTGTAACTGGCTCGTCTCTCAGAGCTCTGCTCACAGCATAGAAACTAAAGGATGCATGTGGATTCCTCAAGCGGAGAAGAGGGGGAATGAAGCAGTAAAGGTGAGAATTGAAGAAGAAACTACAGGACTGTCACCCACCACATCTTTTCTAATGAACTCTTGCCTTCTCTCTCACATACTGCAGATGAAGCAGAAAGAGGTGGACAGCTTGAGATCTCATCATTCACTGCTGGAGGAGAGACTGACTGATGCGCTCACGTTACTGCTGCAAATACCACATAAAGTGAGAATTTGATTAAAAACTATATTTGTATGTTTTCTGATGGGGGTTCTAGGTGGACGCTTACTAACCCAAGTCATATGATACAACTCGGGTCCCTTGATCTCTTCATTTTAAGTCAATAGCATGTTTTTCCGGCCACACTCCCCTCAGGGGTTTTGAAAAAAACAAGCAAAAATTTGTTAATTATATTTTAAATTAATATGTATTTTTATAAATATTGAATAATTTTTGCATTTTATAATTCATCTGAGTTAAATACTTTGAAATGCTTAAAAAAAAGATATGATATGATTTCATAAATGTTTTGTTTTCCATCAACTCTGATTTTACCGATTTGGTAAATCCCTGATTTTATGCATTTATGGTCAATCCAAAACTAAATATATTAACATAAACATAACTTTAGTTAAGTCCCATAGTTTGTAAAATGCAAATAGTTCAATATTCAATGTAAACTATTTATAATTAAACTATTTAAACCTATTATTCATACAATGTGTAACACTTTTTAGTTAAATTAACATTAAATAACAAATTTTAAAAACATTTTTTAATCTGAACATTATTTATACAGGTGTAATTGTTTCATTTCAGATGCAACATCTGTGCCTCTGCAACCCAAATATGAACTTTATTGCTAGTGATTTGATTGGTAACAAATCTATAGTGTCTTATTGTTCTAACTGTATTTATTGATTGATTGAGATTTAATTGATTTATTGATTGATTAATGTATTGATTTTATGAGACATTTCTCAGACAGTAGATATGGATCTTTTAGAGGATTTTGACTCGGTCTCAACACACGGTCTCGTTTAGATGGGCTTGACTACAACAGTATTTATACTGCAGAAATTGTATATTAATTCATAATTTAATGAATAACCACTGCAAAACTGCACAGTTGAGTGGCATTTCTAAGTGCACACTGCCACCTAGTGATTAAATGAAATATTCACCTAGTGAAACAAATTTTGTGTCCTGATAGAGAGTCTCTCGCCGGATCTTGGGGAAAATACTGATCAACACACTAGATCTGTGTAGCAGAAAAAGTCATGGTAAGCTCTGCCTAGATATACTTCATTAACTTTCTTTCCTTTTATCCAAAACTGCTGGATAAAGTCTCATCTTGTTCTTCAGACGGCACTCCAGTGTTCCAGGTCGTGGACACACTCTGCCAGCAGCTCCTTTCCAGTGACCTCCTGGGCGGAGGAGAGGAGGAGGTCAGCGTTGGGTCACGACCCTCTGTGACCTCAGGTCACCCAAACATGTCCAACCCCCTTCTGATGTCCTGCTGAGAGCTCACAGATGTCCCACTTAGGACACTTTCTATGAGGGTATAAATTGGTTTTACCTAAGTTATTGTAAGAAAAATGATCAAACAAACGTTTTTATTAATTTATGATAAATACATATTTGGTGGCAAACTAGCTCCCAATGGCAATTTCAAAGAAATCTGCAATAAACCCTGTTACCCATTCTGGGGTATTTATATTATTTATTTTTTAATTATTATCATTTTTGAATGTTTATTTAACATTTATTGCTAGAAAATAGTTTTAAACAGTAATCGCATAATAATAATAAAAAACATTTCTAGACCCATTTTGTACCCTATTTGTGGAAAGTGTCTTAAAGTCACCATGAAATCAAAATGCACATTTCCTATTTTTTTATTGCAATATTGCTGAATTTTTTGCAAATGATTTGTCCATGCACATCGTAATCTTTAATCAAAATAACCCCTTTCTCTTGCGGTTGTGTCTCTTTTATTATTTTCTGATGATGCGTTTGCTGGCGTGGGGGCGGGGCAACCTGTCACTCACATGACCCTCAACCATCCAATCCAACGGACAGAATCAAGTCCCGCCCTTCATTGTTTCTTGTTTGAGAAGCTGTTTCACTTGGATATACTGGTACGTTATAATAGGGAAGAAAAGAAGCAGAATTTCATGCCCACATTAATCTGTTCTTCTTCAACCTCATATTATAAAGTCTCCTGAAATCTTTCCAAGGGTTTACCTTTGTATAAGGTCACATTGTAAGACGCTTTAGAGTTCAGTCTCCCTGTGACGTGTTGCTGTAATTTAATCGCGAAGCACTTAATCTGTGTGAGAAATCTTATGCTTTCATGACCCTCTTACTAAATAATTTTTAACAATTATATTTATGGTATATATGTTATATTTCATTAGATAAACTTTTTAAAAGAAAACCTTTGGTGCAATTATTTGTGCATGTGTAAATGGTGAATGTCACTGATTTTTGTTGAGTATTATCCTATTTCATACATCAGGCTTTTATGACTCATATAGTATAGGATACAGGAGAATATGAAGCCCCGAACTGAACAAAAATATGCTATTTGGTGCAGTTACGGATATTTATAAGGCTGAAAAGGAAGATCTGTAATGTAAAGCAGTGATACGTTTATAACAACATAGCAAACTACTCAGAATGCATATAAATACCAGTTGTCTACAGTATATATCCCAATAATATGTCTTTGTAAGGTTTCTGTTCAAAGCTCCGTAGTTTTTCTATTCATAAAAATATATGATGCAATGCAATGATGATTGAAAGATGTACAGGAAATGTTCCTCAAAAGCCTATTTGATACTCATATTTTAACATGATTTTTCTAATAAGTGATGTATGCATCATCGAGTAAACCTACGTGTAATATTACTAACAATTTAAAAGATCTCATGGTTACTTAAATTATTAAACTTATTAAATTAAATTATTAAATTATTAAACCGCAAAAAGACACAACCGAGAGGTCAACGTTTTTACAATGATACAAAAAAAAACCTTTTACGTACTTAACTATCAATCAGACGGCAAAATACACAGATTGTGTACAAAGTGTATTTTGCAAAGTGTTGAAAGTTTTGAAACCTTAGAAATGTGCTTATCAAATGCGATACTTTAGGTTTTATAGGGTTAAAAGCGGGTCCTAAATCCTTCTTGGAACAGTACAAATCATAATAGAAATAATCATATGTATTTTTTCGCTACTGTATAGTTCTTTTGTTTAGTGTTGTGAAGGTCACCCCAAACATCTGTCAGATTACAAAGAGCCTCAGTGTGTGTGTTTGTCTCGGAGTGTCTCAGGCACACTGTGTTCTGAACCCTTGATGTGCAGATGAATCTCTCAAAAGGATGATAAAAAGCATTTAGACAGTAAAGTCAGTTCAACAGGCCACTAGAATTTTCTAGAAAGGTCTTCCATCCAGACAAGCCTTGGCCTCATTCGATACCCTGTCCGCTCTTATCCGTGTCAATCCCTATTATTCCTATAGCGATCTGACTGAGCCGCTCTCATACTGGAAACAGATCTGCTGATTTATGCGTCTGGATGATTTGCTGAAAACTTCCTCTGTGTCAGGAACGATAAGGATGGAACACTGTCTACAGAAACTCTGATAGCAACCGAGTAACATTGTGATTCATGGCTGAAAATTACAAACGCAAGGTCACTGACGTCAGCTGGGACGTGTCGAGCGTTCACTTGTCATCCGGAAAAAATGTTGATAACAAGAAATGTTTTGTGAGCAGCAAATCATATTTACACTACATTTTGCATTTATCCAAAGCGACTTGCATTGCATTCAAGAAACTTTGACATTCGAATCAGCTCTTGCTTTCCCTGGGAATCGAACCCATGACCTTGGTGTTGCAAGCGCCGCTCTCTACTGATTGAGCTACTGTTCAAAAGTGTGGAGTCAGTAAGAGTCACTATTTCAAACAAATGCTATTCTTTTGAACTTTCCATTTTTATTGATTTATCACTGTTTCCACTAAAATATTAACAGTTTTCAACATTGAAAATAAAAAATATTTATTGAGCACGCTTCCTCTAACTCGCACCGTGTCAAACGGTATGAAAACAGAAAAGCACAGGGCAGTCGTACGAAATAATATAATCTTTTATTTCCAGCAATTTACAAGTACCTCTGTTAAATCCACTTGACAGTGTCAGATTGAAGCAGCAGGGGCAGAACTGATGGAGAAGAAATTATAGATAACCAGTTAACCATTACTAGCTGTACACTCTGGGATAACCTGGTAAGTTTGCTCTGGTCTGACTCTCAAGCTCAGTTTAACTCAGGGAAGGTTATGCTTGCTCAGGGAAAGCTATATTAGGTCAGTAAGAGGGAATGGTATATGTGACAGATTAGACGACCCTCAAGCAAATATTAATTCACTGTAAAACTCATGGGGATCTTAGTGGCTTTGCTTTGGAAGAGTTACCACCAATGCATCTGCCCGGACGGGATAATTTGTGTACACAAATCAAATGAATCCATTATGAATATCAACTCCATGAATTAAAAGAAAAGCTCATTTACATAATAAACAAAAACAAATCCGATCTATAAAACCTACGTGTCGAGCCTTGCTTGTGATTTGTTAAGGCATATTATACTCAATCACCGAACCAGATCGAGTGTGAGGTTTTGCTGGATATTAGGCACCAAATGTATATATTTGTTAAAGTTTACCCCCAAAAAAGTACAGTAAACATCTCTACTGGTCCAATGCAAAGAAAAAATGCAACAAAATGAAAAATAAACATTTATAGAATAAATATATTATTTACAAATAGCTTTGTCACATCTATAGAAATAAATAAACAAAGCCTCCCATCCCCTGAAGAAATATTCACAACTATAGAGAGCTGTCATGGTACAGCCGCACAGAAATGTTTGTGACCTTATAAACGTGTGCATATGCTCTCCCTGCACAAGCCTGACCTCTGGTGGGAACGCGTGACATTACAGCTTGTGCACAGTGACCTAATGAGACGTTATTAAACATGCGGTTAAAAACACACAAACCAACGAGTTTGACACAAAGTACGTTCAAGACATCGTTACAAAAACGCATTTTTAATGTTATGTGCCCGGCACAATCCATTTTGCTGACAATATGTGCGAGAACTGGTGAGATTTACCAAGAAATGGAGAGATGTTTCTACACAGCCCTTTAGCAATGGGAGGCTAACGTTACAGTTAAACGCATTATCGATAACTGGAGGACAGTTGCTTTATAAGGCCTGGCAAGTCTTTCAAACCTGCTAGCAACTACTGATTAGAGATTTTTTTTTATGGCCTAGAAACGAGGTACAGATTAGCTTCTAACCATCCTATTAGCCTTTCAAGTGTTTCTGAGTGGCGTTAATCTCACAAAAAAAAAACTAAAAAACATTCAAAATGAAATTCTCTCTCTCTTCCAGTATGAAAGAAAATCTTTCAGGGATTTTAATAAAGCATTACTTCAAAATCACCTTCGGGAACCGGTTAAAACAGCAGTTTGCCGGCTAGCATACACTGGTACAGCTGTGTCTATGTCAAAATAGCCCTTTTAACTGTTTTTGCATAATTCTACAGACATTTTTGATCGTATTGTGAGGCTTCTGAGGCAAAACGTTTCATGTTTCTTGTCAATGAGCAGGTGCTTTTCGTTTAGAGTCGTTTAATTCAGCAATTGACCCTTCGCTAAGCTTTGTGTTAAAACTGACCTTTACAGATATTATGAAAAAGAGAAGATATTATACTTAGAGGGTCGTTGTGCTATAAAACACGTCTTTTTCGTTTTCAGTTGACTGTGATGAGCGTTTCTTTACTCCAGTTTGCAGCCTCTGCATTTTTTTATCACATTACTGGCTAATTTAACAAGTTCTTAAAAGGAAAAGGGCAGATAAAGTGCTTTGTAATTTTCTTTCAGCCACATAAGAATAATTTCCAATTAATTTTGAACACTGTGAGCACATTTAACTAAAAATCATGGAAACTCCAGTTAATTTCGATAGATGTTCTATAAAGCTCGTCTATGTTTCCATTCACCTACTTTTATATGAATTTTGGGATATCACATTAAAAAAATTAAAAGCTGGATGGAAATGCTGAGATGCGCAAAAATTCTCAAAATGTATACATGAATGATTTATCATAGAAAAGTCTGAACTGGTAACCCTTTCAATCTCTTGCTTGAAATGTAAGGGTATTCAAGTCATTCTGTGATGATCCAAAGATAGATTTTTTTGTCTTTAGTTTGCAAAGGCTGTGAGTGCTGCCCTCAAAACACATCATTTTGCAGCACTTTCAAGTTTAGGTCGATGTCGTCTTTACATGCAGCCAATGCGACTGGCCGTAAAATTGGGCTGAACATCCCCATTGAAAAATAATGAGGATTGTTGTTCTCCCAGTAGCTAAACAACAACAAAATTACAAATCAATACTAAAGCAATAATGTCATCAATATAATCATGGTAGACATAGTAGCCATATCAATATAGATATTATTTCTCTATGTGACATTATAAATAAAGACAGTTGTGTTGCTTGGACAGAGTCAAAGGAAGCAGTGTGGATCAATCACCCACATCTGTGTCCCGATCTCCAATTAGCCACAGGATGTGGAGACACAGAGCCAGGAAGCAAAAATTCTAAAAATGTGCATTAAAAAAAACCATAATTGCTTAAACGAAGCAATTAATTTTTTATGTGATAACAAGACATGCACATAAACTATGATGGAAATACATTTACCAAATAAATCCCTCAAACGCGCAACAAAAACAGAGGATGTGATTGGATAACTGGAGTAACCAGTGGACCAGTTTCATTGCACAGCATCTCAATTGTTGAATTGGTCATTCTGAAATGCCTGAGCCAAAGTCATCAAAATTGGGGGGGGGGGGGGGGTTCTGCACGCTCTGAGGTGCAATTCATTTTGAATGTACAAAATGCGAGCCGTAGTGGCTGATTCACCGATTGCAGCTTTTTCCATTTTTATTACAGCTTTTTTGCGGCAATTTCCCAGGAAATAATGATTTTGTTCTCTTGAACACATGGGATGGAAATGCCGCTTTATTTGCAAATGTTTTATGTGATATTCCAATTTTGCACATAAGTTAAATACGCAACATTGGATGGAAACATAGCTCATGTTAGCAAAAGTAACCAAAGTGGGCAGAGCTTAGCAAAGGGTCAAATTGAACATAAACTCTATGTAATTTAATAATATATTCATTGCGATTTGGAAAGCCTTTAAAGGATCATTTAAAAAAATAACAAAATGGGTCCTGCATTTGAAATCGGTCAACTCACAGCCCTTTTAAAATAACCAATTTGTTATTCATCACTAAAAATGCATTAACTCTCCCAGTATTTTGATCCACGGAAGAGATTTTGTATATTAACTGATGAGGACTTCACAATCATGGCCTGAGATGCTTACAGCAAACAAATCTTTCGGGGTCTTTAATTGGGTGAAACTGTTGTGTAGGTAACAGAAATGTACCTGCGCAATTGAGGCAAAGTCTGATATTTTATCCTTTAGTTGTGAGTGCAAACAACCCATGAACCTTTCTCACTGCATTGCACAACTTGAGTATTTCAGGGATTTCAAAAGAAGCAAGCAGTTTTGGTAATTATCTCTGTCTGTAACTACAAGCAGAGCTACTAAAAGCAAATTTAGATTCTAAATAACCTAGCACTGCGCAGTAAACGAGGCAATCACTATCCGTTTTACTGTAGTCTACTGTATATGCATGTTTTATTGTATAAAAGGTCTGCGTTGTTAAGACCAGGTGGTAACCCTTTCAATCTCTGACCAGAATGTTATCTAAGGATATTCAGGTCATTCTGTGATGATCCAAAAATATGTTTTTTGTCTTTAGTTTGCAAAGGCTGTGAGTGCTGTCCTCAAAACACATCATTTTATTACACTAAACCATTTTGTAGCACTTGGTGACTAAGCATTATATGTTCGTTTGCCTCTCGTGAAATATTTCAAGTTTAGGTCGATGTCATCTTTACATGCAGCCAATGCGACTGGCTGTAAAATTGGGCTGAACATCCCCATTGAAAAATAATGAGGATTGTTGTTCTCCCAGTAGCTAAACAACAACAAAATTACAAATCAATACTAAAGCAATAATGTCATCAATATAATCATGGTAGACATAGATATTATTTCTCTATGTGGCATTATAAATAAAGACATTTGTGTTGCTTGGACAGAGTCAGAGGAAGCAGTGTGGATCAATCACCCACATCTGTGTCCCGATCTCCAATTAGCCACAGGATGTGGAAACACAGAGCCAGGAAGCCGGTCCCCAGCAAGTCTCCCAGGGCGGTTAAGTAGGGAATGGAGAAGTTGTCGGGATTCATCCCTCGACTCCACATCCAGTTAACCAACCAGTCTGCAAGGTACAGCAGGATCACAACCTAAACGGAAAGATAGAATGTGTCAGTGTGGGATGATGAATGTCACCAGAGAATTGCAGAACATTTAAAGGTTGAAATGAAGATCTTATATTATATAAAATACAAAAGTGTGTGTGAGAGAGAAAATAAACAATACATATTTTAGGATTTTTTTTTGCACATTTTTTAATAGTCACTCCATCCTTTTGATTAGTAATTTTTTCGCATTATAGTAATAGAATTGGATGTCTTAAAATAAAAGTTAATGTTCTTCATACAAAGCATCACCAATCTTAAAGGGGTTATGCCACCGCTGGCTTTCAATAAAACTTGCCTGCCTATGCTGTAGAAAGGCGGAAAATAGTTTGAAATCAGTGCTACCTCACTAGAGAAAACAGAGGAATAAAGGCTGTTGTCTTTCCTTTTGCCAAGTAGGTAGGAAAGCCTCAACATCCATAATGCATTGGGTATGTTCCCATCCTAGCCCACTACCACCAGTCTTCTATGGATACGCTTGACCAGAGTCAAATACTGCCTTGCTTTAGTAGGAGATACTTCTTTGCAAACTTTTAGTCACAAAGGTGTCGACCTGAATTGTTTCCAGATGCAAGAACTCAAAGTGTAAACGTTTAGCGGGAGTGAGTTACTCTTGACTTCCAGTGAAGGAAAGTGTAGGCAGTGGCCAAAGGCCACTATAGAGACATAAAACCTAGTGTTTAGTCAACATTTCAACCTACGAACACAGCATTTTATGCCAAAAGGAGGAGGAAAGAAAACTCTCTCAACTTTCCTTTTAAACCTCAAACTTCCTTGAAATGAAGAATAAAGTATACCTGGAGCAGAGCAGCGGCCAGGTAAAATGCAATGAAGACGTAGGTGAGAGAGGTGTGTCCACCCTGCATTGAGTTAATGGTGTACAGGAAGACCAGATGACCTGGGGCGACCAGGAGGAAAAGCACTCTGGCAGAACGGGAGTTGACGCCTGATGAGAGAAAGTTAAGCGAGTCTTGACGAAATGAATTCAGACACAATACAGGCAAATACACTTCTATCAATATTTACTGATTAAGTCTTTGCTAATAATAGTTCTGATGGGTGTGGCATTTCTTTTCACTCACCTGACCCAAAGAATGAGCTCCAGGGAGTAGGGCATTTTATGGGGGTTGGGTTTGGCTCCACTATGGGCAGGGCGTTCATGTGCAGGTAGGTGGAGATTCGACTGGCTTGTACCGCCACCAGATTGCCGCCCACACCTTCAGCAGGGCAAAACAAACAATTTACGCAATGATCTCTGGTGTGACATAGTGTGTAGCTACTCAGAACAGCCATCAGAAACACTGACACATGAGATGAGTTGATAAGGACTCTCACCGTTGATGACGGGCGTGAAAACCGCCATTCCAGCGAAGTTAGGGTTAGATACCGTCTTATCCAGAATGAGGCCTCCAACACTGTTTCAAAAGATAAATCTAATTTTAAATGGCACAAAGGTAATGCATCCATGCTGTCAGATAAATGATTGAAGTGAGTGAGTAATCCATCCATCATAAAGAGGAATGAGGAAATGGAGTGAGTTTATCTTAATCAGTGTTCCTCCTACCTGCTGATCGCCATGGCAATGATGACAGGCTCCCACCCGGAGTAGAGCACTTCTCGCGTGGAAGGTATCTGCCGGGCGATTAGTACCCAGATGGGCGTCAGGGCGACAAAGAAGGCACAAACCATCGGGTTGGCATAATCATTGAATTCTGTAAGGAAAAATGAAGGTTAAGTACTATTTTGACTTTGGCGGTTTTAAACGTTTCCATCCAGACAGTTTGGACGTGTGAGGTTTGATGAGACATAAACATGCAATCATGTTTTACCATAAATGTTTCCATGTGCATTTTCTTCACCGCACATCAAAACACTAAGGTGTTGCCACAAAAAAAAGCTAAACTACTGAACTAACAATAGATTTATCACTGTATTTGTGTTGTTTCCTCACAATCTAAGTGAGACTGCGGAGTCTAATGTGTACAATATGAAACAAGTACAAGCAGGTGGTGTTCACAAGCCCCAACATGCCCCAACAAGCTCCGCTACGCTCAAACGTGACTCAGCATGATGACTGGCTATTACGTATAACGTATTACTCATGAGAATTAAAAATGTACACACACACACGCACACACAAGACTAAAAATCATGTGATAACCCTCGTCAGAAGGAATGAATAACTACTACTGTAATGCTGGGTGAAAGTTGAAGGAGTAATAAGGCTTTTTATCAGTAGGCAAGTTTGTCAACAATGACAGATGGAAGTTTATGGGTCATAACCTGCAAACTGTCAGGGTAGCCATAAAATATGAATGAGGTTACAATACACATTCACATATAATGTACAATAAATAACTTTAAAATGTAATTACCATTATTAAAGATGCCATTTTTTATTTAAAAGTAAACCACTAAGAAAGTGTTATGGCATTTATTTTTAGTATGCAAAAGAGTTGCTAAGAAAGATCCATATACCTCCATTGAACTCGCCTTGGTGCAAAAAAACAGAGGAAGGAGAATTAGGCCACTTGGTTCACAAGTAATGCACTGTAATGTATGTGAATCTACACATTTTAGGGTGATCGCTCGTATGTATCTGCCTGAACTTGGAGCACAAAATGCTCTGACTATAGATATCCGATTACGGCAGTGTTCCCGAAGAGCTCAGCCAAAGAACTGCGGCATTCACTCACCGAGCTCCTTATACAGGCCCGTACTGATGCCAGCCAACAGGGCCAGAGTGATCAGGTCACCAAGGCTGGCAGCGATGGGGGTGGCCACGTTGTCTGGGTTGATGCCAACCTTCCTGGATGCAATGATAACCCCAATCATGATAAGACCTGGGCAGAAGAGGAGAGGAAAGATTTGTCAAGTTAGTGTTGAAATGGTGGAATTAACACAGGAGACTGTGTCAGTCTCAAACAATGAAGACCAGGCATGCTTAGTTTTTGATACCTCCTGTTTGGAGGATAGATTTCCACTCTAGTGTTGAAAAGAGATCTCAGAGCTCATTAGTTTTTCCAGGTTCAAAAACATTATTTGGTACATTCTTTGTAACCTCATCTAGCACATTTCTTTTTATAGTCATTTTTATATATAAAGAGCTTTTTACAATACAGATGGTTTCAAAGCAGCTTTAGAAGCTCTAGAAGAAAGTCATCGTCCAGCTTAAATAAGCTTTCATTATCCAGCTTCACAATTTTCGTCGTAAAAGTCATTCGTTTTTGACTTAGGGGCTGCTTATGCAACACCGTTTTTCTAAGTAAACCGAAAGCTTTTACATAGCGGTTTAATATTTACAATAAAGTTGTAAATGTTTTAAACTGTACATGCTTAATATGCTTTTTCTGGGTGAGTCTGAGTGAACTGCGGTGCTAATAAAGTCTCATGAACACACAGAAGACCAACGACGAAGGTCAGGATCTTTGCTAAATAATACATTCAACTTTGTTTTGTTTTTCAGCAAACCCTATCGTATGTTTCAGAACACTTGGAATATACGGGATCATTCAATGATACTTTTGCATCTTTTTTAAAGCTTGATGCTGGTCGCTATTCAAGCTGGACTTTTTTTGTGGTCCATTAAAGAAAGCAGGGCATTCAACATAAGAACAACACCAGAGTAAATTACTTTTTTTGTTGTTGACTGAACTATCCCTTTAATATGACAATTAGAAGGTGGCCTTGCAATGTGTAAGAAACTTTATTACTTATATCCTATGTTTCTATGGACGTGCAAAAATGATTTTTGTCCATCTTGTGCATCCATTCAAGTTTTGTTTTTACATGTAAACAAAACATTTCTCAAATGTGGCACTTTGATCTAATTTTGTTTTTGTAGTAAAACACACACACACACACACACACAGAAACGTGTTTCAACGTTGTGAAAATAATTTATGCTTTCTGGGATGTTACCACAGACCACAAAAAATGAATTTACACAGTGTCAGTTTCTAGCAACTCAGAGGTAGAGTAGATGACTCAGTCCTCTCACCTAGCAGCAAAGAAGCGATGAATGCCGTGGCCACACTGCTGGCACAGAGCAGGACAGCATGACCCATCTTAAAATTACCCTCTGGAATCCAGCCAAAAATGACTGCAGCGATGGAAGCCAGGAAGCCAACCACAGTGGCCTGAACCTGAAAGCAAGGGGGAATACGATGAACTCGGACAACATCCCTCCAGAAGTTCAAAGTCTTCTGTCCCGTTCATGTCAAGTTTACTCTGTTCTCTTTCATCATTAGTGCACACACGCCATTATTGGGTTTCGGGTAATTTCCAAGAAAATGATCACCCAGTCATTACATAATTGTTCGTTTGAGTGTGCAATCTGGAAAAGTCAAACTTAACATGATGACAGCACACAGCTTCAGTCAATACTACGCACTTTGTATGGCGTTCAGTATCGCTATTATTATTAACTAAAACATTTTTTTTTTATCATTTTTGGACATAGAAGTGTGAAATAAAATAAAATGGAAATATTAGATGAAAAACGTACAAATTACAAATGTTGCCTCAGAAACTAACTGAAATAAATAAGATGAAGTTAAATAGAAATATATAAAACAAAATTTATAATCTAAAAAGCTAATACATTTTATGAATTATACAATAATAGAACATAAACAATCCTAAAATAACACAGATGACGTAACATGATTTTTTTTTTTAAATATCAAATCTAAGACGTGTTAAACCACATTTGAATGTGGATCTAGTTGGTAAACATTAGATTTCATATGCTTATTTGCTCATTTCTTTGTCAGCTTTTCACTGTTTGTCTTAAAGCCTTTTTAAAGTGAAGTGTTGGCATGTATATTAGACAAACAGGATATTTTTAGAAGGTCTCCAACCTGAATTAGTGCGAGGTTTCCCATGATCATTTTCCACATATCCTTGGCTGTATCCATTTGTCCAATATTGGCCTGGTGAGAGAGGGAAAGAGAGAAAACACAGGAAGTCCATTTACAAATGTTCCCATTATAGTTTAACCACTGCACTTTCCTCTGAGCGAGTCTGTAACACTGATCTCGCCTAAGAGTTTAGATGCCATTTAAGAGTCAACGTGCCAAAAACCTGACCTCAAGATAACAGCCAAAAATTGTAGATCTGATGGTTTATTAAAGCTGCATGACTTGAGGAATCATTCATGTCCGTAATGCAAGTAGTGCAGGACGGGTTGCGTGCAAAACCAGAATGCTTTGGGTTACAGGTTCAGAATAAAAGCCTAAGCAAGCACCACTAGTAATATAATTGTAAAACATATCATTATCCAATCAAATCCCAACAGATAAAACAAGAGAAACCCTCTGAAACACATAGCGAAAGCTATTTTACGTTTTCTTTCAGAAAAAAAACAACTAACAGTGCTGATACCATCCTCACTAAACTGTGATCTTTCCATGAAAACGATACAATGAAACATACATGGCAGGAAACGTCCATTTTGCTGGAGCTCAGGCGCCTTTGGCCCAGCTTCCACCAGAACAAACAGTGTTCAGTTCACAAGACAAAAGAGGGTTTGATTAGCTGGACAGATGCATCTCATCCTCCTCTCCCTACTTATCTAATCTCTCTCTTAGTGCAGACACTAATGTCAAGTGGCTCCGGCCCTAAAGAGGGTTTCAGTATCACGGTGGGAGGCCTTTCTGGATCCCAATCTGGATCCACCCAACTGGGCCAAAACTATCTGCCTCAAGAGAATCTTTGCATCTTAAGAAACATGAAAACCTCTGAAAACAAAATATATTGTGCCTTGTCGGGTAGACTACTTGTATCAATTGACATAAATCCTAATAAAACCATCTGAAAACCATCAAGTCATAGCATACATACAACATATAGTCATGGGCTATAGCAACGAATACTAACTTGCTATTTATTGTATAATACACAGTGTATATTGTCTACTATGTGGTCACATGATCTTATCACCAATCAGTCCCTTTATCATCTTGAATAGATCCAAGAAGATACATATACATTTATATATATATATATATTTATATATACGCGTGTGTGTGTGTGTGTGTGTGTGTCTTTGTGTACACTGTATAAAACATGATAAATAATTTAAATTTTTTAAAAATACAATTTTGAGTAATAATATCATAACTCTTTTAAAAAAAATGAAAGGGCTCATTTGTTAACCTGGGAATGGAAAGTGAATTCAAACACATTGCATTGTGGGATATAGTAGATACAGTGTACTTTAGCTAAATGTAGTTTCGCTATTTCACACATACGTAAAATTTGCATACTGTGCACAGAAGTAATATTGCAGATATGGTATAATACGGTATTTAATAAAAAGGCTATTGGACAAAAACGGACAGACCCTTTGATACGTTCTGCCCAACTTCCCATTTCAATTGGAAATACATCAACACTGCATGATGTCTGAAAATGTACAACTTGGCAGGCAATTTCTTAAATGCAAATCTAGTACAGCAGCCCAACACACAAATGTGAAGGAACCAGTGCTCTTTCCTAAATGAGACAGGAAGTAGAATAGCCCAAGTACGTGGGCAGAATACATTTCACAGAGGCTGACAGCCCAGCAGTCTGTTTTAGACATTCAGTGCACCTCACTGTAGCCTTTCATTACGTTTCAAAAGAGCTGTAGCACTTCTGAGCTTCCTGTGAACTTCAGCACTTCACTGCTCTAAAAAACTCAATTACACACTGCATGACAAAATAAACCTGATTTTTAACAAATTCTATGAAGAAAAAATGTCGCTGCTAAAATGCAAGGGTGTTGTCGGTGGTTGCCAGGATCAGGACGTTTCTTTTGCCATTGCTAAGGCGTTTTGAGTGGTTTTTCACAAGTTGATATGAGGATGCTAGCCTGTTCTGGATGGTTGCTAGGTGGTTGAGCTCACGACTCAAGTCAATCCTTGAATTTAAGGCAACATTGCAACCTTTCTTATAACCGGTATTTTTGCCTGTTTTCTCTGAACTCTTTCCCCGCCGCTGACAATATTCTCCAGCTTTCCATGTTTTCACTGTTATACGGTAGAGGGGGCGCTATTACGCATCTTTTGAAATGGTACAGAATTCTCCAAAACCAAGCGAAGAAGAAGGAGAAACAAGTGATGGAGCATTGCTTACGCACATGCATATAAAACTGCCTAAAGTTACCAAATTTGGAATTGATTTATTCCAACTACGTTATGATCATTATTCTGAAGCGGCCATGGGCTTACTCTTGTCTTTTTTTTTTTTTTTTGCAGTATAACTACTATTTTGGGCCTATTTGATTGGCCACTCTCCTAAGTCGTGCAGCTTCAGGCAATATGAGGCAACTTAATTCTTAGGGTAACCAATAGTAATAAAATTGTCACTAAAAGCCCCAATACTTGATTCTGCGTGTCTACAAATCATTGTAGTCATTAGGTGTTCACCAGAAGGAAAAACATCAATTCTTTCTTTTTTCCTGCAATCTGATTTCTGTTCTGGCTCAAACTACAACAACAGCAAATTAGCAACACTACTATATTACAAATATCCTGTGCAACAGGATGAAGGAAAAAGCAGTCAGGAGACGCTGTTAGTGGGACGGTCGTAGCCTATGTTTAAGTGAATGTATGTACCGTATTTGTATGCGTGTGTGTGTGTGCACATTTATGTGTGTGTGTGTGCGCATGCATGTGTGTGTGCGTGCATGTAAGTGTGTTTGTTTGTGTGTGTGTGTGTGCATGCATGTGTGCATGTGCATGTGTGTGCGCATGTATATGTGTGTGTGTGCATGTCCGTGTGTGTACTTGTGTGCATGTATGTATGTGTGTGTGTGTGTGTGTGTGTGTGTGTGTGTGTGCACAGGGGCTCCTTGAGGCAAAAGGAAGGAGCTCTTGAGTCGATGCCAGCCGCCTGCTGTTCGCTGAAGTGAACCCACTCCGGTGGTCATGCCGATTCTTCCGCAGTGCGTCCTGCCTTGTGTAGCGCTCACACACACACACACGCGGGAAAAACACTACTTCCACTCCTGATGTAAAGTTAATAAAATAGTTCACCCAAAAATTAAAATACTGTCATTGTTTACTTTCCCTTATGACTTCACTTCTTCCACTGAACACAAAATAATGTGCTGGTCAGTCTTTTCCAGAGAATTACAATGAATAGAGACAAAAATAAGAAACAGATTAGTATGGTTCGTAAGTGAATCATTCAGACTGGTTTTGTGACCCATAATAAAAGACTCATAAATAATAATAATTTGAATATGAATAACAGGCTTTGCCAGAGGGAAAGAGCTCTTTCCTCACACACAGCTATCGTATAACTTCAGGAGACTTAATTAAATAATACAATAAATAATTAATTAAATAATTCATACTTCAAGTCAAACTTCTTCCCCACTCTGGAAATCTGCTCAATATCTGCCGTTTGAGCAGCACAGAAAACAAAAGAATATAATACAAGATTGGACTGATTTGTGGGTAAGTAAATGACAAAATTGTCATTTTTCAGTGAACTGTTCCTTCAACAGCCTGCAACTTACTGATAAATGGGGGTCCAAGTGACGACGATAAGCTCTATGCAAATAATTCTAAGCAAAACATGGTTGCGGTCACGCGTACAGCGCTTCTACAAGCTGATAAAGCGCACGATTCTGACGCAGACATGGGAGGAACCTCTGGCAGAGGCAGCGACTGGAGCCATGTAGAGTTTAGTCTGCTTTTTAAGTCCACAAGCTCAGATAAAATGACTTACGACAGAAAGCCAGATTAGGTGTTTTGTACTGTCGAAACAAGATAGATACGTTTATGTGACGTTAATGTGCACAAATAAGTTGTCAAGCAAGAACGGGGTTTACAGGATGTAATATTTAATAGGATAAAGAGCTAACACCCTCTGACTTAATATTACTGGAACACTTTATGGCAGGCGTTAGTCACCTTCCAGGCATTGTGGAATGACAAAGACAAACAACACCATCGTTATATAATTAACTACCTATTATTTAAAAATAAATCGAATTTTATTTTCTATTTAAATACATGTTAAAATGTAATTTACTCCTGTTATCAAAGCTGAATTTTCAGCATCAGTTTTCAGTGTCATTGATTCCTGAAGAAATCAGATTTTCTGCACAAGAAACATTATTAATTATTATTATTATTATTGTAATGTTAAAAACAGAGGTCAAAGGTCACTCTTCTGCCAGAGCTAGACTTGTGTATTGCCGTTACCAGTGATTATAGTTCATAAATATAGATATTTTGCTTACAAAAATTTATCGTTTCATGTCAGAAGACCTTTATTAACCCTCTGAATATACTTTGGGCTTCAAAAACTCAAGCTTAATACACTCCCATTATAAAACATGGAAGAGCTAGGATATGTTTTTTTTTAATATAACTCTGTGTTTGGCTGAAAGAAGAAAGTCATATACACAAAGAATGGCTTGAGGATGAGTAAATTATGGGATCAATTTTTAGGTGAAATAACCCTTTGTTGACTGGAAAGCTTTCTATAACTTGTTCGATCATGCCACATATTTCTCTTGGTTTTCACATCAGAGCTGTTACCCTTTAAGCTTTGTCCAATGAAACTCTCGGTAGCATAAAAATGTTGCAAAATAGAAAGTAGCAAATCATAGCTGTTTAAAAAAGGACAATCGCAACCTCCTGCTGGAACAGGAAAGACATTGACACAGGACAGAAAATGTAATGGGTTCTTCAAGTGTGTAGTCCCTCCAAAACGACCCAAAGTGAAGCAGAGCAACAAGAGGAGTCTTTTCAAAGGCAAGTGAAAAAGTGACAAACGTGGTCATGTGCGTCTAATTCCCGCTATGAAAGGAATTCAGTCTATTCTGAAGTACTGTAAGAGCATTAAAAACCACCAGTGCTGTTAATCTGCTGACAATTAGCAGAAGAGAAACTGCATAAAGCAGCGCAGCACTTAGTGTAGATTTACAGAAAACAAACGACCTCAGAACTGTGAGGTCAGTGCTTTCTGTGTGCTTGTGAATCACTTTACTCCATCCAAAGGCAGATTAACTTTATCTGAGTGTGGGTTTGTGTTTAACAAAACCAGGTATTTAATTAGGATTTAAAGAAATATGAACAATTTCACATGTGATTTCCACACCACATTATTTTTCTTAATATAACAATATGACATGAAAGTGACAAAATGATGAAAACTGTCATTTTTGGGATGGCTTATTATCTTGCTGGCTCTTGTGAGCAATTAAACGGAAAACAATGACATCCAGCAGCGTGTAAACACTGCTCCCAGACTGAAGCAGCTAACGTGGGCTGCTTAAGGATGTGTTATGATTAAACATGCAATCTTGTGGCAGGAGATCACAGAACCACAACCCAAAGGAATGTCTGGCTATGCCACAAACCTGGCATATCCGAGTCTAGCTGAGACACATCGAGTGTGGGAGTAACTAGAGGAAGTGTGTGGTCATGTGCTTAACAGGATTAAAATGATGTTAATTTGACCATAGTGTCCTACATGATGTCCCATTAAGCTCTGAGAGAATGGGGCAGACGGCCCAAGTTATTACCCTACTTTTAACATACTTTATCAAAGGACAATGAAGCTTTGTGAAAATAGTGGATAACTGACCTCTCATGTTGCTGCTTACAGACATACAAGACATAAACTCCATTTTGACATATTCTTAAGAAAATGTATACAAGAATAAAGGTCGATAAAGAATATCTTTGTAGAAGTTGCATTTATTTTCATCAAATATTCTTATTCTTATGACGACATAGGTATTGTTATGCCATTTCTAGGGTGTTTTCTGTGGTTTCTAAGTAAGCAACAACCTAGTAAGCATCCTTAAAACCCAAGCAATTGGCTCGGCAGTGTCATGGAGAAGAGTTTTTTGTAAAGCAAGTCATCTGATCACTTTATAAGAAATCACTTCATTCAGCAATCCTTCATAAGTGCAATTGCCCCCAAACTATATTTCAGTCAATGCCTCATTATCTAACCCCTGCTACACCAATATTTTCCTTCAAATGAGAATATTAACGTAGTTTCGACAGCGGCAGCAATGATTCTTCCGGATTCCTGAGAAATGATTGTATGAAACTCAAACACACCTCTGAAAGCTGAACAAAGGCTGAAGTAAACATTCGTCAGCATCCAGACAAAAGAAAACCACGCAACTGAAATTGCATCATGAAATTCAGATGAGATGGTATTTAAGTCATCTCAATGATATGACAGTTTTCAAAGTCTTCATTTTATTCTGTTTTCTCATTTATTTATATATTTATCTCATATCATGTATTTATCTCTTACTCTTGTGGTAACCTAAAAATACACAAGCTATTTTTCAACGAAAAATGGTTGAATCATGCTCATTGGAAATCTCATGTGTTCAATATTAAAAGACTTACCGCAGTAGACAGTCTAGACGCAAGGGTCATCTCCAAGTTCCCTTTCAGGCCCAGGAGTGCAGGCACCAGGATAAAGACTTCAGTCACCTCTGTGAATACCGTCCAATGCTATTGAGAAAGAGACACTTTTTAGCTATGAGTAACTAAATATTAAGGCCTAACAACACCTAGAAATCTTCTGTAAGCCATATAAGAACTAAAGCTGAGAAAACATTTTTATGACATCTGCTCTCTTTAGGTAGATTTTGAACATTTTCATACATTTTGTTAGAGTTGCCCTAACTAATAAGGCCTGCCATTTCTTTTGAATGTGACAAACAAAATGAAAGTGGAACGAAACCACAGGTTTACTCGCAGGCTTTTTTTTGATCATGGGACAAGTTACTATACATCGCAGCATCCAGTTATAAACCACACCAGATTTTCAGGCTTTTCAGTCCATAAATCACCAACATTCACTATAAATTTAATGTAGTAACGCTAACTGTAACCATGGTATTGTGGCAGAAACAGTCCAATGTTTTTACATTATTCATCTCAGGGTCGTACAACCTTTTACAAGAAAATTCAAGAACTTTTTTCAAGACTTTAGTGTTTCATACATCTTTTTCCAGCACTTCAAAGCTCTAAATGTGAATTGCATTGCTGGTTAATTTAAATTGTGCACCCTAAATAATCTGCTTGCACTCCTAAAATGTTCAGTAAGGAGCTACAGTGCTCCTAGTAAAAATTAATAATTAGTAATAAAAAAAAGTAAGTCTGGAGCCCTTCTCTTGCTTTTGATAATGAGCTGCAATTTGATAGTCTTATCTCAACGAAAATGGATTAATCTAGCCTACTTAAATGTGAAACGCACTTACAATCTGCTAAAACTTAAATAAGTCTCGAATGACGTCATAGTTCATCTCACAATGTTCTTCAATCAGCCGAGATACCAAAAGATCTCAATATGAATAACCTTTTACGTATTGTTACCTTGTACTCTAATCTTTAACTTGCAACATAATCCTAAAAACGATTTGTGATAAGATTGACTTGTTTCTGTCCATTTCTATTTGTCTAAGGAATGTTAGGAACAAATTTTCAAGCTATGAAAGAGCAACCATCAAAATCATCCTTTATGGAATCTTTGTCCCTTTGTGGAATCCTTGCATGTGAGATTAAAGCATTAAAAAACAAACACTGTTCCATTTATAACAAAGTTTTCAAGGGGAAAAGCTCTGATAACACTGAACTTATCATCCGCCAATGTTACATTTCAAGCCTATTGACGCCTTCGTCCATCTGAACCTCTTCCAAGCGCCCGACTTGAGGTGTCTGAAGTTGATGACTCTGGTAACTGGCAGGCTGTTTTTTTTCCATTAGGCTGCAGTGACTTAGATGCAATGCAGCAGCGGGCAGTATAGATCAATACATGGAAGGAGTGCTTATCTTTAGACCCATTCCCACTGGTACACAGCAATTACAGGCCTGACACTGACTAGCTAAATCAATTCTAGCAGCATCTTGTCAGCAAAGGGAGAGAGTGAGAAAGTGCGGCGGGCCCTGCTAACGTAACATTCGAGAAAAGGCGAATGGTAAACAGAACACGCAAAATAGTAGCAAAAAGCATTAGTTTGAGCCATGCAGCTTCTAGTGGGCGGGTTTTAATGCCGTTTCTTTTTCCTTGAGTCTTTGGCAGCGCAGAGGCCACTTTTAAAAAAGGACGAACATCAATTGAGAGCTGGCGCCCGGCCACTTTGTCTTCGGTTCTCTTTGACTGAATCTCCTCTACTCTGTCTATCTCCCTCCCCCAGTACGATGTTGTCTTCAGGGAACAGAGCAGTCCTAGCCAATGCCTCCATGTGCCTCCCAGGGTTCTGCGAACTTGACGCACAGCAGTGCAGGCATGCAACTGGAGGGGGGGCTCGGATTGCAGGATTGTGTAATGTTGGCTGGCAACGCTCCACAGTTCCAGCACCTTGGTCTCCAAGGCTCAGTGTATAAGGTCACAGAGGAATTCTGAAGACACATAACCAACCAAGGCTGTGTTTAACACCGGTGAACCTGCAGCGATCTACATGCATGCTAAGATTTTCAAGATACACTTGTCAATAGTGCAGCAGGTGGTTCACCCGAAAAATCATTTACTCCCCCTCATGTTCCAAACCTACTCTCAGATAAACATTCTAAAACAGATAAACATTCCAAAAAGGGTTTTTCCGGAACCATTTTAGTCATTGCTAGGGTATTGTGGGTTGCTGAAAAACAAAATGCTAGACCTTAAGAACCAAATGGTAGGTTCAGACTACAGAATATTTGTGTCTGCTATGGTAGTCGCTGTTTTATATTATGCGATTTTGAGTCCTAAATCCTTGTTGTGTTGTGGACAACTACACGTTGCTTCCCAACCAATACTGAACTGTTAAGGCAGAACTAGTGAGTGAAATGATAAATGCTAGTCCATAGAAGAAAACCTCATAAAGGTAGAAATGTTGTTGCCATAGCTCCACGAACGGCACTGAATAACGACACAAAATCATGTTAATTGTTCAAGAGGATTAGAGTGTGTTTGGCAAACAGAACAAGTCATTAGTTTGATCTTTGAGACACTAGGAGAGAAAGGAGGCACAATTTCAGCACCTGTTCCAGACCACAGTTACTCCACAGGACGTCTGGCACAAAACTTGCTGTTTGCACGTGAAATCAGTCAACTGCACTTGTGAATAATAGAAGCCAATCATATGATCAAACATTAAATTGAACAACAAAGAAATCCACTCTAAGAACAGGACAGATTATACTTGTCTGTCTGCATTCACTTCTGTCAAAGTGAGATTCCTTTGAATGTGGTAAACCTTAACTGGTTTCCTGTCAGGCCTTAATGTTTGGTCTTGTGGTAAAAAATAGCTTTTCACACATTCAAGTTCAAGCATAAACAGGTCTGACTGGAGGTTTTCTAGCACAATACATTCCACATCAGCAGACTCAAAGGCGAAATCACCAAGTCGGCTGAAAAACAAGTTTCCACGCTGGTTAAGACTGCAAAGGGTGTGGAGAGGGATCTGTATTATGTAGTGAAGTAAAACCTCATGGCTTCTACAGTGCTGAACGTGAACAACACCTAGTGAACTCTATTCCACACAATTGGTTATAAAATGTCTTTACGGCAATCCACAGGTCTACACCCTTTCCTCAGAAAACAACAATAAGTAATAAACAATCGCTCTTTGGATTTCAAATATGTGATTTCTATCTTTTACTAAGGAAACTGAGGAAGTGAGGTAAGTATTTCATGGAACAACACACCTCTTCAGAGACTCTGCACCAACTTTGTTTTTGAAAAAACCCAAGGTACAACAGAAAGTCACGTGTCCATCTGTAGAGTTGCACATTTTCAGTAGTTAGTACAGATTACCTGCCTAACAGCACTGTGGAATTATAGCAGCCAAGAGTTATTTTAGTAAAAACGCTTTTCAAAAATGTGAAAGTGTCATGACTGCCACGTTCAGCCCAAATGAACAATCTTTTTACTCACGTGTGACAGTATGAACAGCACAAACCATATGGAATCTGATCTTTTCAATTCAGATTTATGCACTTGCATATGTGATATTAAATCTGATACAGGTCGGATATTTGATATATATTGATATCTGAACAGTGCAAGATTTGCAAGAGGTCATAAGTATTATAGTGACCGCTCACACAAGCAAAACACGAGGGCTCATGTCATAAGTGATTAAAAAATCTGCTCTTTTTTCGCATCCTCATCTTTGTTTTACTTTTTCTTTCTTTTTTTTACATTTATGCATTTGGCAGACACTTTTATCCAAAGCAACTTACATTGCATTCATAAAACACATTGAATCAATTCTTGCTTTCCCTGGGATCGAACCAATGGCCTTGGCGTTGTAAAAACCAATGCTCTACTGACTGAGCCACAGGAAAGCTATAAAGTTTTAGTTTATAATATCAATGCATAAATTCAAACACTATAAATAAGCAAGTAATCACTTACTTTAATGCTCTCTGCGTTCACTTCTGTATGACAGCGTGCTGCACAATGTCTTTTTATCGTTCTTTTGCGCATGCGGGTCATTTCAGGACCATGATCTGTTTGCACTGGAATCTAATATTGGCCATATTTAAAACAACAATGTGAACAGCTATACAAAAAAAAAAAAAAATCAAATCTGAGCAATAAGTCGTAATTGAGAACTAAGGCTTGCAGTGCGAACAAAACACTTAACATTTTGCTTACTGTACTAATGTAGATGATGATCTGGAGAACTTTTGTCTTCCAAAAAAGCATAACGGGATAAACATTCTTCTTTAAAAACTCGAATAAAAATACACTGGTATTGCACAGTGGAACCCATAGAGTTTTAAACGGGGGACAGATGACTTTATCTTTATTAGACTGACCTTAAAAGAAATATACAACCTGTCAGCCAGGACGTGCTTCTTACTTTTAAACTGACCAACTGTAATCCATCTATCTATTTATCTATCCATCTATCATTTCTGTGGTAATATATCACTTCTTGAAAATAGACGCTATTAGTTCCTATTATACACCAGACACATCCTCAGCATAATAAATCAACACTATTACACTCTTGCACGTGCCGTTTTGGACAAGCGAACCCCTTGGCATGGAGCAGCACGTGTTCACTGCATATTTGTAAAGAACCTGTAGTTTCCGTTGAGCGTAGGACATACTCGTTTGAGAAACTTTGACTGATGACTTTCTGTCAATGGCATCACAAGCATGCAAAACCTCAGAATGAACCACGCTTAGTTTCACTTTTGACATTTGGAAATGTCAGGCTTTGATATAGTCATTCTTTTCAATAAATTAGACAAACAATTTGAACTTCAATTATTTTTGGATAAAAATAAATATATTCCAGAAGAGAATATTCTGATAGTATTCCAATACTAGATTTTTTCCCACATATTTTTCTCTAGAATCTTTTTAAAGATTTTTTTGTCGTCGTTATTGGTTTTATCTCTAAAATGTACACTAAACACAAGCACATTTGGTCTTACTCACCTGAACAATGTCTAGAACCATGCCAGCTGCAACTGTCCCAAACCCTGCCAGCAGGAAAGGGAACAAAACCTGGAGTCCAATGGAGAAGGATGTTTCCTTCAGTGGAGCCGGCGGCACCGGGCTTTGGTCCGTACTAGTGTCATCACTCTCATTGCTTTGGCTGGCGTTCTCCAGGAGCGCGTCCTCTTCCCTCTGGCCCTTCGCGTTGGCCCGACAGTCGAGGACCACCATGTCTGAGCGCTCGTTCTCCTGATCCGCGAGGTCCGGTAAGGAGATCATCTCTGTGAGTTCGTACTCCCCGGGAGTCTGCGGCACCTCCTCGGAGTTGTCAGGTAGTATTACCGGATGGACAGACCCGTTGGAGTGGTGGTACGCCGGCGGCGCTCCCTCCTTCTTCATCTCTATCCTCTCCGTCCCGGTGGACATGTCGGACAGTTTGTCTTGATCTTTCGACCAGAGTACCATGCGGAGGCCTTAGGATGAAAAGTGTCAATTAAGAAGAACTTAAGAAGCTTGAAGGTCTTACTTGAGCTTAGATCAGCCGTTCACCTGATCTCTGGAGATAGTTTATCCCATTAAAGACGGCTGGTGCTGATGAATGAGTCTACAGGTCGAGGAAGAGAGGCAGGTGCGTTCCCCGTCTCCAGGCTTGTGTGAGATCCTGCCTGAACTTGGGTAGCATGCAAATTATGTTCCCCATTCAAAGCTAATTTTCCTTCAATACATAACAACAGAAAGCCATATATTAGACAGTATGCAAAAAAATAAATAAATCCAAAGTTGTTCTTCACAAAAGAGACAAAGCTGATGTCCTACAAGTGCAAAACGTCACAAAAATGAACAAGAAAAATGAGTTCTGAGGGTCCCGATGAACATCCAACGCTTGTGTCTCTTGATAGCGCTTTGCTAAAACTTTCCAACCAACGCGGCAGTTGGAGGACTGGAGGAGTCTCGCTTTACACCACGTGGTAAATTGTTTTTTGAAATGTATTTAAAGGTCTCTGGAGCCAGGGTACTGTTACAACTCACTCAAATGCCTGAGTCTGATAAGGTCGACTTGACACCTGCCGAAGGGAATGACATCTATTACCACTTCTTAACCGATTAAAGGTTAAAAAGTCTACTTTCTTCAGCTCGGTTCAGAGATTGCACATAGTTATACTGCATCACATATACTTAGTTTGATTTCTGCCTCAACTTTAAATTAAATGTGAGTGAAGATCTTTTTTCTACTTTGAGTTGAAAGATTTAAGAAAATCAAGCTAAAATTCTGAAACACCTACAGAAACAAACAAAAAGAATTTTTAACATTATACATGTATAGATATGGAGAGAGACAGACAGATAGACAGACAGACAGACAGATAGATAGATAGATAGATAGATAGATAGATAGATAGATAGATAGATAGATAGATAGATAGATAGATAGATAGATAGATAGATAGATAGATGATAGATAGATAGATAGATAGATAGATAGATAGATAGATAGATAGATAGATAGATAGATAGATAGATAGATAGATAGATAGATAGATAGATAGATAGATAGATATTAAAACCGACAGTGACAAAGGAACATATTTCAGAACCGGCTCATGCAGTTTGAATGAACGTCACGGTAAGTATGACAGCTCTCGCTTTCCGCCGGATGGAAAAACTTCCTACACTGACAATAATGTGACAAACTTTTAAAAATGACCAAACATTCTGGGCGATTCTTGAGAGAAACAGGCACCCAGAAACGTCTTTTCGGCCCGGCAGAAAGAAGAGAGTATACGAGCCAACAACAATTTGCTCATTACCTCCGCGCTGAAACAAAATCCCTACTTAGTAGTCCGATCAAATCCAGCGCAGCATGGGACGACGTAAATTAACACCGCTTCACACGCATATGCTTCACTAAAGAAAATGTATTCCGTTCATTTAAGACTTATTCTAAACTTCGTGACAACTGAAACAAAGTGGCGAAAACAGTTGCTATGTTTTCCCAGTGGAAAACAGTACAAACGTGTAACAGTATCTGGCACTTTTAAAGGTTCTTCTGTGGATCTGTCGAGCAAGAACCCTAAATAAACTCCCACTGCAGGTGCACAAGGTTCCTGAGGTGCTATGCGGGGTTGTTTGACATAATAATAAATAAAAAAGTTCTTTAAGCTCTCTAAATACACTTTATACTATGCGACGGGTGGACTGAGCTTCACAAATGTCATTCTGAAGATAAACTACAGAATAAAGTTCTTTATAGAACTTCTGCTAACACGTAAAATCTATTCATTCGAATTGGAATCTTTACATTTAGAATTTTAAGGGTTTAAAATAAAACCGGATAGTTTTAAATACTTTACACAAGCGATGTATATTAGAACATTAATCACAACATGTCATTTATGCTACGCATATAAATGGTCCAAAAATAAATAACAAATATTAATTAATTAAACGGATTAATTTGTCATATCAGGTAACAAAATGTATTTTAAAGACGCAGGTAAATGAGCCTACCTTGAAATGAAGACCTGCTGTCATTCTCTTGTCCTTCGGGAGGATCTCGTGCTCTTATCTATGTTTATGGAGCCGGACCGGGATTAATCAGTAACCTCTGGACTGAGGCTGTCAACTCCGATCCGTTACATTGTTTCATTTGACACACGCTCGTTCCTGCGCATCTATATGACAGGAGGAAGTCGCTAGGCGGGCAAGGCTGACGAAAAGTTTAAATCCTACTATGGAAAACTCAAAGCTCATTAATATGTAAACAGATGCCACATGCGTTGCTTGGAGCGTCCGGTCACGCAACGTAATGAATATTCATGAACTCAAGCGTTCGAATGAATGCGATTCGTTCCTTCGCGAACTGACTAGAGCAGAGTCTAATGTTTAGCCAATCAGAAAGCGGAGCGTCATGGTATCTAATTAATATTCAAGAGACGAACCTTCGACATAATAGGTCAAGAAGGGATCGCGTGTGTGGTGATATGCGTTCATTTACAAGCATGAGGAAGCGCAGTTGATTTTAATTTAACAATACCCTGGATAATCATTGAAACTAAATAAGTTTGGCTTCCTGAAACTGTTCCCGAAGGCTGTTTTACATTCACTGCTCTCAGTGCACCTCAGTGCAAAATTAATTAATATGAATTCATCTTCATACTAGAAACTATTATGATAACTACTATTGAATTGCCAGAAATAAATTGAGTTACATGCAGGAACAAATTAAATGAATTTAAATGAATCCATTTAGGGAAAGGTGCATCTGATCCGTTATTTAAAATACAGAGAGCACTGGATTTTTGTATTCAGTTAATACAGAAAGAAAGAAAAAATAACTAAAATAATGCTAATAGATAAGAAAATATCACTGTAAAAATCCAATTTGACTGTAGGTCAACTTAAATTACATTAAACTGACTTTACAAAAGAGTTGAATCTTGCATAACATAAAAAGTTGAAAATTGTTTAAAATAAAATTGTTATAAAACGTTTTAAAGCACTGTAAAAACATGTTGTGAGAACATATTGATCATTGTTTTTTTACAGTGTGTTTATATTTACTTATATTCTAGATATTTGTACAATACATGGTAAAATATAACATTTTAACTGTGCAGAAACAAAAAGATTGACTTAAAGAACCAACAATAGAATGTTCAAACTTTTTTGAACTTTGTAACAAACTCGAGAACCCCATATAGCCAAAATAATTAGGCTCCAAAGAACTATGGAAGAATCTTTATCATTTAGTATATGATTTAAAAGTGGTATAAATGTTTATGGTAGAATATCTGCATAAGGAACCAATTACAAAAATAGTTCCTGCTTTTTTTTCTTTGAGTACATGCAATCGAAGCCTCAGCACTGAGAAGTCACAAGGCATGGCATTATTCTGAGAGCTATCAGGATGACGGGAAGCTGCTCTCAGCTGGCCAACCGGGACACCACAACATGCTTTAACCCCAAGGCATCAACAGGAACCACAAACTGACCCCTAACAAGATCCCTGGCGCTCTGTGCTCAGTAGTGCTTCTCAGGGGACAGAAAAAGTTGCTTTGAGAGTTATTATTCCGTTTGCCAACAAGAATGTCTAAGATCTAACACTGTTTCTCATCAACTCCAAAGTAGCTGCTTCTGAAAAGATCCCTTGAGTGGGATCTAATGTGTAATTTGTTTATAAGAAATCAGAAATATTGTCTCCTTCTGATGAGGGACAGACCCATTTAGAAAAGTGAATGTGTTTACTGCCCTGTCCTGTGGTCTCTGGTGACCTTATGGACCTGTATTTTGACTTTCAAAGGACCGCCATGTATGTAGTCACAGATAATCTATTGATTTGTGTTGTCAGACGGAGTTATCTAACTTGTGATGTTATTTCTTGTTGGTGGTTGTAGACAGAGTGAATGACTAAAGATGACTCAAATGCAATAATCTGTCACCATTTGTTTAACAGGAATCGTGGTGAAATATTAAAGCAGAGTGCTGATGACAGCAACGCATGACATTCTCATGAGAGTCAACCAAAGCAGGCAGGTAAACAAGTAAATCCATCAGAAGGTTTGCAACCACGTGAATTTCAGTAAGTCCACATTAGCGCAGAGAAGGTGAGAGTTTGTTGAACTGTCCTAAATTAATGGAACGTAAAGGTCACCACCTAATTAGAACAAGACCAGTCTGGATTATGAAAAGACAGCTGATTCCCAATACGAGAAAATGTCAATGAATAGAAGAGAATCTTAATTATTTGCCTGGGGAAAGTGGGAATTACAGTACTGTATGTGCGGCAGTGAAAAACAGAGTAGACTTACCTATAATTATAGATTTCAATTTTGGGGTGACATGAAACAATAACAATATACAAGACAATTACATTTTAGATTTGGCAGACACTTTTATCCAAACTGCATTCAAGAAACACATTGAATCAGTTCTTGCTTTCCCTGGGATCGAACCCATGACCTTGGCATTGCAAACACCAATGCTCTACTGGTTGAGCTACAGGAAAGACAAGATAACAAATATAATATATACTGTATATACTGTAATATATATACATATACACACATATATATACACACACAAACAACAGTTGTGCTGTTCACTATGTTTGTGAAAATTGTTATGCATATTTTTTCAGGATTCTTTGATGAATAGAAGAATTAATTTCTTTAAAAATTTAAAAAAAAATCTACTGACCCACACATGGATGATCCATGCAGATCTTTGTTGTTTATTTCTCAGTTTATACTGCATCAAATTGTTTGTGTGTGTGTTTGGCCACAAACCATTTGGCAGAAATACACTCTTATTTGGCACAAAACGTATACTTCTGCAAATTAGATTTTCAGAACATCATGTTTAGATGCGTTTATCACACCATATCTTGTTGTTTTCACACCCACAGCATCCTCTAACACAAAACGAATGGTTATATCAGCTTTATAAACCACTGTTAGCTTTAGACCGAAGTAACGTCAACTTCTACATATCTGGTTTAGTGATGTCACAATCCCAAAAGATCTTAGTGTTCATAACACCTGGAACTTCCGCTCCCTCACTCCCGGCTCAAATGATAAACGTATGCACCATAATCTAAAACCAAGGCAAACCTTATTATCTTCATAAGTGTTTCTTCGAGTGTTTTCACTCCTTCTGAGGTACAGATGAGCTGGCAAAACAAATCTATCCATAGCAACAGCATCATGACAACCACTCTCTCCTGGCAACTCTCCGGATATCTCTGCCAGATTGCTCCGCTGTGCCTTGTTTTTTTGTCTTCCTCTTAGGAATGTTCACTTGGATTTGGACAGTCAGTTACTAAAGTGTATAACTGTGTACTTACCTAGCTCCAAAACAGCTAAATAGTGTAAAACGTTTATACCTTATATCATGGTACTGGTAACACAACTACATAAAGTACACCTTGGACACAAATACTATGATTATGTAAGGGATTTCTGTATTTTAGAACAGGGTGAACACCTCACATTTGATATGACATTTGGCACCAAGGTCCAATGCCACAAATTGCATAATGGCAAGAATTTCAATTGAATTGAATCTACAGAAAGAATTGATTTTTACAGATTACATCTGTTTATTCTGGGCTGTAGTTCACACACCAATTTATGATCAAGCAAGAGAGAAAATTGTAGCGTAACATTTCATTAACCACATTACTTAAAATTAACTTAATACTTCTACCGCATTTATTAACCATAGATATATGTTGATCTCTATTGATTCCCACGGCATGGGGGAAAAATACCATGCGGCCCATCAACTTTTTGTTTGTGTTCAGCAGAAGAAAGAATGAAATTCAACAGGTTTGGAAGAGTTTTCATTTTTGGGTGAACTATCTGTTTAACTAATGAGACCTTAATGTTAGGTGTTCCCGTACCATTTCAAATGCATAGGGAAGAAACATGTAGCTACAGATCTGTAACACTGAATACAGCATGAAATATTTTATAACTAGAAACCTCATATAATGACCAACATTAGGCCCTTTCTGGAGGAAGCCAAGCATGTACAGTATTGAGCATTTATTTAATGCATCATGTTTTGCTGCTCTATGAGTTGCATGGTGATCGTTGTAAATAAATAATAGTCTTTGGCATAAAAATAGACACCCGTTGGCCTTCCTGACTTGCCCTGCTGTCAGCCTTATTGACATGTCTTACTGGAAACACGAACAGTTCGGTTTGCTTACCTGACAACAAAATGAGTCGTTTCCCATATTTCTGCTGCCATTATCTGATCGTGGGGAACTCTGTGTCTCATCACCGGTGTGCTTCGACTCGTATCTCCTGACCTTCTTCACCTTGAAACAGCACATGAAAAATCTACATTTTAACCATTTGGAATATGACTAGAATATTGGTCATTAACTCGGAAGTTAAACTCACTTTAACTAAACAAACAAACTAAGATGTTTTTTTGTAATGTGAGAGCCTGGTCAGCTCTAACTGCTGAGTTAAAATGTTCTTGTTTACTGTAATGTGAAGAAGTTCCAGGTAAAATTTTACATTTATGCAAGTTGAGTACACGTATTCCCACGGTTTTACAGATATTTACCCCATTCTTTTGGCCAGAGGAGAGAACTGTGCCTGGTTTCTCCCAAGGTTTTTTTCTTCATTCTTTCACCTGATGAAGTTTGGGTTCCTTGCCACTGTCGCCTCTGGTTTGCTAAGTCTGGGACACTTCATATTCAATATTATTATTGATTTGAATGAGAACTGAACCGAGCTGGAGGATAACATCACTTTTGACATCAAAACTTGACATCATGACATCAAAATTGCTTATGAGTTATATTGGTCTTGAGAGCATTTTTTAAACGTCTCGGTCTTGACTGCATTTGTAATCGGTTTTGTCTTGGTCTCAGAGATCACGGCTGCGAGAATATCTCTAAATTGCCAGTAGATTGTCTAATTTATTTGTTAATATCATTAATGTGGTTTGACAAAACTCATTGCCTTAATTACAATCATGTGTGTATGTTTTATTTTTTCCATCACATTTCAATTTTCAAAAACTCAATATTTATGGAGGTGTAATTGTACCAATTCAGAAGCAACTTCTGTGCCTCTGCAACACAAACATGAACTTTATTGCTATTGATTTGATTAGTAACAGCTCTATAGTGTATTATTATTTCTAACTGCATTCATTGATTAAATATGAGACATTTCCCAGACAGTAGATATGGATATTTCTATGAATTTCTCAACCAGACAAAGTCTTGATCTTGTCTTGGTCTCATCTCCACAAAGTCTGATGAACTCATTTAATAATTAATTATCATTAAAATGGAAGTGAATTAACACTGAACTGACTTCCACCTAAATTAATCATTTTCCTGTGATCAGCTGCTTTGAAACAATTTAAATTGATTGTAAATCAAGGTAACTCGATTTGTAACCTGCACTGGCGTATCTTAAAATATGTCAGTGCCATTATTTTGTTTCAAGATTTATATCAGTAATGTTTTTTAAGGCTCAATTATAAAAACTACTTATGCCCTAAATTGAGGCCTGTTTAATCTACTCCCTGTCTGTGACACCAGGTCATGGTCAACTTGTGGTCATCAAGTTCAGCCTAAGAAAAATGTCAGCTTGAATAAAACCCTCGGTCATTACCCAGTCGACAAGAACATGCAAAGATCTACCCAGTGTGTAGGCTGAGCAAATATACATGTCCTTAATGTTTTGCAAGAGCAAATATTCTGGCTGGACAAAGGTACGAATTACCATATTCCCTAGGCTAAAGTGATTTGCACATTTACAGTAAATTATATAGTAGTAACATGCTAAAAATGAATACCTTTGCAACCACTAAACAACGCTCTGGCAACCGTTTTGAATATTACGAGGCAAGTTTTTCCCAGGAAAGCTTTCTGAAAAATGCATGTTATGTTTATATTATGTATATGACCAAAAATGAAGTGGACTTAAATAGGCAAATGTCTCTTTGTGTTTGTTGTGTTTACGTCCTGGTTCCCCATGTGCTCCTCTGTTGTCATAGTAATCACCTGTCCGGTCATTATCACCTTGTTAGTCTTGTTAGCTCTCTGTAATTACCCCTGTGCATTGTGTTTCCTTCAAACTACGGCTGTTCTCATCAATACAATGTTGAGTGTTTTTGCTTGTAACCTGTGTTTCTGTCAATAAAGTGCTATTTCCTGTGTAGCCACGCCTTCATCCACCACTGACGCGTGATGATCGAACCATTATTGCAGTGATTATTCTGTTTCTAGCATGTCATAAATTGGATGGAGATGACACCCTAACCGATGATCTTAACCAAAAATTGATGCACCTCTTGATGGAAATAACATCTCACATTTATTTCCATCAGGAGGTGCATCAAATTTTGGTGAAGATCTTGTATTGACAATGCCAAAGTCTCTTCCAGCACATCCCAAAGACTTTCAAAGCTCGGGACTTAAATTCTTTCTTAAAGCTTCTCGCCCAACCCTTCTTTCACAGTTTGATCTTGATGAATCTTGACATTGTCATCTTGGAAATTGGCCACGATGCGTCTTCCTACATGGTTGTTTAAGAAACGAAAAGCTACACACTCCATCAGTTTAGGGTTATAAGAACTGTTGCCAAACATATACCTTGCTAGAAACACAATAATCACTGTAATAATGATCCAATCATAGACTCCTAAGCATTTGCCTGTTTAAATCCAAACAGTGACTTTATTTGCTGGCCAGGCAGAGCATGTATAAATATATGTAGTAATTTAATGCCACTTTTCCCATTTTATCATCTGCCAGATTTAAAAGATAAGTCCAGTGGTTTATAAAAGTAATAGCACAGCTCTCCATCCGTGAAATTTGGGGCATCTCACTTCACGAGGAGCTGGATGAATTATGTGCCAAAGTTTAATACAAACTTTGAATCGGTAGCCTTAAATATAGCAAGCACCACTTATGATAACATGATTAGTACATGCCATTTTCAGACACCATCTCTCAAATCCGTCCAGCTTTAAAGATTATTCCAGGTTAACACTCACAAATGTAGCCCTAAATCATGATTATGACAAACAGCTTCTTGGTCGATAAAGACATTTGGTTGAATTTTTCTTCCTGCTACTCTTTCCGCCCACAAATCCCATTATGTGACTTCAGCGTGTAGCAGCATGCGTTCTATTTGTTTCAATATGAGGAATGAAAATTGTTATATCACACACCTCGATATGTTATTAAATATAACAGAACATTGTTTCAAACGCAGCTTGTTGCAATTATGCTCTCTGAAACAGCAGAAAATCATGTAATGTGTTCCTCATTCTGAGTCACAAGCATGCTAGTTTAGTGCCGAGTGCAAGCATTTTCCACTTTAGACAGACTTTGCTAGATTTTGCCTCATTGTTCTTATGCCTAAACATCATTAAAGCTCTGTTTTAATACATTCAGAGCCGTGCCGCAGATAGCTTAACACAACTAATGTGGAAAATTCTCCACTGAAGCCTGGCACAGGGTGCAAAAGCCGTTCCCGACGGGTCACCCAGTGGTCCTGAGTTTAGCGAGGTCACGTGATCAGAATACTGACCAGGTGGACGGAGCCAGGAGGCACCTTGCACAGGAAGGGTTGGTTACAGAGTAGCCTGACTGCATGTGTCACATCTTAAAAAGGTACTTCAACCCAAGAACATGTCACCTCATGTGCCCTCAGGGTGCCTTCATGTCCAGAATAGGAAGTGATTCACAAATGAGAGTGTGAATCACCATGTGCCTGTTAAAGAATAATGCAAGTTTGCTTATGAAATCTAATGCAATGCAGGATTCTGTATGGTGTGTGCTATTTTTAGACCTTTAGAGACTTCCTAAACTCTTCTAGACATGTCAAAACTTTGGCTAATTAGGATATATTGTTATAACCCAAAATTATTTTATAATATATGCAAGGAACTTCAGTGATTGCAAGAATGCATAAACTGATAAACAGTGTCACCAAGCGGTAAACAGTGTAATTGCAGCCTCACCAGCCTGTGTTGAGAATCCGACACGAATCTTTCCATCGTTCAAATTGTTCACACTGCTTAAATAAATAAAAAAGAACTAGGTCGGTCTTAGTTGCCTTTCCACTAAAGTAAGGCTGGTCTGTTGGCTTTTAGAGAGGCTTTAGGCACTTAAACCCGCTGGTTAGCTAGTTAAACCATGCTAACACCTGCTAGCCAGGCTCTTTTTTTTAAATGGTATGAGCAAGATTTACGTGTTGCAGTATGATGTTTTGTGTCAGATAAATGACCTGTTCTTTCAAAAATAAAAAAATAACTTAACCCAACCCTACTCACAATGTCTTTCATTAATTTGAACCAGCTGATTGTGCGTTTGTCACATGACAAATAAAAGGCTATCCAGACTCTAGAGGCAGACAAATCATTTTTATTTCTCATTATTGATCTCTGTCTGTATTATAGCGACTTCCTATGTGGACGTGCTCATTTGGTTATTGAAAATAGGCCATTTAACTCTGTTCAAGCGAACGAAGTGATGTAGGCAATAAAAATGTGGTTCGACCAAATCAATAAAAAAGATTCGGCTCAGACGAACGACTCACGAATCGGACATGAAAATTAAGGGAATGGATGGAGAAATACACAAGTCAAACTTGATCTATAACTAATATAGCTATTTGTTCGTGATATTTGAGATTATAGCTGTTAAAAATAAACAGTCAAGACTGCTTTACTCCTTTCTGGAAAGCAGGCCAAGAGACCTCCAAGCAATCTGGAACCCAATAAAACATCAGCACTAGCCTCATTTTGCAGATTAACTGTGTAGAACCACTGCAGCACTTTTTAACTGCATCTCTGCAGTGTGTTTCAGCAGGTCTGAGCGTGGCCGACAGGACCGCGGGACACATTTCACCTCTGCAGAGGTGAGAGAAATCAATAGAGACAAATAAACCTCAGGCCAGAAGTCCACACGGTTAGAGTCGCTCCTCATTCTGTGTCAACCACCATCCTGCTCAAGACTCGAGTAAGTGAGTCACTATTTGACATTATTAAATAAAAAGAGAAAAGAAAATCCACTCTTTCTTTTTTTCCCCAGACAAGCGTGCCGTGGTGAATTTGAACCAAGAAACAAGGAAGCAAAAAGACTGGAGACAAAGTTCATTTAATGGCAAAACCACAAGCAATTGTAGAAAACCATGTATTACAGTGCTTTATTTTATTGCTATGTGCATCCAAGACACATCATCCTAAGAAAATGAGAGCAAATGGCCAAGTGAAAACATTATAATAGAAAAAGTAAACATCATTTAATGATGTTGGCCATAGCTATGATGACTTCCCTAAAGGCTTTTCAACTTTATTTCGATTCAAAGTACTGCATCTCTGAACTCTGTGTTGACAGTGAGTGTGTTTACATGCACAATCTTACACTGATTATGTTTAATAACCCAGCAGCATCTAAACACATAAATGGTTTCTTTTCTCAGCCAAAGTTCATAAACTGTTTAAGCCACAATCCTGGTGGTTTATTTTATGTTTTCATATGCAAACCAATCATTTCACATAAGTGTTTCTTGCTTTGCTGGGATTTAAAAATAAATTGAATTGTTGTGCATGCAATCACGCTCATCTTTTTATTAGTGTAGCATTAAAAACCCCATGAAATCCTTTGTAGAGGGCAGTTTTCTGTCCTTTTTGACGCATTTCCCATTGGAAAGGAAGTTGGGGTGGAACATTTCAAAAGGGGTTCTTTCCATTTTTAAAAAGCGACAAAACTCCCAATTTTCGATTTCAGGTTGTTGTTTTTTTTAAGATGAAGTACTTAATGCTACAATAAATTGCTGAAGACCCTGTAAACATTTAGAAAAGAATTGCATGTATGTGCTACAGCAGTGCAATTTACCTTTGACAAGGATGAAACTGACCAGAATGAAAGAAAAATAACCAACAATATTCACCATACAAACCAGCAAAATCTGTTCACACATCACCTCCTACACAGTTAATCCACAATGAATATCACTTTATTAATAATACCTCTGCTGTATTACTAGATGATCATGCTAAAAATAGCAGTAGATTAATTAGCAACCCTGTAAATACCCTAAAAATATCTCAAGACACCATTATAGGGAGACTGCTAAATCTGTTTCTATTTCAAACACTTATTTATTCTGTTTCTAAAGAGCGTGTGGCTGTGTTTGTGCATATGTTGTTGGATTAGCTCGTTCGGTGGGTGTTTGGCGCTGTTGGCTTTAGAAGGCAGATTGTCGTTGCTTGTAAAAATGGCATTAACAGCGAGCTTTGTGGAACTAAAATACATGTTGCTCCCTAAAATGTGCTTAGTTATTCCTCGTCAGATAGTGTAGCTTATTTGTTGGAACAGTCTAGAAACCAATAACCTTGTTGTGCTGACATTAAGCCTGAAACATAGTCTACATAAGTACATACTGTAAACACCAACTCTAGTTTGATTTCATGCATGATTGCATTAGGAAATATGTCAGCATTACATGTCACCACAAGGGACGCTATAGTAGGCATCAGTGTAAATCTTGTTTTGGAAACCATGGGTGCTAAAGTTGTTGACATGTTTATCGCTGGCTACCTGAATGTGGATTAAGACAGATGTTTGAACTAAACTCTACGGCAGGTCTTCTCAACCCTGGTCCTCGAAGTCCAGTTTCCAGCAGTGTTCCACCTTAATCAAACACAACTGAACAAGCGAATCAAGATCTTGCGGAATACTAGAAAGTTATAGGCAGGTGAATTTGATCAAGGTTGGAGCTAAATTACAGAAAAGTGGACATCAAGGGCCAGAGTTGAGAACCCTTGCTTTACGTTATCCGGCTTATTGTGCTCTATTGTGTTTGCAATGCATTGGCCAAGATTTCAAATTTGCGTAGAGCAGTGTTTGCCAACCCTGTTTCCGGAGACACACCAACACTACACATTTTGAATGTCTCCTTTATCTGACCCATCTATTTCTGGTCTTTTAGACGTACACTAGTGAACTTCCCTTCGGGGGAATCTCCGCTGCCATTTTCAAGTGCATTCAGCTTTGTTAAGTGGGCAAGGGAAGTGTTTTTGGACAGACCATCATGACAAAGAGCGACACAGACTGTCCCAATTCGAGGGCTCCTTCAAATGCGGCCTCCAAATACACCATCATTTCCTGTGAAATGAAGGATACAACAGATATATCCTTTCCGGCCTTGCCTACCCCAGAAATAATTGCGCGGCAGTGACGACAGATTTTTTTTTTTTTTTACAAACTGCCGAATTTCACTTTAAAACACAAGTATTGGGTTTCAAATTACTCAAAAAACACTTTAATGCAGTTCAAATGTTGACACATCTTACTAAGACGTGATTATACATCGTTTATATTACATACAGAAATGACCATGGTGAACATATTTTGTTTAATATAAGTTTGAAAAAAGTTAAACGTTACCGTCATTCATAAACAGCAGCTGTCACAGTTGCTAGGCGACAAGAACAATCCTGCATAGGCTAGACCGTTCCATTTAAATCACTTGAAGGTGCGTCTTTTGAATTCCGCATCCTTCAAAGGATGCAGCCTCTGAATTGGGACGCAGTGAATATGTACACTCCAGGCAGATCCATAGACTACAATGCAACATGATTGTGATGTCACTGCAGATCACGCTTAATTTGCACCCACTTCACACAACACTAGTGTATGGTATTGAGTATGAGTTATTTTGACATTTAACCTAATAATACCTGTAGCTACCTTAAGCTGACTAGTATATTGTATTGTTAACATTTTCATTTGTGCAATTTAAAAAAAATTATTTTCTCCAACAACCCAAGCATACATTCAGGCCTATAGAATAGTGTGTAAAACAAATTCATAAGGAAAAAACCGAAATAATAAACCTGCTTAATTGCGGATTCCAAGCGATCAAGGGCTTAGGGCGCTCCACTCGTGCAACATAAGCAATGGCGTACATCCAAGTGAACGAGACTGAGGGAAGTTAGTGAGGGAAGGGCATACAAAATTGGACCAGCTTTGGAATCTCTTCCAACAAGCTAATGAGTTTGATTAGGAAGACTTTGAAAATGTGCACTGTTGGTGTGCCTGCAGGAACAGGGTTGAGAAACACTGCCGTAGAATATATTTTAGGGCTTAAGGTGTGGTCACATAAATGCAAAATTTGTGTACAAAAAAAGGTCAATGCACATGAGCGAAATGGACTTCGCCAGTGAAGTTTCGCAGAGCAATGGTAAACGTGACCACACCTTTAGTGTGAAAATTACTTGATCATTGAAGGCAACTTTTTCTGAAGTGTAAAGGTTCTGTGGTTAAAGAATCTCCTCCTCTTTTACATATAGAATCTCATGGGCAGAGCTTGGGACTTGATTGACACCTCCCACTACCAGTAGGCGATCCCGGATCACGATGCTTGAGGCAGAGCAACGCGGCGTCGACATGGGCGACAGCCTTTCCCATTTTCTTTTTTCAGGATGGAAGGCTTCAACGGTGTCCAGCACTGATGGCTGATGGCCTGTAAGAGGAGAGCAGATGTTTGGATGACACCAACTGTGACAGCAACTGTGTGGTAGATAATTATTACGGTGCAACTTCCATACCTAAACCTCCCGCCACGATCATTCTGCCTCGTACTATGGCTGCGGCGAAGTCTGCTCGTTTGGTCTTTAAGGGTACTGTGTCCTCTGCTTTCAACCAAATGCCTATGAAACAAAGTGGAAGCAAACAAATAACAATGATAAAGTGAAAAATATTAAAGGTGAAGTGTGTAATATCTGCACCTCTAGCAGCAATTTGCAAGATGTCATTCTGATAAAGGCTTACATATAGTTTGCACATTAAACTGGGTATTTCAACTTTGAATAAATTACATACAATTCACCATTAACACTGTGTGATTTAAAATTTGACATAAGAAATCAGCTTTATACAATGTGTGAAAGAAAATTAACAGGCTTATACCTTATATGGTCTGAAACTGTTTTGTTTGATAGCTTTTCCTAAAGCGTCTAAAAAGGAAATAGAAATAAAGGCCTTTCTTGCAGATTAGAGCTTGTCGATTAGAGCTGACAGACTGTTTTCCATTTGCAGGATCTAATATATGTCTAATAACTAAGCCAGTAGCTTGCTGTAATAAATGCAAGGAGCATTTCTTCAAAAACTTACTGAGCTAGAACACTTTAATTGCTTTGAAAAGGAAGTTAGATTTGAGCGGCTTTCAGTGTTTCACAGATGTAGAATGTTAATTTGGCACATTATTTACATTTCTCAGTCAACCTAATCTGCCAAAAAGCACAATTATAGTCAATAACACACAAACCGGCATTAGAATGATTTACATGATCATAGAAATGATTGTTGTTTGAGAGTTGCCAACTCTTTCCTCCATTCATGTTTACATGCTTAATTGCAAAGACACATATGCAGATGCTCACAGCACTTGTGTATACAGTTGTATGAAAAAGAGTTTGCCCCCTTCATAATTTCTTCCTTTTTTTGCATGTTTGTCACACTTAAATGTTTCAGTTCTCCAAACAAATGTAAATATTAGTCACACTAAAACAAAATCCAAACCCAAATGGCCCAGTTTGAAAAAATGTTTGCCCCCTAAACCAAATACCCGGTTTTGCCAGCCTTAGCAGCAACAACTGCAATCAAGCATTTGCGATAACTTGTCTTTTACAGCGCAGTGGAGGAATTTTGGCCCACTCATCTTTGCAGGACTGTTGTAATTCAGCCACATTGTAGGGTTTTTTAAAAAGCAAACATATTTTTTAACATATTTTCACCCAGGGCCATAAAGGTTTGGATTTTGTTTTCCCGTAATTATAACAACTGTCATTTAAAAACTGCATTTTGTGTTTACCTGTGTTATCTTTGACTAACATTTAAATTTGTTTGATGATCTTAAATATTTAAGTGTGACAAACAGGCAAAAAAGGAAGAAATCAGGAAGGGGCAAACTCTTTTTCACACCACGGTATATATAAATGATCCAAACCTTTATATATATATATATATATATATATATATATATATATATATATATATATATATATATACCCAGTAATACCTTGAGATACGAGCGTCCCGACATATGAGTATTACGAGATACGAGCAAGCCTTTAGGCATTTTTGCTTAGAGATACGAGTTGTTACGTCCCAGGACTTTATTATTATTAACTATTTGCTTAAGTTACTTTATTGTATTTATTACGATGTGGGCATTGTTGTGTGGTCTGTTTTGGTTCTCTCTCCCTCTGATTAGGTTGCTAATCATCACCACCTGCAACCCATTGCTGAAAAGGTGCCTGAGACAGAGTATAAAGGGGCAGCCAGAGTTTGCCAGGAGAGACACACTTCTCTCCTGCTCCAGACTGAAACATTTTGGTGACTGTGTTTGAAACAATTGTTAGCAGTGGCTAACACCTTTGCGACCAGTGTTAGTTTGACTAGTTTAGTGTTTATCTACCCTGTGACTGCATAACCTTAAGTGATAGGTATTGTGCTCTCCTTTTCTCATATTAAGTGATTGTTGTTTTGAGGAAAGCTGAAAGCTGGGAATGGAGTAGAGTGCCTTTTTTCTTTAACCCTACCTTTTCCCTTGTTTATGGACAGTTAGGGAGTTCCTGTCTTTTATTTTATTTTCTGTATTCCAGGTAAGCTAGAGGGTCTATTAATTTAGTTAGTAACCGTTTTGTTTGTTATTTTAGGCCCTGCTCTCTAAATATTTGTCACTTGTATCCTAAGTTCTTTGTAAATTAAAACTCTTCTTTTTGATTTACAAGGTTGTGTTTTCATTCTGGGACAGGGGACTGAAGTGTGTTCCCACTGTTATTTACTCCTTATTCTTTATTTTAGCTCTTTTACTTTTGCTACTTTCCCTCCTAACCCTAGACGGGAGGGGAACGTAACAGAGTAAAGATTTGAGATACGAGCAGCTTACAGACACCGACACTAGGTGTTCGAGCACTCGGAGCCCACGCGCCTCACTTATTCACT
The DNA here is from genome assembly GCA_037043235.1 of Rhodeus uyekii. NCBI lineage: Eukaryota > Metazoa > Chordata > Actinopteri > Cypriniformes > Acheilognathidae > Rhodeus > Rhodeus uyekii. The sequence continues at coordinate 1,338,397 of JAWRVZ010000132.1, forward strand.
TCATGTGTTCGTCAACCTCATTGCGCATCTTCCGCGAGTCTTCCTGGGGTGTGTGTTATATACATTTATGGGGTAATTGCATATGATCTCCACTAGAGGGCCACCTTGGTTTTACAGCAGGAGGTTACCGGGGGCGACGACTGATTCATGAGTATTAAACTGGGAGCAGCAGGAGTTATGTGTGTTCAATAATAATAAATATGAGGTTCTGACGCATACATTATTGTGCGTGTAGTCTATCGAATACACTACACGGGAAGAAACACTACACTTCTGTATTGTGTTTGCGTTATCTAATAACTTACATAATCTACGCTATCCCTCCCTCCTCCTCCTCCTCCTCCTCCTCTGCCGCTACTGTATCGTCTGTCTCGAAGGTAAGAACTCATAATTAAAACCACATTTTATTTTATATCACAAGAATCCTTATACGCTATAATTTTCTGTGTGTGTGTATGTCTTTATAACAATTAAAAACAAGTTTTTTTCCCATTTTATTAGCACTAATAAGGGAGTCTTTTAGAGGGCCGGAACGGATTAATTTTTTTTCCTGTTATTTCTTATGGGAAAAAATGATTTGAGATACGGGCAACTTGAGTCACGAGCTCAGTCCTAGAACGGATTATGCTCGTATCTCAAGGTATTACTGTGTGTATATATACACACATATATATATATATATATATATATACATACATATACATACACATATATAAAATAAACTGCAGAGTTGACTTTATGGTATTCAAAGACCTTGAGCAATCAAAAGCTATGCAATATTCAGTCAGGAAGCTGCTTTAAAAGGTAACGGTCCATGTAGTCAGTGGACAGCAAGGCTGCTCGCTGAGTTTGTTTTTCTCCGGTGATTTTAGTTAAATCATTTATTGATGTTTTGCTGCAAATTTGGCAATTTGAATCAGGATCAAAGTGTCCAACTTGAATGAGCAATGAAGGGTCTGTCAACTTTGGACAGGATATTGATTTCAGCCCTTGGCGTGCAACACTCGGCTCTGTTGTTGGCTCAAAATCTAACGCTTTTTCTGTTGAACGGTGTTGCCCTTTCACTTTTTCTGATGCCAAGCATACTTTTTATTCAAAGGCAAACTCATATTGCATTCAAACAGGTGGCGGGGTCCGTCCTGGTGCCTGTTCATTTGGCAAAACATTAGAAAACATACTCTTCTCGACACTCAATAAGCAAGGATACATTGTCAAGTTGGATTTTTAATAAATTGCATATCAATCTTGTCAACAAACGGGCAAAAATATAACCCTCTCTGTGTTAAGACAAAAGAGCAGATGGGCTCAACTATCTATGAGGATGAGCTATGGATAACGGATGACAATGTGCTTCTGAATAGCATCATTTAACGCCCCCCTTCCTATCCCACGATCTTATCGCCCAGTTATATTAGATTGGGAGACTTGTACGCGAGGGCTTTTATTGCCGGTGGCGGATTCGGCAGAAGGAAATTAGATAGCGAGGCTTAATCCCCCGTGCTGCTCTGTGAACAGCGGCTCACGCACCTGTTGACTGACACATGCACCAGTAATGGAATAATTAAAAAAAGAGAGAAATGATTCATATGGCAGTGCACTAGGTTCATTTGACCTCTTCGCTGCCCACTCACGATAGCAACTTTTTTTTACGCCCTTGGGGCCAAAAAAAAGTTTGTGCAATTTTCCCATCTACTGAATCTGATTAGAAAAGATCAGATTTGAGCGGAAACGAAGTAGAGGAAGAAAAAGCGTGAGAAGCCGGAGAGAAATCAATAACTCATTTCAGCAGGTCTTACGTTTTGTCACACCTTGTATCTTTCTATCCCTGTTTTTGGGTTCATCCAAAAATAAAAACGTAATGATGATGTACGCATGTTTTATGTACACACTTCGCATAAAACAATTTTTCTTGGAGATTTCACAGATTAATGCACAAGCAGCGTTGATCTAATTTGGTGTCTCTATTCAGGTTACAGTATTCACAGAGATTCAGCGCTCAGCCTATTTTTTTGCAATGCGATGTGTGCTGAAAACCATGTGGAAAATGCATGTGAAACCAGATCCATGTTTGCTCAAATAAGTCAAGTTTCTTGATTTTTAAGGGCAGCTGTCTATCATTTTTAACATGTTACTACTTAAATGTTTAGAGAATATCCCTTTGCAAAAGTAAATGGAATGTTTCCTTAATGTTCGCATCACCAAGAAACAGTTTCTAGAAAACATCCAAAAATAACGTTTTCATAACGTAATGGGAACGCTAGCATTCTTAGAACATCTTTTGTTAGCTGGGAAAGTTGTTAGCTTAGTAAGACTATTTTTAATGCCCTATGAACCTATTTATCAATACAATATTTTGTAATTAAGCCTTTTATGTAGTAAAGTTCAAAAGATTGATGTCGGTAAATGTTTTGAATGTTTTGGAAGGAAGTCTCTTCTGCTCACCAACCAAGGCTGCATTTATTTGATCAAAAATACAATAAAAAAGTAATATTGTGAAATATTATTTAAATATATTTAAAAATCGAATTTATTTCTTTGATCAAAGCTCTACTCCAGTCTTCAGTGTCACGATATTTGACAGAAATCATCTTAAAATGATTTCTGCTCAAAAAACCTCTTATTATCAACATGGAAAACAGTTGAATAGATGATTTTTCATGAATAGAAAGAACAGCATTTATCTGAAATAGAAATCTTCTGTAACACAATAAATGTCTTTACTATTTAAAGTATCCTTGCTGAATAAAAGCATCACATTTCAAAAAATGACCAGAAACTTTTGAACGATAGAGTAAAGTAATAGAGTGAATTACTCACCAGTCACACAAACAGCACTTTCTATCCAAATCTCCAGACCATTTTACAGCTTCAATTTGAAGTTTAGGTGTAGTGCTCTTTGACTAGATTAGCTGCCATGTGGATTTAAATGAGATTCCCTCTCATGTAAATTAGATTACATGATGATTGTGACACTTTCCACTACACTACTCATGTTTACAGTGGGAAACAGACCAGAGATATATACTATTATAGTGTTGATATGTCTAGCTAATTTACCTTGGTTGGTGTCAAAGATGTTAACGTTCTTGGTAAACTTTGAACTTTGGTGTATTCCTCCTTGTCTGAGCCCTCCTAACCAGCACAGACGCCCAGCGCTGTCCCATATGACCCCAGAATAAGATCTCTTGCAGAGAAGGCTGGGCAGGGAGGACCAAGAGCGATTCTCCATGTCGAAGACTTCAAACGCCTTCACCAAACGCTTACACTGACGTCCACCTGAAGGGACAGAGACATTGGTGATGACTGGTTATTTATGCATGGGGAAAACACCAAATATTTGGTGCATTTAGAAGAAAATATTGAATTGATCCTTTTATATATCAGATTTAGGTGGGCATTTTTCAGCATTTTTGTCTCTTCAACTACAACGAGGTCAGGAACACAAATACACACACACACACACACACACACACACACACACACACACACACACACACACACACACACACACACACACACACACACACACACAGTATTTCACGTACAAGGGGAGATTACAGATACAAAGGACTCTTTCTGCTCAGCAAACCTGCCACGTAGATCTTGGAGCCCAGTAGGCAGACACTGGTATCGTAGCGCGGGGTGGGCATGGGCGGAAGGAGCGCCCACACGTCCTTGCGAAGGTCGTACTGCTGGAGAACACTTCGAGGCAGGAGGTCTGCTCCCATTCCCCCAACAGCAACAGCTCTGCCGTCTGAACGGAGGTCAAATGAAGGTCTTTACTTTGAACAAAGAACTCTTGAACAAAACAGTCTCTCACCTTACCATATCAAACACTCAATGAGCAAATACATGTGCTGACAGAACTGTGGCTGAAAAGAGGCGACATTGACATGGTTTGGTTTTAAGAGCACATAAAATACAATGATTTACATTGTTCTTTAATACATGTTCTTGCTTTTTATTGTGCACAATTCATAACATTAGACATTTTTTCATACATAAACAGTATATATATATATATATATATAGTATTTATATTTATCTTCATAATATATAATATAATCATTTTAACTATTTTCCTCAAATAAATTATATATATATTTAAAATGTAGTATTGTAATACCAATATTTATCTTAATGAACATTTTCCATTACATTCCTTCCAACTTCACATTTTTTTATTTAATTATTTTACACCTTTTATACACAAACAATATTATTATACAATGTATTATTGTAGAATTCATATTTATCAACATAAATATCAAAATTTTTACCATCCTAAAAGTCTAAAAACTTTCCTGTTGCTCAAACAGTAGATAGTGGTGCTTGCAACACCAAGGTCATGGTTTCGATTTCCAGGGAAAGCAAGAACTGATGTCAATATGTTTCTTCAATGCAATGCAAGTCGCTTTGGTCAAGTCGCTTATTTCATTCTTAATGTATAACATTGATATTCATAATAAAAGTTTACATTTTTTCCATTATTTCCCTCCACCTTGTGAGACACTTTTCACTGTCCAAACAGCTACAAATTATTTATTCAATTCTTTAATATTTCTTGATTGTATTGTTCACAATTCACCATATTTAAATTATATATACAGTATATATATTCTACAGATTCATTGAAAAAATAGAATTAGGAACATGTATTAAAGTTTTAAATACTTTGAAATAATATATATATATATATATATATATATATATATAAAGATAAATTATAATATGTATTATTGTAATATTTATTATTTATATTTTTGAATTTATATAGCAGTTTCCATGAAGGGCCCTATACTTTTTCTCATTTAATAATTGAATATATTTGACTTGTAAATACATCAGACTATGGAAATGACATTTGTAGTGAAGGGTTTCCATGGTGACCTTAAAGCCACAAGAGGCTTTTTTACCTTTAACAGTGACAGAAAGCCCCATGGACGCCTCTCTGAGTGAGCATCTCTTCCTCCATTTGCCTTCTTCTGTGTTGTACGCCTCCACGGCCTTCAGGGGGCGCTGGTCCTTCCCCATCCCACCGACCACCAGCAGCTGTTTACCCAAAACGGCCACTGCTGCCCCGGCCCTCGGCGTTGGCATTGGAGGAAGACTGAGCCAGCGGTCCACCTCGGGCGAGTAGAGCTCAAGAGCGCTGGTGGGTCGACCCGAGGCATCGCAACCCCCCAGCATATAGAGCTGCCCTCCGACATCAGCCAATGAGTGATACACCCGGGCACTAGAAAGACATGCCAGGCTCTGCCAATGGAACTCATGCGCCGAGGGCACCGTCATCACCTTGTCCAATCGCTGTGGTTTTTTGGAGTCAGCTCCTGTAAAACATCAAGAGTAATTAGTTGCCACACATGGCTAACTCTACATTCATCCCACGTAATGTTTAGCAGTCACTGCTGTAGCCGCTGTGTGCAATTCATACAGCAATTATGACAGTGTGTACAGCGATTACAACATTTGCAATAACAATGACAATGTCCATATATTCTCATACTGTCGCCTACTACTCCCAAGACTACTTGACTCATCTCATAACGCCTCTGAATATACATCAGGCATTATTGGAGTGCATCTCACTTTTCCAGTCTGTTCCATCTTTCTTCCAGAACATTTGGTCTAATATTTTATAGCAGATGTTACATGTATTTAAATGTACTTGCAGTTGCCATTAGCGAAAACTGTCTTGATAAATCAAATAATCAATTATTTATGAGATTTATCAGATAATGGCCAAATGCTTTTCTTAAAACAAAGTGCAAATTCTAAATTCTATATAATATTCTATGTATTTCCTCCAAATATAATATTTACGATATAAATTGCAGATTAGACAACAACAGAAAGAGCAATATAAACAGACTAAAATAATATCTTAATACATAAATAAAATAAAGATTTTTTGTTGTTGTTGTTGCTTTGGTAATTGAAATATTGTTAATAAGGTTAAAAAGATGTATGAAAATCACTAAATCTACATCTGAAATGAACACAAAGGAAAGCTAAATAGAAACAAAGAACCAATAAAATACCTAAAACTAAAATATTTTTATTTTATACTGATTCACGATTTATGCCAGTTAAATGGGACATAGATATACTCTAGTGCCTGCTAAAAACAAAAATGTTTATTGAAAGCTTGTTGTCTTTCCATTTAGCACTCTTACATACATAGTGCTAATTGTATAATAGTCCACAATTATTGTGTAATCATATTAAGAGAAATAATAAGGGAACTAATTACAGAAGGCTAATGCATTTCAAAGACTTGAACTCAGAAAGAAAAGCTCACTGTTGTTCTAAACGGCTTACAGAGAGGCACATTTTGTGTTATTTATGGCTGTAAAGTCCACGGCTTAAGTTATGCAAACACTTTATGTTCTATTTCCATCCGAGTGGAGGCAGTGATATGGAAGGCGGCCCAGAATAGCATCATCACTTGATTCAATTGATGCAGCCAATTTCACACAACTGTTCTTCTCCCCTCAGCTGTGTACACAATGAGCTTGAAGTGGGCTGTTGTACCGAGGCTTAGCATCCAGCAGTATCCAGGCAACCGTGGTCTCTGTCTTTCCTCGAGAAACAATTCCCATGCTTCCCCTCCAAACCTTGCTTGCTTTCCCAGAGAGCTTTCAAAACCAATGCATATAATGCTGAAAAATTACCAGCTGTCATTTAAGCAGATGTCAACAAATCACACATTAGCTTCAAAATAAAACCCAATTAATATTGAACATCCGGTTTGTTTCTTAACGAACACAACAAAGATGGTTCTTTACTGAAAGGACACAAGCCATCTTTCCTGTAGCTCAACCAGTAGAGCACTGGTGTTTACAACATCAAGGTCATGGGTTCGATTCCCAGGGAAAGCAAGAACTGATTAGAATGTATTCCATACAATGTAAGTCACTTGGGATAAAAGCGTCTGTTAAATGCATAAATGTAAAGTGTAAGCCAGTACCAGTAGGCTATTTGTAAAAAAGTACTAAATAATTTGTGGTCAGTACGATAATAAATCTTTTTTATATTAAAATTTACTTTTTTTTCCCAAAAGGATGCAATAAATGAATCAAAACTGACAAAAAAATTCTAATAACTTTCTATTCATCTAAGAATTCTGAATAATAATTAATAATAATATGCAAGGTTTACTGAGGAGCAAATCAGCTTTAGAATGACTTCTGAAAGATCATATGAGACTGAAGACTGGAGTAGAGATGCTGAAAATTATACGCGTCTATATATCTATATGTAAAGAAAACATAAATGTACTACATACTACAATGTACCCCGATATAATAAATATTATGACTTGTCGTAAAAACAGACCTAAATATGACCTAAATTGTATTTTTTTGTAAACGTCTCATTTACGTGAACTGGCTTCTTTGTGCTACTCATTCAAGTCTCATTGAAAACGAATGATTTCTGCGTCCTTGCACTTTACAATACAGTGTGCCCTTAAAAAAGTCAAAAGTACGAAAAATTGGACTGGCGAAGCTACAATCTTTATGAAAACAGTCGCTGAAAAAATTGTTGTAAAGTTGGTATTTCTACTAGTCGTCAACGCTAGAAAGTATGAAAAATCCCAGAGGACACGTCTCAATTTACAAGACCTTCATTCCATTCATAAATGTTCCCATCTCAACGGCCGATCGGGTGGATGGCGAGTCCCTGATGGGTTTCTCTGAAAAGCTGATCACCGACTAGAAGTGTTTGGCCGCTCTGCTCTCATTGAAAGCCATCAGATAGTACTTTAATGACGATTAAACTGGGTTATTACAGGTTGAGAGCTCTGGGCCTCTAGTGATTGTGTTAACTACACAGGGACCCCTGAGAGAGGTGAACACTTCATCAAGTCCAATCACAGGGTAAAATGAGGTGATCGCTCAATGTCTCTTTCTCTTGTGCTTTCACACGGGTTCAAAATATCACTATCTCTGTCATACTTTCTCATTTTCTTTCAACATATTGCGGTGTTAAGGGTGCTCGCAAGACCAAAATACTGTTTCTCACATATATTAAGCATCAAACAAGGAGCGATCGATTGCAAGACTATGTGAAAAATCCCTCAAGTTCTGAGAAACACAGTTGAAAAGACCAACATAGCAAGAATACTTCAAGTGTCATAAAAAATGCAGTAAAAATAGCAATGTTTTGAAATATTTTTACAATTTAGAATAACTGTTTTCTATTTGAATAGATTTTATAATTGATTTTTTTTCTGTGATGCAAAACTGCATTTTCAGCATCATTGCTCCAGACTTCAGTGTCACATGATCCTTCACAAATCATTGTAATATGACGATTTATAGTTAATAAATAAAATAAAAAATGTGAAAAAGTGTTATTTATTTATCAAGTGCTCGTCCCACAGCTCGCAAGTGAAAATCAAAACTTTTAAGAGACAGGCAATTAAAAATCACAAGAAAAGAAACCCAACACCAGGATCTAGGCTTTTTAACTAGTCTAACCAGCAAGTCTCCCTTGGTCAGCCAGCCCTTTAATGCTTTTAAAAAGTTGATGACACCCCGCTAATCTACGATACAATCCCTTTCCAATACGAAGAAATGGATCTGCTTCCAATTAGACGCTCTGATGCTCAGTCACTTGCAAAACATTGTTCTTTGAAGAGCGTTTGTAGTGCAGATTATCAGTTGAGATTTAAATAAATGTTTCAGGTAACAATTACAAAGAGCCACGAAGCTGAGCCGGGCGAGTCGTAACTTGGGGAGATATTCTCAGATGTAAATTGACTGTCAAAGACGAGCTGAGATGAGAAGGCTTTTTTCTCTGAGTCCGCCCCTCTGCCTTTCTTTCTCAGCCTTTGTATTCCAATCACAGTCTTTCACCTGGGGTTTCGACTATCTCCACCATCATTTACAGGCCAAGCTGTCGTACGTTTCAACCGCGAGAAGACAGGAACTTGAAAGAAAGCTCAAGGAAAGACACATTTCTCAAGTCCTGTTTCTCTTCCCCTTCCCCCTCCACCTCGACTCAGTATGCAGAGATGGGTTGCCATAGAAACAATGAGACCATCTCGAGATGTGGAAACCGGGGGTTCTGAGCGGAAGGCTTCTTTGCTTTTAATGATGCATTAACAAACAAACAAAACTCACAGCGATCTTACCCCTTTGACCCGAGCTGGCGTTCTCTTGTTAACGTTCTCTTGGCATGTCTGGCAAATCGCATTAATTGCAATCTGTAATGATTTGCTCCGCCACGTCTTCTTCTTTTGGTTAATTAACTCCTCGAACAGCTTGAGATCAACAGTAGGCCTACAAGCGCCCACTGAAGTCATTTACAATCAGTGTGCATCCTTTTCAAACTTTTAATTAGTTAGTCTCCCATCCCCAATACATAACTTAGGCTTATTTCTGCACCTCATTGTCTCCTAAACCTGAGCTAATAGCTACGAGTATGATCCAATAGACTTTACGCAAATGATCCATTTAAGGTCCTCTTGTCATTCTCTCCTCTAGTGAATCCATAAGGCCCCAGCAGGTAAGCGTTTATCGACTTCTATTTAATTAGCCTCCCTGAATTCAAACAGCGCAGATTCTAAAGTCCACAGAAGTGCGGTTCTTAATCAGAACAAAATGATCCTGGGAGGGTTTATCTACCAAGCGTTGTTAAAGTTCTGCGGGGGATTCATTTAAATTTACATTTGCTTTCAGTATGAAATAGGGTTGAGCGTTTTGACAATATACTGTACTGTGTGATCTGTCTCAGCGGGATGAACATTTACAATATATCGCAGTATATATTTGCATGGCAATCAGTGGACAGGACTGTATAATGAAATATGGAAGTGATGTGGAGTGAAACATGAAGTAATGCAAAAATAAGGGTTTCAAGCGCGGCCAGAATTCTACATCGGAACTAACACTGGCTTACATTGCCTAACAAAGGAATAAACATAAGCAGAGCATCCTTAAGATTTTACCAGCGTCAGAAAAAAGGAAACTGACTGTCTTTGTTATAGATTTCTTTAGTATCTTTTAAATAATAGTCTATTCATGTTTAAAAAGAAGTTCAGTTCTCATAAATAAAATATACTGTTTAGAAAAACATTTTTAGAACATAAAATTTGGAACTTGGATTTGGAACTATGCATTTTATATTATTAGCATTACTAATCCATTTGATTTGTAATATTTCTGTCATGACAGCTCTCAGAGTGTTTAGCAAGGTAATGGATATGACAATGTTGATATGTTTGGTCTTGGCGGAATAGATCTGCTGCTGCTGTAATTCCTGCTATTGTTAGTTAATGCTGCTGCTGTTATTGTTTATGTTAATGCTGCTGCTGCTGCTATTGTTGCTGCTATTGCTGCTATTCCTGCTGTTGTTGGATATATTCCTGCTGCTGCTGCTGCTGCGGTTGTTGGTTAATGCTGCTGCTGCTATTCCTGTGGTTGTTGGTTATTCCTGCTGCTGTTGCTATTGCTGCTGCTGCTGCTTCTGCTATTCCTGCTGCTTCTGTTGTTGTTTAATGCTGCTGCTATTGTTGCGGATATAATCCTGCTGTTGTTGGTTATTCCTGCTGCTGCTGCTGCTGTTGTTGGTTAATGCTGCTGCTGCTATCGTTGCTGATATTGCTTCTAAACCTGCTGTTGATGGTTATGCCTGCTGCTGCTGTTGTTGGTTAATGCTGCTGCTATTGTTGCTGCTGCTGCTATTCCTGCTGTTGTTGGTCAATGCAGCTGCTGCTATCGTTGCTGATATTGCTTCTAAACCTGCTGTTGATGGTTATGCCTGCTGCTGCTGTTGTTGTTGGTTAATGATGCTGCTATTGTTGCTGCTGCTGCTGCTGTTGTTGTTGGTTAATGCAGCTGCTGCTATTGTTGCTGATATTGCTGCTGCTGCTGTTGGTTAATGTTGCTGCTGTTATTGTTGCTGATATTGCTGCTATTCCTGATGTTGATGGTTATTCCGGCTGCTGCTGCTGTTGTTGGTTAATGCTGCTGCTGCTGCTTTCGTTGCTGCTATTCCTGCTGTTGTTGATTATTCCTGCTGCTTCTGTTGTTGGTTAATGCTACTGCTATTGCTGATATTGCTACTGCTGCTATTCCTGCTGTTATTGGTTATTCCTGCTATTCCTGCTGTTGTTGATTATTCCTGCTGCTTCTGTTGTTGGTTAATGCTGCTGCTATTGCTGATATTGCTACTGCTGCTATTCCTGCTGTTGTTGGTTATTCCTGCTGCTGCTTCTGTTGTTGGTTAATGCTGCTGCTATTGTTGCTGCTGCTGCTATTCCTGCTGTTGTTGGTTAATGCTGCTGCTGCTATTGTTGCTGATATTGCTGCTGCTGCTATTGTTGCTGATATTGCTGCTGCTGCTATTCTTGCTGTTGTTAGTGCTGCTGCTATTCCTGCTGTTGCTGTAGTTATTCCTTCTGCTGTTGTTTAATGCTGCTGCTGCTATTATTGTTGTTGTTATTGCTACGGTTGGTTATTGCTGCTGCTTCTGTTGCTATTGCTGCTGCTATTCCTGCTGTTGTTGGTTAATGCTGCGGCTATTTTTGCGGATATTGCTGCTGCTGCTGCTGCTATTCCTGCTGTTGTTGGTTATTCCTGCTGCTGCTGTTGTTGGTTATTCCTGCTGCTGCTGTTGTTGGTTAATGCTGCTGCTATTGTTGCGGATATTGCTGCTGCTATTCCTGCTGTTGTTATTGCTGCTGCTATTCCTGCTTTTGCTGTAGTTATTCCTTCTACTGTTGTTTAATGCTGCTGCTATTATTGTTGCTGCTGTTTTTGATACTGCTGCTGTTTTTCCTGCTGCAGTTGGTTAATGCTGCAGCTGCTGCTATTCCTGCTCATGTTGATTAATGCTGCCGCTGTTATTGCTCTTGCTGCTGTTATTCCTGCTGTTGTTGGTTATTGCTGGTTTTGTTGATGCTGCTGCTTTTATTCCTGCTGTTACTTCTCCTGCTGTAATAACCCGTAACAGATCTATACAGGTGGAGCTGGGGAAGGTGGAGGATTTCGGAAAGTATGCTGCAACTACTACAGCAAATACTGACCAAGTATTTGAAGGCTGAGCTGTGAGCTCTTTGGCTACTGATACAGCAGGAACCAATCAGATCTGCCATATATTGCAAGCAGATTGAGTTTAAAAACAGCCTGCGCCTTTAAAAACTCCTTTGCATGACAGAACTTCATGATATGTGAGTGTTAGAACTCGAATAACATCCGATATTCCAGTAACCTTTAAGAATGTTTATTAACAAAAATGTTAAATGGAAAACTGTATATGAGAAACTGAAAAGAAAACTGTATATGAGCACACTCCAATCTTGAATTACATGTCAAAAAATACAATTTATTCAGGGAATGATAATTAAAAAATATTATTGGAGGTTTTCAGAAATATTAAAATATTCAGCTCACAATTATTAAATCCACATCTATAAAGAAATACTTTAGCGTTACTGTTTTGGGCATTTTTTAAACTGAAGCATTAAATAATGTGAATGTTTTTACTTTCCACTACCAAGTTCCAAATAAATTTTTTTTATAAGATTTATAAGAAAATATGTATTAATTTGTAAACTATTTAATTCACTGGACTATTAAAAAAAACGTATCACCATATATATATATGGTGATGCCTTTTTAAAAATAGTTTAGTAAACAAACACACACATACATATATCTATAGGTAGTGATACATAACAGCATGGTAGAAAATGGCTCATCCAGCAAAATAAACTTGGTCCTTCCTCCCACACATAGTATCAAACGATCATGATATAACAGCTACATACTATACCTAACCTCTTCTGTATTCTTCTGGTGCTTCCCAAATCCTTTGTGCTCATTGTCTGGCCAATGTCAACTGTAGCAGAGCAGATCATTTCCATAGCAACCCTGAATTCAGTGCACGAGAGCACAGAAAATAATGCAATTCTGCCGTCGCCATTCCCTGGAGGATTACATAAAACGCGTTTGTCTTTCCGTGACGATTTTATATTCAAAACTCCCTGTAACATGCTCTCCCCAAAAACTCCAGCTAACTTAGGTGGTGTAATAAAACCGAGAGATATCTAGGTCAGCCCCGGACAAAACTATAGCTGCTGTATTGATTCAACAAATTAAACTATGACTTCTGTAAAAGACCTTTGATCAGACGGAGTGGATTAGATTCAATTACGAAGGCCTTCAATGTGCCATTTGAATATAAATGCAGTGGGATAATAATGTGGATGAGACTGGTCCGAATGAGGATTCGCCAGGAAGATTACAATTGGGAGCTGGGGATGTATTTCTCTAAAGCGAGAACCAAAAGGTCTCATAGCTAATTGCTATGGAAATACCTTCCTACAATATGAATGAGACCAAGGCCGTGGATCCTTAATCAGCAGACCGGCTATTCCCCGCGGTGTTTAAAGACACCAGCACGGTGAGAAATCACTGAAGCTCAACTCTGAAAACTTGGCAGGCTGTCACTGCAGCAGACAGTTAATATTTGGAGCCAGTGGATATTATGCAGTCGCAGTTTAAGGCAGGCTGAAACAGTCTTCAGAAATTGGCTGGTCTGAGCCTTGGGGGAAAAACTTGTAGAGCAAATATTCCCCCTTTTGAAAATGCCCTGCAAGAGAGCTGCAAGTCAAAGTCCGCTAACCTTTAATACACTTTATCAGATGCATTCAAATGAGAAGGCTGAGTGACTGCTTGCAATGGCACTGACCTTTCAGGTAGACGGATGCAATCCATACTTAAAGACTTGTCTCGGATGAAGCAAAGTGTGACATCTTTAACAAAGGGCGAGGGATCTCAGGATATGTGCAAAAATACTAGTACTGCTATATTTGTTAAAAGACAACGCACAAATTTTTACTAATGTCTACTAACTAACATCCAATTCAATAGGCCCACCTGACATTCACAAGTATGCTGTAAAAAGTTACCTTAAAGCTAGGGTAGACAATCTTTGGATTGGCTAGCAATAGTAAGTTAGTTTTGAAAAGCATGAGATCTCACCCTCTCTTCAGAGCAACTCCAAAACCACACCTTCTTCATAACACATGAACGCACACGGCAGAGTTTGCACAGCATCACAAGAGACAGTGTTAAATGGCCTCATGTCTCAAATAAATAATGAACATAAACAACTAAAAGAATTGTATCACCTGACTGCTGCAGATTAATTTCAGCGATGATGAAAATGCATGAATTTGCGTCATAAACTTCTCAAAGTATAGCATAATGATTCCCATCTCTTTCAAATGATAGTAGTTATGGCGTGAACGCAGCATAATCTAGCTGTTTTTGTAAAAGGTGGCTAACTCTTTCAGTTGTGGTGCTCGGGGACTGACGTCTGTCTAACTCCGCAGAGCATGAAATGCTCTGATGACGTGTGAAATACATATACGCCGACAAGCAGTTAGGACATCGTATTGGATACAATTTTTATAGAACAACACACAGACGTTATACCAGTGGTTCTCAAATAGTGGGGCGCGCCCCCTTGGGGGGGCACGGAGCAATGCCAGGGGGGGCGCGCGTGACCCTGGAGTACATGCTTTTTTTTGCCACGGAGTAGGTTTTCTTGCACTGAACAAGAGCAGCATATATGAAGTTCAGATAACCATCCCCTCATCCTTTGACGTGTACGATCACACCAGTGTTCATATGTGTCACGTGATCAACAGCTCAATTCACACGTGTTTTCACGCGTTATCTGGCACTGATCCAAAAAAGACGCGCTCAGAGCTTGTCATTTATCACAACAATTCAGTGTTTTCAACCACATAAGGTTTCTTTTAGGTTTCAACAAGTTGAGCCAACAAGTTGGTGACTATTTTGAATAAAAAAGAAAAACTAAATAAATGTATTAATCTATTATACAGCGCGTTTTGTAACTGCGGTGTGCCACGTGATCAGCATGACGCGTTGCCATGGAAACCATAAGGCGAACGTTCCAAAATGGGGGGAGGGGGGGCGCGCGAAATGTTTACCTCTTCCTAAGGGGGGCGTGACAGAAAATAATTGAGAAACACTGCGTTATACATACATATAAATAGCAATACATCAACTTATCTTAGTGTTGGAAAATGTTTCTGGAACAAACCACCTACTTTTGTGAAAAGTGGTTGATTCATATCAGAATTTAGTGATTTTGATTTTGTGTTGACATTAAAGGCACTCAACATAAAATGTCAAAATGAATCTATTCAGATATGAATGGACCACTTTTCACAACACCAATCTATTCCTCTGTCAATAACGACACAAGGAATTGCAAAAATAATGACCCTCGAAACAGATAGTCAGAATCAGAATGAACCAAAGCTCTTTTTTCATTGAATATCCTGTTGTACTTGTAAATAGACGATTTCATGTTACTATCATTTATAAAATACCCGTAAAAGCCACAGCGTTAAAGTTGTAATGCTTTAGTTCTAGTCTGTGCAAAAACGTCCATTGAATGTCATCACAGCGCTCTGTTGGAAAAACATATTTTGTTATGCTGGTTGAAAATCTCTTTACATCCTGATAGCAATCACTAAGTTATCGTAAGTGGTCTAATTGATTTGTATGTATATATATCGACTGCGGAAGGTGGAAAAATGTTTGTCAAAATGAATACAATGTCCTACCTGCCTGTCAAAGTATGTATTTCTGTACCTCCACACACACTACACGTCAGTTAGACTGACGTAAGTCCCCGAGCACCGCAACCGAAACAGCAGCCGCCTCTTACAACTGTACTGAACCAAAACAAGCAGCTTATGCTGCGTTTACACCGTAACTACTGTCATTTGGAAGAGATGTGACATTATACATTCGTGACTCGAATTTACATGTTTCAGTGACAACACTTTCAATGCTGAAAGTCAGGTGGTACATGTCAAAGCTCTTTTAGTTGTCTATGTTCATTAGTATTATTGTAATGTTAAGTGCTTTTAGACATGAAGTAATTTAACGTTGTCTTAACGTTGTCTATTTAACATAACACCTTGCAAACTCATGTGTTTTGAAGAGAGAGAGAGAGAGCTCTGAAGGGAGGGTGGGATCTCATGCTTTCAAAACTTACTTGCTATTGCTAGCCGCTTTGAAAAATTGCCTACCCTACTTTTAAATACATATTAAAACATATAAAAACAGGTGTACGAAGTATGCTATGTTTGTGACATTTGTGGAATTTGAAACTTTTGTTGATCGGGCGTTCTGACGATTTGTGCCACCCACTCAAGATGTGCTACCTACAGTTAAAACAGTCCAAAACATGGATAGCATGCTTCGTGGGGCTCAAGAGAAGCATTCAAACTTAGTAGGTCACAGTGAATTGTGTTAAAAATATAGCTAGTACATTTTGACAAGAATATGAAAAGTATTACGTTGATGTAGTGTGAAGTGGTGTCCAAACCTACCCCAAACACCTAAAGCTACCCTTAAAACCATGCAAATATGGGTAAATATAGGTAACACATCTTGATAGGAAGCATTTAGTAAAGACATCGGATAGTTAGCACAAACAAGTTAGCACATAGTTAGCTTTCCTGTATCTCAACCAGTAGAGTGTTAACAATGGGTTTGAACTTACGAAAAGCGAGAGCTGATCACAATGGCAATGTGTTCCTTGAATGCAATGTAAAATACAGTTCCTTGAATGCAATGTCTGCCAAATGTAAAATGTAAACAATGGTGAAAAGTAATTGATATTCAAAATGCATACTTCCCTACTATAAACAGTGTGTGAAAATAGTATGTCTGAATGCACAGTGCTCATAAAATAGTAGCCGAATGACCTACTACTTTTGGTGAAATTCTGGAGTGTGTATTAAATGGACACTTTAATATCCCATGAGGCTATGGGAGTTGTGAATGGTAGTGAAGCCATGTAGGTCACATGACAATGACAACATGACTAATGTAGTTTGTCCATTTACTGTAGTACACATTCATACATTCATATAGATCCGACTTTTATAAAGGTCCCAAAGTTCTTACTTACAGAAGAGAAGTACCTACTCAGAGAGTATGTGATATCTGACATTATTTTTGCAAATCTGTTTGTTGTCATTAGTGGCACAGTAACGCATGGCAGAAGAACAATTGTGATTTAGTATCCAAATATAATGATGGGTGAATATTCCAAGTCAAAAAGGCATGATTGAATCGTACATTTCTTTAAGAAGCCTAAAGTGAAACACACACACACACGCACACACCTGAGAAATTATCCACACAGTAAAGTTGGAAAGGAGTCTGCAAACAGTTCAAGCTGCACTAATTGCACAACACACAATTAAGAATAATGAACAATTTACAGCAACACAACCAAACAAAGAAGTTCGATTTGTCTGACATGTACAGTACAGTAAATATACAGTAGCCTATCGCTGCAGTATAAAGTGTGATTCAAATGTAATTTGGTGTAAACTGTGAAGACAGAGATCGTCTCTCTATACATGCACTTCTTCATACCATCAAAGCACAGAGGTTTGGAAATCAATCACTTACTTCTCGGGTCTGGGCTTCGGTTTCTTCCGATTCTCCTCGGGTGCTTTCCTTCTGGATAGAGTGCGATGCAGAGCAATAATAATCCACGCGTGGAATAGACCCTCCCTCCCTCCATCCCTCCCTCCCTCCGTCCGTCAGCCTCCCCGCATCATCACCGAGCCCAACACAGCATCTCTCCTGCTCTCTCTTTCCTCATATGGGTCATACATGAAATATTCATCGCAGCCCTTCATCGTATTCGTCATTCTGACATTAATTTCAGAAATGCTCAAGGGGGCTCCAGTGCGTCTGATAACCTACATAAGTCCATCTCACTGTAACATCTACGCAAATGACGCTCCCTGTGAAGAAACGAAAAGTTGCAGGAGTCGTTTCTACAGGGGGTTTGTGTTGTTGTTGATCTTTCATACCTTAAAACTTGGCGAAATTAATAAACCTTTTACTCAAGACCACAGGGAGTTGAGATGGAAGGACACGAGGAGGAATTTACTTACTAATTGTTATTAAATGTTACTAAATTAATTTACTTATTTACCTCAAATTCAAGATGGACGTTTTGTGACAAAATTACATTTAGACTAATTACGTCTATATAAAATACATAAAGGATTAGATATTTGTTCAAGCTCAGTATTGCCTAAAATAAAGGCATTTTGTCAAAATGAAAACCTACTTCGATGCCTGTGTTAATGTTGTTACATGCCACAAAATATCTGCCACATTGATAAATGGTTTTCATGGACTAAATAAATAATATATTATATATAATATTATAATAACATATTTAAAAATTAAATATGCATAATTATAATAATATATAATTTAGAATCAAAGTATTATTTATAAGATATTAATTTGGACAGGAACATCTTTGTGTCACACAAATGTTATGTAATGTTATGAATTCATAGAAATGTTTATACTGTAGATAACAAAATGTTTATACTGCAGTGCTCCTTATATATAAGGAGAAATAAATTTGCAAATTTATTAAAACTTTATAAAAAAAAAAAAATTTAAAAAAAATTAAAAGTTAAAATAAAAATAAAAAACTTTTTAAAAAATGTATTTAAACTTTGCAAATAAATAAAATTATATACTGTAGCATTTGAAAAAAATTGTCATTTATATTGAATTTTTTAATTATATATATATATATATATATATATATATATATATATATATATATATATATATATATATATATATATACTTACAGCAGAAAACATAGTGTGCAGGTTCAAATTCAAATCCTGTTTCCTACATCAATTCCAATTCTATTCAGGAATTTAAAAGGCATTCTCATTTCAGTTCTGAATGGCACACAGTCCTGTACCCTCCCTTCTTCTTTGGTCTGTAAACATCTTATCTGCAAACACTCCAGAAGGACGTCTTTGTGCAACAATAATTAATCTACATTTAGCTCCCGGAGTTCTTCTTTTGAACCAGGCGATGCCAATCAAAACATCAAGCTCCAACTTGCCCTAGATTTCCACCGTCACTTGTCCAGACTTGTGTTGCCGTAGCCCGCCAAGTCCTCTGGAGACTCGACCCGCTTGTGCTGATAACCCACGAGAAGTAATTACAGCAAGAAGTCCAACGTTACGGGCGTCTTTGTGATAAAACATGAAAGATGCACACCCACACACACAATGAAAGACATGTTTTGTGTTGCACAATCCACCAAGTGCTGTTAATAATGAATAATGTCAAAAGAAATACCACTTTTATGTTGTACTGTGCTGTTGCAATAGATGTTGCTTCCGGAGCATGCTAGGATTGAGGACAACGCATCGCATTAGCAACACAGGGAACAGCAGGTGCCTGGGGGTAACGGTTTAAAGTCTGAGACCAAAAAGCAGGAATCAGAAGCTGCAATCATGACTGATTCCATGTCATTTGAAGGGATGCTTGGGAATTCAGAGTGTTTTCAGTGTGAATTTATGCATTGTGCGACTCATTTGTGAACTCAGTAGGGTGTCAATAACTTTAAAAGAACCTTTGATCTTGGGATTTATGTGGGATGCAATTATGTGCCTGAGGTGATGGAGGTCAAATTGAAGACTTATTAAAACTTTCTGAATTTGTGACACCACGCACACACACACTCACACACAAACTCACGCACACACACATTGTGTTTTCATGTTGTATGGGGACTACCCCAGACATAATGATTTTTCTACTTTACAATCTCTATGTTCTTCACCCTACACTGACGCTTTCTCAAAACCCACCCAAACATCACAGAAAAATGTCTGCATTTTTAACTACTAACATCACAATCAATTATAAGCCGTTTTCCTGATGGGGACCAAAAAACGACCCCACAAGCTCAAGTACTTTGGGTATTGCAATCTTTGTGGGGACATTTTGTCCTCATAAGGTATCAGGGTTTACCTAGAAACACACACGGGACACTGTGTAAGCTGAAGGACTTTCTGTTTTACAACTGCAACTATTTCATTGTCCAGTTGTACTTTAATTTAATTTTAAAACATTCAGTTTTTCACCCCTGACAAAAACACATAAAAGACTGCACACTTTGCAGACAGAATGTCCCAAATATACTGTGTACGCTTATAATACAGACTGTATTTTATAAAAGCTGAAACACATTATAATATTTACATGGAATTTTTATATAATTTAATATTATATATATATATATATATATATATATATATATATATATATATATATATATATATATATATAGCCTATAATGTGTGTGTGTGTGCGTGCATATATGTATATAACTGCAACACATACCGCCATAAAGTACTGTCGCAGTTTGTTCTGTCTTTAAAGGGATAGTTCATAATCCATATGAATTGAGCGGTATAATCAATTTTTTTTATTCATATATAAACATTCAGCAAGACCCAATGAGGTTTATTCTCACACGTCAAGCATTTTCGGGCAAGCTTTTTTTAATGTTTGCTGGTCAATGTTTATATGTGAATAAAAGCCTAAATTCAATGTGTTCATCATATAAAGCAATCAAGTCTCTTCAGAAAATTTGGTCTAATCCACCAATGTTGATAGTTTTATGATCTCTTTATGAACTTTTTGAAGTGCCAAAGTGGTAGATGCATGGACTGTCAATAGAGAGAAAGAAATCACTCGGATTTCATTACAAATATCTTCATTTGTGTTTAGAAGATGAATGAATGTCTTCAGGTTTAGAATAACACTAGGGTGAGGAATTAAGGGCAGAGTTGTCATCTTTGGGTGAACAAACCCTTTAATGACGAACATACTTTCAGATGAATGGCTTGCTTAATATTTAACCATTAAGCTTTGGATAAAAGAATTTTAAAATAGAAAAATGTTTAAATCCATTCCAGAGAATTCTGCAGTTTGTCTTCCAAAATCTGTGAAGATAAATGTCTGCAGATTCTATCTGGGCCTGATTAACTAAATTTAGAAAAGAGATCAAATCTTCCATGAAAAATCACCCAAAACTGGGCATAATAGTTTCCATAATCCAATCTTACTCTCTTCACATCTTACACTAGAAGTTCATATTCGTCCATGGGCAAGATTTCACATGGTAGAAGACAACTGTGAGTTAATTATAAAGATGGTACTTGGTACAGGCAAAAAACACATTTTGTGAAACTTGATTGCCAATTAAAAAAAAAAAAAAAATCACACAAAATTAACATACCACATAATTAGCATGCGTGGGATGAAATGCAAACGAGAGGGCATGGGGTGAGAAATTTGTAGCGTCCTGGTGATCATTTTCTGTCTGCTTCATCCAGAGAGTCTCGCCGCAGCCTCTTGATAAAAAGACCCTGCTAATTTAGCGCTGATTTATGCACTCCTTGGGATGATGAAAGTATTTCATGCTGCAGCGTCTCAGTGAATTATGAAGCCAAATAACAGAACAGCATAACTGATATAATAAGAATACCGACTAGGGATTGCACCGTCTAGTTTGTGTTGACTTAACGCGGATCTTAAGACTTCTGTTTCAGGAAAATTCCTCTGAAGTTCAGCGCTCACATACCAGCCAGAATTCATATGATGCATAAGGACGCCCAGTTAGTTAACAATGAGTAGTCGTGCAAGTCCTAAAGCATTCTCTTCCAAACAAAAATAACCTTTTCATGCAATTTCATGCTGGCCTCATATGCAGTGGGTGGTGGTTTTATCAAGTGATAGACATGGCCTGGCAATCTCTCTTGCTGATGCTTGGGATTTTCTAACTTTTATCTAATAGTTGAGGCTGGAGATGCCAGGGGCAGAGTTCAACTCAGGTGTGAAAGTGGAAGATGAGGGACCATGACTTATCCTCCACACTTCCTGGAAAATGCCGGTTTGAGATCACCATGGATGACCAGTTCAGCCTGGCATGATGAGTTTGTTGACATCTGAGCAAGAAAATAGGACTATACTTGAATATTTTTTTGAAAAACGTGTGTGTGGCGCCTGCCTGTGCATAAGTGCTGTGGGTGGTTGCCAAGGTGTTTCCATGCAGTTGCTAAGATGCTTCTTCAACTCAAATGTTTGGCACCAAGAAAACTGATTCCTTGCCAACACAGAATGGCATCTTATTTAAACTAGTAACAAATCTCATTTGTGTTAGCCGTACAAATAAACTGAAATAAAACTGCAGCAGGTTCAACATGGAATTGCATGGAACGACTTCATAGCGGTAGAGAGGTTCACAACTGTTACTAGGGAAATGAGAACTAGAAACTGAGCAGTAGAGTGACTGGCAACACACACACACACACACACACACACACACATATTTAGCTATTTCAATTACCATTGCATTCTACACTTTATTCTTATGAAAAAACCCAAGATCACAAAGGAACACAGATAAACATCTCGGTTATGTATGTAACATTGATTCCCTGAAGAGGGAACGAGATGCTATGTGAAAGCACCATGGGAACAATGTGATTCAGTGCGAGTTCCCTTGGAAGGGAACGTCTCGATTATGTGTGTAACTTTGGTTCCCTGAAGAGGGAACAAGATGCTGCGTCAAAGCAATCCCATTGACGCCCTGCGAGTTCCCTTGAAATAGAACTATATGTTGTCTATTTTCTTCACGATTCAAAATGTCTCTGTCTATTTTATTCAGCTACATTATAGCCATTGCTGGAAGTCTTTGTCCATATTTCCTGATTGGATTTCCTGGAATGTCATTTATGAATTCAATGGCTATGTTCAGACTGCAGGCAAATCAGATTTTTTCTTAAATCAGACCTTATTTGGTGTTATTTTATTTTATTTTGTGTATTCATAAAAAACGTTACATCATCATAAGGCAGTTACAAAACATTACATTAACTCTAACCTAGAAAGAATACTTTTTTATTTTCATTAAACAACACACAATATGACTATATATAAATATATTAGTCATTTTCGGTTTATGAAAACCTGAAAGCCAAAGAAAGAAAACAGGCAATCATTCGTTAATTGATTAGCTATTTCCTCACAAAAGTGAAGCGTCTTCTCCATTGACATCCATTAAAAAAAACTCTCTTTCCTGCATAACGCTAAAGTGTTAGCATTATCCGCTGCGCTTTTTTGGCTAAAGGTTTCAGGCTTGCCATCCAGTGACTTTGATC
Organism: Rhodeus uyekii; assembly: GCA_037043235.1. Classification (NCBI taxonomy): domain Eukaryota; kingdom Metazoa; phylum Chordata; class Actinopteri; order Cypriniformes; family Acheilognathidae; genus Rhodeus; species Rhodeus uyekii. The sequence goes on from JAWRVZ010000132.1 coordinate 1,361,474, forward strand.
TCACTCTCAAAATAAGCGCCCTGTCGAGTTGTAGAGCAGAACTCTTCCGTTTCACAAGAAAAAGCCAAAATCTTTGGACATTTGGACCACTAACCCATTTGAACACTGTATGAATACTTCTGGCATTTCCGTCACCAATTTTGATGTTCTCATTGTGTCACGCAAAACACAGTTTGAGCAGCCAGAGTGTCCAGACTATCTGTAAATGTGATTGGAATTGTATTTCAGATTTTTGCTGACTTATTAGTCTCACTTGTGGACTTTCTGCACAAGGGCGCCCCCCCCAATTACGAGTATGAAAGAAACGACATTACATTATATGTGTATAAGGTTACAAGTAAAGGGAAAAAATATGAAATGTAACAGTACTTCTCTCATTTGGAAATATAATACTTCTCTCATTTGAAGTAAACATATGAAGTCAACTTCACTACTTGTGGTTGATTTGAGAGATTTTTTATAGTTGTGCTGCACTTGTGTAGTCTGTGCTACAAAACTTTCAATCTAGTTAGTTGTGAAAACACTTTTCCCCCCAAAAAACTACAAAATAAATGCGTTTCATATGACTTAGTTTGATTTTTGATCAGAATATGAACAATTGTAGCACTTAAAGCTGTTTAAAGCATTTTTCACACGTCACACACAGAATTTTTCCACAGCTAACTTATAAAATTATTTATGTTTTTGAGCAGTAAAGGTCAATGGTCAATACGTTCAAACGTTTCCATGCCTTTTCTAATATTTAATATTTAAAGTATACAGAATGTAGTCGAGTGTATTTTATGCAAATCACATTATTGTGTTTCTCAACATTCATATAATCATCATTCTGTACTTGGTGGTATTTTCTGCACCGCACCGCTCGTTTTTGTGTGACTTTCTCTTGAGGCCTGATCTGACGATGACTCATTCACCTTTCATCAGTATCAGATCAGTGGCTCAGGCTTTATTTCATTTACAGTGCCTTTTGTCAAGAGGCTTCTAATGAAAATATGAGCCAGGTCAAGGACAGCAGCGTGAAAGATCGGTTTCAAACCATTGACAGCACCGCAAGCTCTTTAAATTCACAAAAACGCATCCATCACAGCATGTGTCCGCTTCATATCTCTGGCCACAAACCGGGTACTGGAGCACTGATAACACATCGAATTAAGCCCAAACTGAGTGGATGGAGAAGCTCACCAGCTGAGTCCACTCAAAGAGCAGGCAATAAGAGGAGAAAATGTGCCACATGCAGCATTAATGCGTAAACTGGGATTTTACTAAATGAATCTTACCAGCAAAATGATCTTATGAGAAAGGTCAGCGTGCCATATTGCTACCCAGCACTGCCCTGTGGAGGAAGAAGAGTATTCATCATATTGGTCTCTCAAGGATTCTCTCTGGCCCAATCTTTCTGCCCTAATTTTCCAGCCTTGGTGCAGAGAGAAATATGGCAGCCTGTTGTCTTTATCACCTTAATTGGTACAAATCTCAGCCGCTGCAGGACCAAGATGAAATGAGAGCTGAAAATAGACTCTGGCCTCATGAGCGGAGCGTGTACGGCTCCCAAGAGTGCTTCAAGACTGATAGATATAACACAGGTACATACCACACTGTTGTCAATATTGATTACAGTCACACAAAGTACTGATTTGTGCCTTGTGAAGGGAGTAACCACAAGCAAGACAACCAAGTGGCCTCTCTGTCATTTTTGTGATATTAATGAAGACAAAGCAGTAAACATTCACTGAGTAGAACATAGGCTTGAAATGTTCATGCATGAGCTCCAAAAAGCCTTGCATTGCCAATCATATCATGCTAACTGTGCTGTAAAATCCGGTCTCTTTTAACTACCTTTTAACATCATATTAGCAATTTTCTCATTTATATTGATCTTACGTTTCATCACCCTCCAATGATTTTCTGTCTCTGTTAAAAAAAGGTTGCAATAGTTCACATGCTAACGGTCTATAATCGGTGGTTTACGTCAAACCAAGCATCACGATTACTGCTGCTCATACTGACTAGTAGTCCCACACCATCCCAGTAACAGGGAATTATATTCTCAGACATTTTGCTAATGTTCTGACAAGGTCCTCTCAAAATGATGAACAAACGTTCTACCAGTAACATAAATAGAATGTTCGTTCAAATGTTCTCAAAACGTTAACATAAAAACATGAATATTCTTTTCTGACATATTTTGGTTTAGAATATTCAAAAGTAACAAGTTCAAATAATAATCAAATGGAATGCTTCTTTGACATATGCATAACCCAAAAAACATTTAAAAAAATTACCTTTTCAATTAAATGACAGAATAATAGGAACATTAGCTAAATGTTCTTAGAACATACTTTTGTAAGCAGGGCTCTGTGTCTCAATTATTTCATTTTACATAAACTTATGATAAAAAAGAGAAAATGTAAAACAATCTCAGGTTCAATTTTCACCAATACAGGTCTGTGAGGATTGTTGATTCCCCAAACTATCTGACAGGAACACTTCTTAGTACTTTCCTTGAAGTACAAAGTAATCCTTCAATTTCTGACATTCATTCTAAGCAATCTGTGAAGATCTCTGTTGTAGTTTTAACCTATGAGGCTTTATCACAGCTTTACTCGTAATCTAACGTTTGAAGAAAAATAGACATTCAGAAGACGTTGTTCTTTATCAAACGCTTTTGTAAGTGAAGGACGCAGAGTGACATTGTCAGACTTTCCTTTTAGAATGCAGCACACTGTAGTCATTTTTACTCCAGAGGGAAGTTTTACTGCTTAAAGGTTGCTCTTTTCACAGTGTAAAAGACATTCTTCTCTAAAAGACGTTCTTCTCTACAAGAGTTCTCAGTACCACGCTTGTTCAGACGATTCCCCTAAAATTTCTCAGGTGAAATCAAAAGAGCTTCCTGCAGCTCTAACAGTAGAGCGTGGCGCTTGCAACGCCAAGGTCATGGGTTTGATTTCCAGGTAAAGCAAGAACTGATTAGAATGTCAATGTGTGTCTTGAATGCAATGCAAGTCGCTTTGGATAAAAGCATCTGCCAAATGCAGAAGTTAAATTAAAGGAGTTCATACTGAAATCTCTCACTTTTGACTGCATACTTGTAAATCCGAGCAGAGTATGTGACATAAGCCCTGTTTGCATCTGGAATTAAGATACGATATGGTCAATGGGATAACAAGCAGACGAAGGAGACACATGCCGGTTTACACCTGGTGTTTTAAATCGGTCTCTTTTGTCCACGATCAAACACTTCTGTCTTGATTTTTTGGGGGAGGGTCTAAGGCCCTGTTTACACCTGGTAATAAGATCTGTTTTGGTTAGTTGGATATCAAGAGGACGACGCCAAATGCAGGTGTAAACGGGAACTAAAACATTTTGAGTTTCTAAATTTCTAACACGCACTTACAGTGTTCTCTGTATGCTTTTCCGCCGACAGAAGACTCACACCGAACGTTGTGAGTGTGGGTTAGAAATCAGGACTGGTGAGAAAACACCATTGTTTTAAGTTTTTCGTCTTCAAACCAAACTTTTTACGTTTTTTGTTTTTTACTTTTTACCAAACGTTTTACGACAAAGTGCTAATGCCATCTTGCTAGGTGCTTCCAATAATGTTTTTGTGTTAGGTCAGTAGACAGAGAGTAGATGGTCTTTTGTGGCTGTTCGAATGCAATCGAGCACATGGGCGTTTACACTACGAAAGTAATCCGGTGTAATGCTTTATCAACTCATGAACACCTAACATGACACACACCACCTCAACTTTAATTTAAAAAAAAGAAAAAAAAAGAAAACACTTCCTCTTTTCTCCAGGCTTGTACTACTAGTATTTGTAATGTTTGAAACTTTGTATTGTGAGCACTCTTATGTACTTTTGCATTTTCAGGATGAATCGCTTTCTGTACTCCTCAAATTGTAAGTCGCTTTGGATAAAAGCGTCTGCTAAATGAATAAATGTAAAATCAACTACCAAGTGGCCAAAAATGGACAAGCCAAAAACATTTTAAAACCCGTTTACACTTGTATTTAGCGTCGTCTACACTGTAAATTCTAATAGCTTTCCTGACTCACATATACTTAGTTAACTTTACTCAGTAATATAAAATACATACTTCTTACTAGGTTTTGTTGAGTTACAGTCAATTGCAGGTTGAAAATAACAATTTACTTAATTGTTTGAGTACCGCTTACTTGAAACAAACAAGTAGCAACAAAGGATGCAATGACATTATTACACCACTGAGAGGCAGTAGTGCATTAAAGCGTGCCTAATGTGCAGAAAAAACGAAGAAGAAGAAGCGGCACTTGAAAGAGCATGCGCGATAGGATTTGTAGGTATCTCGGCGCCAATTTTGCAGATGTGGAAAGACGTTGACAGGCTGCCTACGTTTTTATCCAAAACTACAATCTCTGAAAAATCTCCTGTTGAGCTGAGATGTAATCAAATGTGTAAGACAGTGGAATTAGATTAGTTGATAGAAAAAAAGGAAACTAAGGCACTTGTTTAAAATTTTCAGCCCAATGGTTCTTGAGCAAGTTAAGAGGGTGCCAGTGTATTAATTTCTAATAGACATGTGTGCCAGAGACATTGTTCAACTTGTTTGTTCTATCAAGTTTGGTCTCTGCAAGTGTTATTGATTTAAAGATATTAAGTGTCAAGGTATGGCCTCAGAAAAAAACATTTACTTTTATATAGATTTTATATACATTGATTTAGATTGTTGTACTGTAAAAGGTTTTTGTTTTAAACATTTTAAAAACCTAAAGTGACTATTTGCATTTGTTTTTACCCCAGTGCAAACTTGTTTACCATCCTTGTGTCAGTTGTTAAGAACACAAATACAATAAATTTTCCTTTAAAAATCATTGCCTTAAATTTATTTGTCCAGTTGTAAATGTTATCCTTGAAAAATTGTGAACCTATTTGAGTAACGCTTACTTGTTTTTTTTAAGGCAATCGGTTTGCTTGGTTTTAACAAGTAAACTGGATTGCCTTTGAAGTAAAGTAAACTCAGTAATTCCAAGTTCTATACAGAAAACATCACCTTAGCACAACTTGCATAAATGAGTTAGGAGTACTCACAAAGTGTATTTTACTTGAAATGATTTAGTTGTTTAAAATAGTAATTCTGAGTAGTCTATACTAAGACAAGTACATCTAAAGTAAATGATTAAGTATATGATACAAATTTGTTTTAAGTTACTGGAACTCTCTTGTAAGTGTACAATACTAGACAGGCACTTGTTAGTTCTACATACTATTCCTATTTCACCTTACTTGGTTTTTTCAAGGCAATCGGTTTGCATGCTTTTTTTAAGTAAGGTTTACTTATTGGATTTTACAGTGTACTTGAGATCCGATCAACCAAAACACATCTTAATATCAAGTGTAAACAGGGCCAAAGTGAGAACTGTTCTGAAACGCTAGAGATGCATGAGACCTCTAGGGTCTTTTTCTCAGCATGCAGAAAAAGTAGTGTGATATTCAAGAGTTTGTGATTTTTCTTTTATCTGTTGGACTTACTGTAAATTCCAAAGTATATGAATATGGAAATTTATACATCTAAATATACATCTAAATTGGGCTACAAGTTCACAAGTTCAATTCTCTCAAGAGTAATAGAATTGTAAGTAGCGGCAGAACTATTTTTGCTCAATTTGTAACCTTGTGTCTTATTATATAAGATGTTCTGAACAGCAGGTACATTTGGACTCTTTGAAGATATTAGTTAGTCACGGAGAAAACGCACCTCCTGAAAACATATGCCTCTTGCGCATTTCATTTACATTTCAAAAACTTCCAGTTGCTACAACAACTGTGGAAACATCACAATTAGAACCAATTATTCCGGATAAACAAATACGAAGTCTTGGCAAATACACTGCAATCATTTTAAATGCGCTCTAATTAGGTTAGCACTGGAGTTTCACGCATTATTGACGAACAGCCGCTCTTGGCCAAAATATGAAAAGGAAGGAAAAAAATGATGATAACTCTTTTAGTGTGCAAAACGCATTATGTGAACACTTGAACCTTATCAGAAACGATGGCTTCCTAATGTCCTAGTTGCTAAAGTGTTACACGCAACCTGCAGGAAATCTGCGTCATTCTGACAGAATTCAAAGCGTTTTGTTTCACCTTAAATCGCCTTTCCAAACTCAATCCGGAGAGAGCCGAAGTGCATTTCAGCCACCTGTCATGTCTCAAGAGAGACAGGTAAGCACAGACAGCGACAGTGACGAGCGCTGACACATTTAAGGGAAGATGATGAAAAGTCTGAAATCATCAGTCCTACCTCGTAACTCCATCCTCGGTCGAATCTCTAACAGCTATCAGTTAATGATTATACAAATGAAAGTACTAATGATAGTGCTTAATGATAGTACATACAAAACAACATGTACAATGTGCATTGCTTACTATATAGTGCATAAAAGACATCTCTTTCGCTCGATAAACTGTTAGTTAATTAATAACTAAACTCTAAGCTATCATGCTAATCAGGTGTCTGTATGCTATGCTAGTACATAAGCAAACTAATAGGTACAGACGTTTGTGGTCATTATAACGTAGTTCAAAGAGCATTTATCATAACACGATTTTGTAGGAATCGTAAACAGACGATACTAACGTGTAATTTTTTCACTCAAACCACTGCCTGTTGCTGCTTCTGATTGCTTTTAGAGGGAAAAGCTGCGTGAGACTGCCGTTCATAAAAATAGCATATTAGCGAAAAAGAATTTGTAAACGATCTTCGTTTGCACAGTGGTGAGCAATGCAGCTGATCACAGACAATAATTTCTTTAACTTAACGGCCAACCACAGATGTTTAAGTTAGAGTTTTTGTCCAATGCGGAGTTCTGCACGCTTGCAAATCCTAGCAATGTGTAGAAATTATGTATTAAATAAGAGATTCATTGTGTAGTCAGCTCCACTGATTAATAAAACAGGACTTTGTGAGATTGCGAGTAACGGTTGAGCTTTTTAGTGATTATAAAGGGAGCACTCTTTGCACACTATCTGGGCGATGTAGTAATTAATATAATATATTCAGAATTTGAATAAAAGTTTTGTTTTCCATGCTTGATAAGCGACAATGTACATGCTTCAATACAAAGACCCATCCGCATATAAATGTGAGATTCACTTTTAAATTTGCGATAACTGACGAGACAAAACCCTTACTAATTTTAGAAGTGCGCTCTGTGGTTTGATTCTGGAAACGGGCCTGGTTAGGTAAAACAACTGTTCTTTATCATATGTATTGGCTGCTATGCCAAATCAAGTTCGCCATATGCTTGCTTTTCTGTTCAAATCAACAGTGGTTTGTGAACGTGGAACAAATAATCTCTCTGCTACATGTAGGTTGTTGCGACATGTAACTATTTCATCCCCCTATCTAGAAACATAAATGCCCCCCCAAGTCGTTTGTCCTGGTCTGAAGAAAACAAGCCAATCAGAAGAGCGAATATGGATAAATAAGACACAGAGGGAAGGCAAGTTTCTAAGAAGCTGTTGGCTTCTGTGCATAATTGCAAAATTGCAGCATTTGAGCCCCCGTGTTAATCGGGTTATGGCGGACATAAGCGTGATGATTCATCCCCTGGATGATACTCTATATATCGGCTAGATTGTAAAACCGATTAAGTCCAGCCTCGCTCAAACGGCCTAAACATGGGGCTGCATCTTATCCGTCTCAGATGGTTTTGCATTAACATTTGCGCAAACACGTAGCGCAGAGGCAAGGGATACAACCTTGATGGGATCAGCAAGGTCATGGTGAACAATTATGGGCTGCCTCATTACTTTGCTATGCGCTCTTTGGTTCCCATGGAAACCCTTATGAGGTGACAGATGAGTGGAGCTGGAGTCGGCCTCCCACGCGCCGTCACGTCGAGCGTTCCCCTTGAAGACTCCACTCGCTGATAATAGTACGCCTAGGGACCGAGACACATTGTTTAAAATAAAACAGCCATTAGGAGTGGGATGTTCGAGTGAGATATTGTCGTACACAAATAGGCCATTTTGCCATAACTGGGACACAGTTACAGAATAACAACAAGACCTAGATATGATGGTTTTTTTATTCTTGATGCAATAAAGAACACCTTTTTTGCATGTTGCAAGGCTATGAATCAGCCAGTTTTGACATAACCTGTGGGTAATTAAAACAGCATTATTGAGTTTTATTTATAGATGGTTTGCAGCTTTGTTTAGGAATAATTCATCCTGTGAATTCGTGTCTTTGGTCATGTTGTTGTGGCTTTAACATGAACAGCACCAACATCTCGATTTTGTCTCGTATTGATTGAAATGTCAATATGACATGAAATAGATTTATTTTTATAATGCGAAATGTCAACAAATCAGTTTTTATTATACATTCCAGGGTACTATGATGGCACAATATATGGATATACTGGTTGGTTTGGACATGAAACACCAAGCTTGAAGAGTAAATAAAGTAAATACCATGGTACTTTAATACATGCTGAAGGACTGAAATTCATGTAACATGGCATTTACATGGTACTCCAAGGTACAATACCGCGGTACTACCAGGGTTAACCATTGTACATGAATATGGTAATCATTTAGAGGCATGTCATGTATTAAAGCACCATGGTATAAACTATCATACCATAATTATGCTTACCATGGTAATACCATGGTATTATTGAAGAAGGGTTTAAATATCTTAGAGCACCTTGTAAATACCTTTATAATAGGAGTATACAGTGATTGTGGTTTTATTACACACGTGCCATGATCTATATCAAAGTACCACAGCAACTATCACAGTACCATTTGAATTATGTTTACCATGCTAATACCATGGTATTTAAGAAGCTGTTTGTTGGAGTACCATGCAAATATCCTTATACTGTATCAAGCTCCTGTGGCAGTCCAGTGGAATAGGTAAATGGTATTCCACAGTACTTTTAGGAATACCGTGGTCACACATGTTTTTTTGTGCTGTATCCATGCACATGAGCATGGCAAAGCTTCAGAAATATGGCATTTATAAAAGTATCATGGTATCAAAATCTAATATGCCATACCACCACAGCACTTTTTATAAAGTGCAATTAGAAGCAACGCTTACCATTGTAAAGTTTTGCAAGGGCAGAGCATTCTGGAGCCGGTCACCTGGGCCGTTTCAATCTCTCCAGCTCTCATCTCTTTACTTTATGGCATTTTGATTTTGAATGGCACCATTCATTATAACGCTCCCAACAACACACGGTGAGAAATATTTCAGCCAGAGCTGTCTGTGGGACCCTGGACTTCCATAAAACCTGTCCAGACAGCTGTGAAGAAACTGACACCTGAAGAGAAGAGATGAAACGCCTCATGAATAAAGGTGAAGAGTGAGTTAGTTATTCAGCAGCGTTTGAGTGATGCCAAAGGCTACAGAAAGAGGTGAGAGGAAGAGGTTGAATGCAGCCAGGTTGAGGAGCAGCAGGGGGTTCTAGAGCGAAACGTTGCGTGTCGATATGGTAAGTGTCTTACGTGACATAATTAAGCTCACATTATAATTAACCAATGGCGTGATTCGACCAAACAAAAATGCTCCTGTTGTAATTAGTTATTAACCACCGACCAGTGACTGTTTCCACCTTGTCCAGTCCAATTGAAAGACATTTATTTAATAATGCCTTATCTTAATTTGACTTATTTTTAATATCTTTCATGTTACACATGACGTGGATTCAACTGTACTTCAACTCAAGTTTAAATCCATATGTAGGCCTACATAATTTTACCTTTGTTCATTTCAGTTAACCTCTAAATAACTGATATCCCAAATTAATGTGTTGAGACAATTATTGTTCGAAAACTAGACACTGTAGTGGCTGAAAAATAGAGCTGTGTGTTAAAATACTTTTTAAATTTTTTGGGATAAAAATTGCAATTTCTAAATAATATTTTTGCTTTCTGTACTCAACAAATAGTATATATTTAAATTTGCTGTATTTGAGAAATCTAATTTTGTAGCATCAAATTGTTCTTTTACACTATACATAGACATGAAATGAGAAAGGAAGCGTTTTGGTATTCAGTGTCAGAAGTCCACCAAAAATCCCCAAGGGATTAAGTTTTTGGAAACTGGAAAAGTACCTCAGGAACACCATGGTTCATGGTAATAATTCTTTACCATGGTAATTTAAAATATACAATGGTACTACATCATTACTATGCGTTTAGGGATTGTCTGAAAAGTGCAAGTGCCTAAGGATCATCATTTTGACATGAAAAAATAAACAAGTACCAATAATGTTCCCATTTATACATATCTACTTTGAGGAAAGAAAAACACAAAAATATCATATATGTGCAAATAAACATCTGATTATTGGCTGTTCTGAAAGGCTAGGAGGATTATCTGGCTTAGAAAATTAATCAAACACCTCTGTGGGGTTTTGAACATCTTGGGTAATTATTTATTCATATGAGAACCAAGCCAGTCGATAGTGCAATAAAACACATCTTCATACAACTATTGTCGATCTTCCATTGGGACAGGGGGGTTTGCTGTTCATCTCGAGTCTGGCAGGGATTCTGACCCGAAGCCAAGCTCTCTCTTTGAGATGTAATAGCTGGAATTGGACACTCAAATCCTCAAGAAGGACCGTAATGCTGCCATTAGTCAAAAGGTGGCACTGTTTCACTGCTCACATCATACCCATATTTCAGCTCACAAAGATGCTTTTGAAAATGTCTTGAGATAACACAAAATGAGACAGATCTCTCGTTTGAAGGCATGCCAAACAAAGGAATCTTGTACTAAGCATGACATTAGCTCGCCACTTTTAAATCACAGAGAGGAACAATAGATTGTTACACAATAAAGCCCAAAGTTTCACACTGAGTTAAATGTACCAAATGACATAATTAGCGCACTGATTAAACTCATTTGTGGTGAGGGCTGATGGGCTGGGGCGGCTGAATCTTGATGCTCAGATAAGTGTTTCTATTTGGATGAAACCAGCTTGATTACACACTAAAATGTAACAGAGCGCTTGGCTGCCATCTGAGCACATAAGCCACTGATTTAAGGATGTTATGGGTGGGTTAGAACTTGCACTGCTGTATAAAATTAGCATATTACACAATATATAGAACACTGCAACAAAGACCTAACAATCTTTTTAAGGCGACAGAAATCAAGAAATTTTATATCCAGAGCACTTAACGGGTTTGCATGCTGATTTTACAAGACAGAACACAAAATGCTAAAGGATCTTCTCAAAATATTGTAAATATTGCGATAAACAGCATTCACAACACATTTGACTTCTGTAACATGACATTTTATGAGTGGAACAAGATGCAATAAGAGAATGCTGTAGGGCCTGATTTTATTGTATCATTTGGAAATGGATTGGATTGTGAAATTTAGCCGTTTACATTATTAATCTGATTGTGCGGTTACAATGTTATTCTTTGGAATGGCGTTGTGTACAATCCATCAGTGTGCAATAAGACCGTAAATGTGTACTAAGACGTTTTATTTCAAGTTGACTTTAAACTATGTACAGTAGATGGAGCAAATCTTTTAAATAAACATGAATAATTAACAAACACAAGATTTGCCTTTCCATCCCATTAGTACACATCTTCTAGTTTTATTTTGTTTCAAATCCCTTTTTGTTGATGTATTCTTTGATGATAACAGATGTCCATCCCATAGGTGATCTAAGCCTTTATCTGAAGTGCCTTTCTGTAATATGCACAAGTAAACAGTCATTTTTGTTTACTGTTTGCTCTCTCTCTTCGCTATTGGATGCTGTAGCATTACTCTGCTGAGCCGTGTAGAGCTTTATGGCAGGGGTCTGTCAATAGGGAGAGATTTGTTTTTAATAAAGCACCCAAACAAGCTTTGGAACAGCTAACTTTGCTTCTGCATGGAAGTTGTCAAATGAAGAGATAAAACTAAACTATGCAGCTACGGTGACAAGCTGACAAACAGGACATAGTTCAATCTTGAAAACGTTCACGATTGGGAAACATTTCTTCTCAGAATACACCTGTATCTGCCTGTACAAACACACAAAAGTTCAGAACGGAATCTTACAACCGACTACTTAAAACCCACCTCTTCCCCAGCTCCACCTGCTTAGATCTTCAACGGGTCTTGTACAGTAGCAGCGTGTTTTACTTTCTTACAGCAGTGTGTCGTGTATTTATTATTGGAAGTGGCAAGTCCTGTACTTGCTTTGCAGCAGCAGCGTAGCAGATCGATTCCGCCAAGACCAAACATATCCAGAAATGATCTTATACTAAATGTTTCGCATAGTAATATGTTACACTGTTGCAGAGCCGGCGCCAGCCGAGTCCTGAAGAGGGGGTTTGTGAAATACTGAAAGGGGGCGGTGATCACATAAACAGGGTGTTTTTTTTATTTTAATAAACAATATCGAGTCTATAAAACACTAAAGTACAACAAATTTATTGATAAAGACACTCGTTCATACACACCGGGATATTTGACGGCACACTTTTTTTCACAATGTTGATTTTTCTTGCAATCATAATGCAATGGACTGTGTGTGGCCTACATTAAACATTTAAATAAAAGGGTTGCTGAGCTGTTTACACAGTCATATAAAATAAATACAAATAAAAGAGCCTACACAGGGACAGGAAATAAGAATGCAAAAAAACAAACAAAAAAACAGCCTTATGAGCTTCAAAAAAAAGCGGCGCTTCACTCATGAATCGCGCGCCAGTATTTGTCGCGCTCCTAGCTTACTTGTAGCCATTAAAACAAGTTTTTAGTTTCTGTTTAAAAATTATAGGCCAATGACGTTAGAGTGGGGGTGGAGAAACGCGCTAATCAAACGACAGGACCAATCAAAATTCGACTTTGCCTAGCAGACTTTTCTTTACTAAAATGTTGCAATTTAAGATTAATATTGACTCTAGGAACTTGAAGAAAGGGCAATTGGCAAATGTAATTTTTTAAAATATTTTATTTATCATTAAAATTACTTTAACATTCATGGTGATCTGAGGGGGCGGGAGAGTCCCGGTGAGGGGGCGTCGCCCCCACACGCCCCCCCGTGCCGCCGGCCCTGCACTGTTGACACATGACCTCATGTTGTATGCAAGTAGTCTAGTAATCAATTTATTAATTTTGCATTTTTAATTCAATTTTGTGTAAACATTTCTTAACATCATGGCAGTCCAGTCGAAAAATGAGTGATAAAAGCGGTTCCCTATCAGTCAGTCACGTTCGACGTTTCGTCAGACTGACGTCCTGGCGAGACCCCATGACGTCAGCATGACGTAACGTCTCCGTTCCCTCCTTCAGGGAACGGGGGTTACATTAGTAACCTAGACATTCTAAACATCACGTTTGATATTATCTCAGTTTCTTTGTTTAATTGGTCAATTTCAGCTCATTGCGTTGTGGGATACATCTTATTATTGCATGCAGTGCTCTGACTTTTATTGCACATTTTGGGGATTCCATGCATTTGCATACTTATATACTGCATTCCATTGGACCCCTCATGTAAAAATGTGCATGCTCAAATTTATATTGAAAAGCAATGCAAAACTGAGCCTCATTCATGAAGCACAAGCAGTTGTTAATTATTCTTCCAATAATTGACAATCCAATCAGTTTGAAATATAGATATGAATGGTTGTACAATCCCGAGGTCCACTTTTTAAGACTCATTTAATTTGTGTTTATCCACAGTAAACCGCATTATAGCATGTCGATTTCCCGTTTTGTTGACCATAATTTGATTATAGCTACAAGGTACGTGTTGATCCCAGAGCAGCTTGACTTTGATGCACACCAGCTGAACCAACAGCAAACATCTCCTCGCTGATCAAAGACAACTTTCTGCGTCAGCAGCCCATCCAAAATCTAATTTTATTCTGTAAACATTTGAGCAACTTTTCATAATCAAATAATCCCTACGTGCAGGGAACATTGCAGAACAGATTCGAAGAGTGTTTTCTCGCTTTTTAATGCACTTAAAATTACAGAGGCACATTCGGCAATGGATGCAATTTTACTCTCATTAAAAAGCCAGTGAAATAAAAAGCCTGGGTGATGCGGGGAGCCCAAGCTGTTTATTCATGTTTAATGGTAAGTGACAGAGTAATAAGGGGTTGCATGAGGCCTCCCCATTTTTCTTCGCATTTAGATCAGACACCGCAAACTTGATACGTCAAGGCCGCCAACCGGATCCAAAGAACCCAGTCGTTTGTTCTCGCGCTCTTTTTCCCCTCTCCACGCTCGCCTTCGGTTTTCCCCTCGGGTGGCTTTTCGACGTGGGCGGAAATGTAATGTGATGCGAGGTGTGCCAACTGGAGCACGACCGCTCATCCCCCACCCAACATACCCACACACACATCCATCCTCCAGCTCACCATGTCCCCTCCATGAAACTCCTGTCAGGTGTGTTTTCCTCCCGTCAAGTGCGGCGCTATCAGCGTGAGCCGAGTAAAGAAAGACAGGAAGCACCTAATCAGACAAACGCCACCATGCTGTGAGAAATAAGGCCGCCATCCAACCACTAAGTCTCTCTCTAATTAGATAACTGAATATTTCATGGTTAAAAAGGATGGGAGTTTTTAACAACCAGCCCACCCACTGCATAGGCACAGCCTCGTCTAGCACAGCTAATGGTGCACAACACACCAGTAATTGATAACATCAACATGGCCATTAATGAATAAAGAGCTAGTTTATCTCTGTAGTTATCCAAGAACGTTTAAATGTGATACTAAGAAAATTAGCGTAGAGCCTGAGAGGCTTTGGCTGAGCTGCTTTTATGTTTGGCATGCTCATGTATGTTGATGCATGTGAGAATCAGAAGGAAACGGTGTGATTTGGTATAAGTGTTTGGATTGTTTTAGAAAACAAGCTTTGTCGCCAACAAATGTTTGTCATTCTGACATGTTCTGTTTATCATGATAGATCATCGTTAAAAATGAGCACGACTTTTATGAACTTTGAAGCCTAAATACAATCGGCACAAGTCAAAATCGAAATCTAGGCTATAAACGAATATTGGAGTGTAGTCATTTCAAAGCAGCTTTGGAGAAAATGGATGTCCCTACAATACAATTTCGAAGGATCTGTTATGAGAGGTCACTGTGTACACAGTAATGTTTTTCAGAAATGTACATATTCGAATCACGCAGTTAACTAACAATCATGTATTAATTCAAGGCAGAAACAATGAGCTCATTGAAATAATTAGTGCAAGTTGTGAACATAATGATTAGAATATATAGAACATTTGGCAGTTGCGCCGGTCGATTCAGAGTTTGCTTCATCCGAAGACCTCGTAGGTCCAAGCCTTCACAAGAGGCTGGATCCAAACAGGAGCTAGCGTATAGTCTCAAGTTACTTCGGGATGGGCATGCTGAGATAAAACAGAGTAGCAAATGGAAAGTAATTAGTGTAGCTGCTGTTCATAACATTTCAATCAAACATAATCGTGTGCATTTCATCTGATGTAACTGGTGTATAATTTTGAGATGCATCAATTGAATGCTTGGCTAAAGAGATGTGTCTTTAATTTAGATTTAACACTTGGACAGTGTCTCAAAGTGTCGGGAAAAAGAAGGCTATTCCAGAGTTTAGGAGCCAAATGCAAAAACAATCTCCTTCCTTTAGTGGACTTAGATATTCTAGGTGCTATACCAAATGTCCAGAGTTTTGTGACCTTTAAGAGTATGATGATTGTAAGGTGATAGAAGATTGGTTGACTACACGGGAGCTAAACCATTTAGGGCCTTATAGGTCCAGTGTAGATGATAAAATTGGTGGTATATGATCATATTTTCTTGACCTGGTCAGAACTGGTAAGCATTTTGGACTAACTGTAGCTTGTTTAATGAAGGATGCAGGAAAACCACTTAGCAATGCATTCCAGTAATCTAGTCTAGAGTCTAGTCTAGTTCTGCAGCAGAAACAGCTTAGCAATGTGGTGGAAGAAGGCTGTTTTTGTAAGACATGAAGCACAATGTTCGAAAGACAAGCTAACCCTAGCTAACCCAAGACTAACCATTGCTCTCAAATATAACACCCTGCGATCATATACACATATAGAGGCTAAATGTAGCTCCTAACTTGCCTATTTAAGGAGAGCTCAAAAAAATAATAGGTGTGCCAAATTTTTATTTCACAAAGCATTTTAGCGTTAAAACCAGCTGTGAAAAGTTAGGGTTAGTCAAGAGGACTCCTAAATCACTAAGACCATATCACAACCAATACTAAAATGGGTTTTGCTGGCGATCTGTCTCGCTATCCACCCAAAGACTTGTGATGAAGAAACCTGTTGAGGTAAGTAGGCGAGTCGACTCTATCTATATGTATTTTGTATGTCTTGATTCTCTCAAGCTGGTTGAACACACTCCTCCCGAACTTATACTATATATTTTAAAATAGTGACACTTAGCCTACATTTTGAATCTTTATCTGAATATGGCAAAAAAAAAATTTTTTAACCTTTAATTGAATATGGCAACATGATATCTTGATCTACTATAGATAGTACTACTATCTACTATAGTATATCTTGATATACTATAATCTACTATTATATCAGCTTTCCTGTAGCTCAACCAGTAGAGCATTGGTGTTTACAAGGTTTACAAATTGGTGTTTCTCAGGGCTGAGGGCCGTGAGAATGGCATAGTATCTCACTGAGGAGTGAATGCATAAAAGGAGGAGGACGAGAGAGGACCAGGCCTGAATTTTAGTTATGTGTTGTGTTTGTGTGAGTGCCAGTTGTTCGTGAGGGGCTGCCGTCATTACTTTTGTTTTGTTGTTGTTTATTTATTAATTAAAGTTTATTGAAAATTCTCACCGATACTTACAAAATGTTTTGTGAACACAGCTCCAGGTCTTCAACGTCTCTTTCAGTCTTTATTTAAAAAACATTTTCCTTGAAACTTTGAGTAATAATTAAGTTTTCATGAGCATGATTATAAACACAATGAGGCTGTGAAAGCAAACTATAGTGAGTAGATGAGTTTACCTGTTTGGCTGATGGTGTTTAATGTCCTCGACAACCTTTGTAGTCCATTTAGCCACTTGTTAGCACTTTTTTAAATCCCCAAAGAGACATTATTGATGTATTTTAAATCATAGAATAAAATGTAAACATATTTTGAGCTTGTGTTCACCACAGAACTTATTTCAGGCGTTGTTCCAGATGATGGAAACAGAAGTGCTAAAATGCTCATTTGTTTGTGGGGTTTGGACTACAAAAATACATCATCCCTTCAGCACTCTATTAACCAATAGTTTTACTCTAATTTGTATTAAAGGGATAGTTCACACAATTTACCTAAAAAAAAACACATTACTTACGTTAATTTTACATGAGATTACAGCATGACTATAGCTATCAAACTCCAAAAAGAGCAAAAGAAACGTTGAATGAAATGAAATGTGGATTCTGCGGATTGCTGGATACTTCATGCACTTAACTGTCGCCAGTGTTGAGGAACGTTACTCAGAAAAGAAAAGCATACTCCCTTCAAAAGTAACTAATTGCGTTACTTAGTTGCTGTTTTAAGGGCCAGTCACACAGCCGATCGCGCACGAATCACTCACAAATCACGCATAGATTGGGTTTGTGCGTGCTTGTGCGTCGAGAAATTGACCAAAGTATTCCACGAACATTCAACGCACGCCCGACGCATGAATCACTGACGGAGCGCATCCAAACACGCACGCTTCGCGAACGTTCCACGAACAAGCACTTTCAGAATCCACATTGTCAGTGGAATGAACGTGATACGTGCGCCGCGGTGCATGAGTGATATGAAGGTGGGGCGTCAGTGGACGTGCGCGCTTTCGAACCAGTTCCAACGCATAAGCACTGACGGCCGGCGCGTGTCCCGCGCATGTCACGCATAAACTACGCACGCCGACTCATGAATAACGCACACCGACGCACACGTGTGCGTCAGAAAATTTTTGAACCGTTCAAAACTCAAAATCACGCACAAACCACCTTTGACGCACATCCACTTACAATCACTGATGGTCCTCGTTCGTTCCACCGACGAATTACGCATATGACGCACACTCTGCGCAGAAACGAAAATCTGTGCGTAATTTGTGTGTTCTTCATGCGTTTTCGCTGTGTGACTGGGCCTTTAGGAAAGTAATGCGTTGCGTTACATTTGGGTTACTTTTTCTCTTATCTGGGCTGGGCTTATTTGTTGTTTAGCAAAAAAATAAAAGTAAATCTATTTTGGGGCAAATGTAAAGGCCCTTTAACACCAAAATTTACATAATACGCTTCAGACTAAAGTAAATGCTAATTCATGTGTGTACAGTAGAGGCTGCAGCTCAAACAAACGTTTGGCTGCCGTTCTAGATCACAGAAGAAGAAAGTTTAAGGCTTACTTCGAAAGTCAGCAGTGAATACATTGGTCAATACCGTGAAAACCCATATTTGTCATATTTAACATTTATTTATTAGAGGTTTGTGTAGTATTCTGATTTTAGTCCTTTTGAGGAATACGGAATCCGTTTTTGTGTAAGTGAGATTAATAAATGCTCCCATTTAGTCTGGAACTACAATAATCATCATATTTATGACTCCTTATTTCTCTCAACATGAGGACAGGAGTTGAGCTTTTTGATAAAGGATGATTTGTTGTAAATTTTAATTAATGGGTTACGTTACTAGTTAGTTAGTAATCCGATTACATAATTTGAGTTACTTGTAATGCGTTTCCCATTGTAACGCAATTTTAATCACGTATTTAAGATGAATGACACAATAACCTTATACAATTCATACACTAAAATGTTGAGCACATCATTTGTGCATCATTTGGGACATAACCTTTGTAAGCTAAACTCCATGAAATCAAAGCTGAAATGTTGTGGCTAATAGTACATGTCTTTTAGCTTGGGTTTGTATGTTTGCAGGCTCCTAAAGCTGACTGAATAAACATTTAGCAGATACACTGATTTTTAAATCTTTCTTTAGAAAATTGAGTTTTGCACTCAAACTTTCTGTTTGAAAAAGAAATACCAACACAATCTCATGGCAATTCATAACTCTTTCACATCTTGGTGGGCAATTTGTATGATGTACGAACAGTCATTCTTCCATTTTCATACAGTCGGTTTAATGCCCCAGTGGAGAGGAATTACAAGCTTACCTTTTCCAAAAACATTACATTTTCATATGATTCACATCAAACGAATTCATATGATATCGAAACCTTGTAAAGTTACGTTTTCCCTTAAGATTGGGTTGGAAATATTTCAACATAGACTTTGAAATTCACCAGTCATACTGTATGTATTATGTTTATGGTGTTTTTATTATTATTAATATTATTGGAGTTGACACTATGAGGCTACATGAAGATTCTTAATCCATAAATAAATAATATAACATATCTTAAAAATGAAGGTTCCAAAAGGAATTTTCAGTGATGTTATAAAAGAACCATTTTGGATCCATTAAGATCCCGATCAGTTTTTGAAATAACCATTCCCCCCCCGTAGTGTCAATAGCATTTTAATAATCTAAAGAACCTTTTGTGGAATGAAAAGATGTAAAAAAATTCTTCATGGAACCACTGATTCCAATAAAGAACCTTTATTTTTAAGCGTGTGGTTTTGTTCCTTTAAGAAAACTCTTGCATTGAATGGACACTTCTGTATTTTAACACTCCATACACCGTCTCTCTCTCTCTCTCTCTCTCTCTCTCTCTCAGACACGCACTTCGGGTGATTTTGATGGCCTGTGCGATAAAATAGAAAAATGAGGTCTATGGTATTCATGGACACAGCTGGCCCAGATCTGCCAGTAGTTCTCAGCAGAGCCGCCCTGAACTGAACAGCTCTCTCAGCCTCAGAGCTGACCTGACATACTCGAGCCAAATTACTAACTACCCACCGGCCAAAAACGGGTTGGAACTACTGCCAATATGCAGCGTCAAATCAACAATGCTTTCATGAAACCTATATTCAAACAGCATTATGCATGTACACCACAATCATAATTCACTTAGGGTTGCCAAATGACCTGTATTCAAGCGAACTGAATTGCTACATAATGGCCGGATAACTTTCCTGTTGAGTTTTTCCACGATAGAATGCTTTTTTTATGCTGATATATAAACACAATCATCCCATTTTCAGCATTTCAATGAACCATAGTTTTCACTACAACAGATGTTGTTCTGTTAATGAAGATGTCTCCAATACAAAACACTTGAAAGTTGAACTTGAAATATTTATGTAGTGATTCTCTAGTGTTTTAATGTGCCTAGGTTGAATTGATGTTCATAATGGTGTGTGACACTTGAGTTTGACATTAAAATTCATTTAATTTTTTCACTACAGATCCAATGAAGTCATACATCAATGAGCCAAAAGCATCTCAAATATATTTTAGCACTTCATTTAATTAAACAGCGACTATTGACTTTTGTATGAACCCTTTTGTTTTTTTTCTTCACAATGTAATCAACTCTCATGGTCAATGGCTTACTTCAAAAACATTTTTCTAAAAAGAAAGACAAAAAGTTGGCAACTCTAATTTCAGGGTCACTGGAGTGAATAAACACTGCTTATTTTCATACATGCTCACCATAAAAGTTCATTTCCACTTTTATAAATACTTAAAATGTCAGTAGATACAATTAATATTGTTTCAAAATCATCTGTGACATGATGTTATAATAGTTTTTAGTATATTGGGCAAGACGTTTGTGCAACTTATACTTTTGTTAAAGAGCTTATATTAATTATCTCATACAAAAAATGTGTTTTTTGAGCTGTAAAGATGTCTTAATAGCTCTCTCCATCTTTCGTCTTTGCATGGATCAAAGATGCTGTCCATAGAGCTAATCTTGAACTTTGAACTTGAACTAGAACATCCAATTAATATAATTAATATCAGGTTGGATGGTTTTTGGCTGACAATAGCAGTGGACCTTCAGCTGATTAAACCACTCAAACCACTGTCTTGCTTCTTCTTGGTTCCTTGAGAGTTTCATCTCTCTTTAACGAAGTGTCAATACATTTATCACATTATAATGAACCCGAGGAACATATCAAAGTGGAATTCCCGCTGTGAAGCCCAGATTTCAATGAAGCCCTCTGAAAGGATTGTTCACTAATGTCATATTCTTCCTTTTGGATCCAAAAAAAGACTCCACTATTAAAGTGTAAAGGAGTGTTCCCTCAGACTTGTCATTATTAATAGCAATAAAATAATATGTTCTCCACTCACCCACTCCAAGAAAAACGCTCTGTTCCTCAGCCTTAATACTTCTGTCCTGGTGTGAGGACGAACTGCCACTGAAGATCTACATGAGTTCATGAGGAGCACCTGTTGTTCTTGGTTTAAAGTCACCATGAAATCAAAACGGACAATTCTTCTTTTCCTTTTTTTGAAGTAGAATATTGCAGTACTTATCAGTGCACATTTTGATTGTTTTATTCATGTTTAAATCAAAATAGATTCCCTGACTCTGATCAGCTGGCATTGTTTTTCAATCAGTTGGGAAAGAAAAAAAAATCACACAGTTTCTTTACAAAGTGACATCGCCATCTACTGGCCTGGCAGGAGAATAAAGCTATTTTTGTTGTCTTCTGTACATGAAAAACACAAAGGAAAAACTTTTCAGTTTTTAGTACATAGTTGACATGTAAATGTGTCCACACCAAAACTATAACGACGACATTTGTAATCATTTTCAAAATAAATTTTATTTTGCAATTGTAGAATGATAAAGACATTGACAGCCAATCAGAATACACCTTACTTTACAGCACTCAAGCCTTTTAAACGGCAGATAACGTAACAGTATGCGCTTATCCACCTTATTTTTAACATAAAACTTGTGAGCTGCTTCAGAAAACGTTAAATTGCTGCCTTCGGGGGATGCATTCCAAAGAAGGAAAGTCCAAGTTTAATATTAGCTTCACTTCCTGTCTCCAGAGATACCTTCATCTGATACATTTTTGAATGCATTATAGATGTATCTTTCGCTGGATATCCCACAATCCTGTGCGTTCTGCTCAGTCACATCAAGGTGAGATAAATACGAAAGGTACGTTTATACAACAATGAAGATTTTCCTTTGTGTTTTTCGCGTACATACGTCAACATTTTCAAAACAATCTCTGTTCATACAGATCCACGAAAACAACAAAAAATTTTGTATACTGCTGCCAGGCCAGTAGATGGCGATGTCCCTTTTTAAAGAAACACTATGTGAATACTGAACATGTATTACGCATACACATGATCACCGTTTTCACAAAATAATTTTAACATGGACACGATAACGGTATAGCTTAAAAAAACATTCACTTTAAAACCCGTTTTCAAAAAAGTTTGCGTTTTTTCAGGTCCTCAAAACACCATTGCCATGTAAATGAATGACCAACACGCTTAGTGAAAACATAAATTCCCCCTATAGATGGCATCTGAAAGTTGCGTTCGATGGTCAGTTTGTGTGTAAACGTACAATTTGGTTTAACCTTTTCTACTTTGATGTTATTTCTAGCTAGAAATTTCTATTGTAATTGTTAAATATTCACTTAAATATTACCAAAGCTCTCTCTTTTTTCTTGCAGATCATTAAACTTTTATGCTGCCTCAGAAATCTGTCTGAAATCAGTTTCGTGAGGTGCCGCATGCGCAAACACTGCCTGAAAAGTCATTGCCCGATAGAGCAGCGAGGCAACAGGTCAGCTGACTAAGCTTTCGGACGTAAACTGAATTGTCTAGCTTCCGGCGTTATTCACTTCCTGTTATCTTTAGCTATACGTAAGCCAACTGGTACAAGGTTTGGATGCTAATATCGTTTGTTTTTTATCTTTTTAGTTTACATTCTTGCTGTGAAAGAGCCTTTACGAAGTCTATCACTCAGACTCCGTCCTGCTGTGCTATGATTTAAAAAAAAAAAAAAATTAGATTAAATTAATGAAAAGTCTCACCATTGTTTTGTTCCAAAATCAAGACCTTCTGTGAATAATGACAAATTTCGGTCTGTTCTAACAAAAAGCTTCATGAAAACAGCAGGCATTCTTGAACATGTTCCCAGAATGCTTTTGTTCTTTGGAAGATAAAGTCATACAGGTTTGGAACAGAAAGAAGGTGAATATATGATGACTGAATCTACATTTTTGGTTGCGCTATTCCTTTAAATAAGTTGTGTTTATTACGTGAATCTTGTGTGGATAGATTTGCAATCTGATATAGAGTTCTTGCCTGACAGAAGCTAGTCAACCAAAAGTTTACTGTAAATTATAATAAGTGAATTAATCTAGGGGACATCAAGTGAGAATGTCCTCTAAAGCAATTTCATTGTCAATAAGGGGTTTTATGGGCATATCCATATCATTTTCTTGTCACAACACCTGTCAGAATTCTGTTTGCGGTTGAGTGAATCTGTTGGATTGAATTTAATATTTCATATTCAAACATTAACGTCTTCCCTTCTTGCTCATGTGAGAGGAAATTTATTCTGGGTTATACTTGTATCTCCTGGCTGTATTGATTGCAGATATCCATTCTTGTAATTTTCAACAGTTTGCTTTGTCAGGAAAAATGGTAACGCATATTGGCAGCTCACACAATCAATCTGCAGGAAAGATACGAACAGGGAAACATCTTTAAAACCCTTATGAGAAAACTAATTTTGTTCAGTAACCTGTCCTGATTACACTACCGTTCAAAAGTTTGTCATGTAAAAGGTCAGTATAATTTTTTTTTTACCTTTTTGAAGGCGCCCACAAAGGCTGCACTTTTAACAAAAATAGTCAAAACAGTAATATTGTGAAATATTATTACAATTTAAAATATAATTTATACCTGTGAACAAAGCTGGATTTTCAGCTTCATTCCTCCAGTCTTTAGTGTCACATGATCCTTCACAAATCATTCTGATATGATGATTTGCTGCTCAAAGAAACATTTCTTATTAGCAATGAATAAGAATTCTGAATTCTGACTTTTTTTAGCTCATAATTGCAAGTTTATATCTTGCAATTCTATATTTATAATTCGTAATTGCGACTTTATATCTCGCAATTGTGACTTTATAAGTCACACTTACTTTATAGCTTGTAATTGTAAGGTTATGTTGCAATTCTGACTTTACATCTCGAAATTCTGACTTTATATCTCGCAACTGTGACTCTATAACACGCAATTCTTACTTTATAACTTGTAATTGCAAGTATGTATGTCGCAATTCTGACTTTATAAGTCATAATTGTACATTTATATTTCGGAATTGTGACTTTATAGCTTGTAATCGTAAGGTTATGTTGCAACTCTGACTTTTTAACTTGTAATTGTGACATTATATCTTGCAATTCTGACTTTCTATCTCATAACTGTGACTGTATAACACGCAATTCTGACTTTATAAATCGTAACTTCGACTTTATATCATGCAATTTAATTAATTTTATTTTGTTTTAATCAGTGGAGGAAACAAGCTTCCATAAAGAGTGAGTCAATGCTAACATTTTTATTTTAAGGTGAATTATTTCTTAAAAAGGAAACATTTAACTGTCTGTAAATATGCAAAGCGACTTACAGCACATTCCAGATATACATCTTATCATGTGCATTTCCCTGGAAACAAACCTGTGACCTTGCTGTTGTAACCGCCACAGGAACTCTAAAAAATACAAATGAAAATCCATTTACATTTTGCAAGAGCAGCACTAAAAGAAAAGCAGTGCTTTAATTAAGAGTTTCTCCAAAAAGCGTGTTTGAATATTAAGATCTCATGACCAAACTACGACACAAGAAGTGACTATAGAGATAAAATGGATTGTGGATGTAGAGCCGTGTCTAATGAAAAACTTTAAATCTGCATTTAGTCAGCAACTACCGAAATTACCACAATTAAGAGTTTGTCCACCAGGACCGGGCCAGAGCTTGTTGCTAGGTTACTAGATCCTTGAGAGAAATCGACGAGTGTTGGTCCTTCTTCACTGCACTAACCTGATGGGACCGAGCCGACCGATATTCACACCAATGATTTCTGGCCCCTGCAAATGAGAACATGACTTCTATTTCTTTGCTGATGGAGAACTGCCATGGTTTTCGGATGGAGGGAGGGAGGCCGAGGAGCTCGACCATGCCGCGAGAGTCAGGGAGACACTAACCAAGAGATCAGACCATGGAGACACTCGAGGATTATCTACAGTATGCTGAAGAAATCCTGAAATCCCCCTCAATCCGCTTTGAAAGAGCAGAAGCCCAGAATCAAACCAAAACACGGGTGCTAACTAGCTACATGGCGTGTGTGCGTGTAAAGTTTGCGTTAGGAATGATAACGAGGTGTTGTGTGAAAGTTTAGTCAGAGGTGTTAGTGTGAGGACATTAATAACCCTTAGAGGGAGATTCACACCAAAAATCAGAAGCAAAGCATCCTCATTTGCCATTATATTCCACCGAGGCTCACTGAAGGAATCACAAAGGAGTCACTTTAGAGTGCAAAAACGGTTTATTCAAAACGATCAGGGTGCAAGACTTTTATTAGCCATCATTTTTCTTACAGAACTGAGATTTCGGCAACCGCACTGGAAGGCCAAAAGGAAGAATTCATATGAGAATTAATTGCGTGCGATACAAGTGAATCGTCTTTTGTAGGCGTTGAAGTGATGCATAAACGCAAGAAGCACTCACAGTAATATATTTTATTAATGAAAAACATTTGCATCTCATTTCACCAGATCATGGCTTATTAGCTGTATGGCTCTCCCAGAATGAAAATGCATATTCATTATTACCTCCTCATTAATATTGATAAAGGCACACAGTACATTTCACTTTCATGTTCAGCAATGATAGTAAGTGCACAATAGAAGGAAAATGACAGTACACTTTGAATATTACAAAACCACATCTCCAATATAATGATGTCTGCAGCAGAAATATATTTACATTACAGTATCAGTGTTGCGATTGGACACAGTGTCAGATATTGATTTGAACTTTTCCCTGTACACTGAATTTTATTAATGGTAAATCACTGAAAAGAGGTTATAGCATCGCATACATTCTTCTACGAAAACCCCATTTAAAGAGCAAGCACAATCTAGATCACAGCAAGTATAAAAATTTTTTTGTTTGACTGATTTCAGCATTTGTTGAAAAAACTCTCGAAAACGTTTTACGTCGAGAAATAGGTTCGGAATAGAATTAAGCACACTTTAAGCGAATTATTTCCACAGACCTAATTTATGTCTTAAAACCCAGCTGTCATTGTTTTCCATTTCAACTTAAAACATATTGCATTGAAACGAATCTAGTTAAAAGCGTATTACCATCACAAAAAGCCTGGCTAAATCCGTGCCATTTTCTGACAAACGTATTATTGTTTCCTCTCAATGCAGGAGGATCGACTAAGAACAAATTGCACAGATTCGGCACTGTTGTCCTCAGCAGTGTGCCGTAGGAGTCTAGGCTTGCGTGGCACCTGGATAAGGGGGCTTTTTGTCATGCTTGTGTAAGAACGTGATACATAACTCTTTTATCGGCAATGCCTGCCTGCTAAGCTTATCCCGGCTTTAAGGCTGTTGCACAAGTTGTTCTAATGAGGCTCCCCGGGCCGGAAGGATCCGCCGGACGAAGACGTGCCCAGCATCCCAAGCGTACACACACACACACACACACACATTCAGACAGGGGTAGGGGTCCTGTCTCAACCGTGGCCTCCAACATATACGTCACACTGAGTAGATGTGGGCCAATGCTTTGGCTCTGCAATGGTATTCTCCTTCCCTTAATGGGGGGATTGTGCGTTATTTTGCTCTCTCTTTCTCAGTGTGCGTCTACCTCCTCTCTGAAGTGTCATTAACCTTGAGGCGTGATGCACAGCATGCATACCGAAATCATCCTTCCCTGAGACGAGAGAAAGAGAAGCTCGTAAACCTGATTATGATAAATAAACAAGCTTCTCGCCACACATCTGTGGCTAACTGGTTATGTTCCCCTCGTGCAAAGATGCGCTCTGTTCCAGAACCCAGTGAGCTGCCTACGCAGGAAGCATTTTAAGGGATCAAAAGGCATGAAGGCTGTTCCAAAAGGTAGGCAAATTAATTATGCTGCCTTCTAAGATGCCTCGTTTTTGGCCAAATTGTAAAGCAGCACCATGTGCATCCTTTGCCAATTTCAGAGAAGGGATTGGAGAAGAATGCAATGCAACACAATCAGCAAAATAAAAATTATATACACGAAATTCACTATACATCACAATTACTGCATTCCCCCAATCTAGTGTTTTTTGTGCTTTTTCAAACTTTACTGGAATCCGTTTTAAAGGTGTTACGTACAACAACGAGGCCCCATGATTGATGGGATGCTGTCTTAAGCTTATTTTTGCTGGTGGTCAACAACCATTGGGTTCCTCCAAATGTATGAACAAGTAACCGATTTTAGCATCAGCTTCAGCCTCTGTTTATAACGTAGGACACTTTAGATTCTAGAGAGCATTTGATTGGACAGAAAATCTCATGAGTAGCTGAAGTTCAGAGTGATGTCATCAAAATCATTGATCCTTATTGGTGGAAGTGAGAGACTGTAAGTTTTGAATGCTTATATTTTCTAAATACGAATTTTGTCATTGTTTTGGTGCGCCCTAACTTCAATTTTGATTTCATGGGGAGTTTAAAGTCCCTCTTCGGTGGAAGTTGCCTCACTAGGTTCTGGAACATACATAAGCACAAGCACAAACAGTTGAAATAACCAAAAGTGACATTAGCCCTGCTGAAGAGAAGGAATTGCCTGATGAAGAGCACATGACTGAGGGCGGAAAGGGAAACGTGGACCGCACCTGATGCGAACAGCACCGTCTTTACGTTCTGTCATTCCCGTTCGGTTGTATCTGTATTATTTAGAGCGTTGGAAAGCCAGGAACAGCGCGTACCACCTAGTCTTGCGTTCCCTTCACACCCCTCCTGACAGCACGCCAGCGCGGTTCACTCAAATGAATAATGTAACTTTGTGCCTGGAACAAAGTGAGGAGCTTACAGCGGCATAGCGCCTGCCACGGCTGCTGATTCGGGCGGAGGAAGATAATGCAAAAGACAGCGAAAGAGAGCAAGAGAAAGAGAGAGAGAGCACGCACGAGCAAGGAAGAACGCTAAGCTGCTTCATCAAATCTCCCAAATGAGACGAAACACACAAAAGCTGCTGAAAGGGTGTGCGAGTCAATCTACACAAAGAAAAACATCAGGCTCCCGGCTCCGTCTGTATTCACAAGCCAGAGGAGGAGACAAAAGTCCCTCCGTTCCTAGCCGAAGGAGAAAATGGCTCTTTATCGAAACCAAACGATATAAATGGAATCATTATGCACGATGGTTGCACATACGCTCTGTAAAGAGCAAATGCGATACGCTAATGAAAAAGACAACAAACAGATCAATAGGGCGTACCTCATTGCGCAAAGAGCAAGAGGCATTGTGGGAATGAGAAGACGGATTATAATACAGATATTTTCCATTGTCCCTACTTCGAGCCGTTGAGAGAAAGGCACATTAATGAAGACAAATGAACGATTGTTTGTCTCTCGCAACCTCGAATTAAATGGGTCTGGGGAAACTCGGCAGCCGTCTCACATTCCGCGGATGGAGTGAAAGGGCTATTCTCTCTCACCGCAATCAGTGTTCATCTGAGCTCCATCCTCTCGTCTGATGGAGAGGGGGAACGATAGGCAGAATTTCGGAGGGAGGTGTAATTGATTAACTTGTGGAAAGCTGATTAAGATGAACTATCAGTGTGGAACCCAGAATGCTTTTTTTTAGCCGGTGAAAACTTTTTACAACTAAAAGGAAATATAGCTATAGCTCGGTTTCTTAAGCTCACCAAGGATGCGCTTACTTGATAAAAAAACAGTAATATTGTAAATATTATTACATAATTAATCTCATTTATTTGAACAGGCTTATTGGCCTACTTTAAAAAGTAATTTAATTCTATGATGCACAATTTAATTTTCAGCATCATCACATGATTTGCTCTTGAAGATATATTTCAATGTTTTATCATATTCAATGTTACAAACTCTTGTGCTACTTAATATTTTTGTGGAAGCCGCGATGTGTTATTTTTCAGAATTCTTTGATGAATTTTAAATTGAAAAGAACAGCATTAATTTGAAACAGAAATCTAAATTATAAATGCTTTTACTGTTACTTTTTTCATCTGTTTAATGCATGCAATTTCTATAAAAAAGAAAACGTTTGTACTATATTCTCCTTTCATTTCTTTGCTTTATGCGAAACGTTAAACTGATTAAAGCAATAGTTTCCTCCCAAAATGCCAGAGTTTAGAATAAATAACCATTCTACATTAGCAGCCCATTTTACTCAATGATGCATAATATGTAAAACAGAATATTCCAAAAATTATAGCGTGGGGCTCGATTTTAACCAACAGATTTTGACTGAATCATGAAAAGTGGGCGTTACATACCATAATGTACTTGTGCGTTTGGAGAAGAAGGCAGAAAAAAAAAACAGACTAGTGACATTAATTGAGAACCAAAGGTATTTTCACATTTTTTATGAAACAAATTTGTCTTATTTTGAATAAAATGCACAGATGAATCATTTAAAATAATAACAGGAGATGTTTTTTAAGTGAACAGCATCAATTTTGATTGTGTGCTGGTTAATAACAGTGGTTTGCACACTTTATTGCAGTAATAATTGGAAAAGCACCTATGGTATTTTGGTGGAAACTATGGTTACCATGGTGAGTTTTCATTAAGCACAGCTTGTCTCATTATAATCGTGATACCGTCTTTGTTAAAGCTGCTCTCGAATCACATCCATCATTTCTGAGACTATCTGCATCAAATCCCTATCCACAAAATATATTCCAAACTATTGAAAACAGCCTGTTTCTAAACAAAATTTTGCACAAATGAGCCGCACTGCGGACGAAGGAGAAGAAGTTCGAATTGATTCTTCATTCCCTCAACCCATCTTAGCCACTCAGTGCACATTTATTTCAAAGCATGAAGCGTTTTCAAGAGGATATGTGATCTGCCGCACCAAATGAATTGTATACTTGACCTCCATTTGAAGCTGCTCTGGAAGGTCTGACAACATTCAGAGGGCGACGGTGATCGAAAAACGAATGTTTAAAGCACATGCCAACAGCACTTCCTCTAAGGAACATTTCCATTTCCTATTACTTGGCCGTATTCACAAGAGGGAGACGGCGGCCGCCTAGGCTGTTCATTTGGTGTTTTTCTACCTTCTTGCTTTGGGTCTTTTCCCCCTTCATTTGGCCCTATTCACACCCAACGAGTCTGCCAAGTCTAGTTTTGTCAACTTTGTGCAGTCAGGTCCCCATCTAGTATGGTGGCGTGCTCCGTTTTCATCTTTCACACATTAAATTGGGAATTAAACGTCTGTAGGTTTTATCTTTCAATCTCTCTGGTCTGCCCTCTTACTTTGACATGTTCTTTAATGGTTCGCCCATGGAATCGCCACCCACCAGGCCCCTTAACGCACGTGTCCAGCCGCTTGATGTATGAAGACTCGCACAAATTGGCAATCAGGTGAGGTTGGCTTGGATAGAGGCTCTACTCGCTGGCATCCTGACTCCAATTCCCTTTTCTGGCTCCTGCGTCTGTTTTCACCAGGGCCCTGACAGGTGCTCCTGACAAAATCCATTACCTTTGCAATTACACAATCTCACTTTCCTCGCTCAGCCTTCTCGACCAGAGACTGCCATCGCCTCGCCTGTCCGTTCGGACGATTGGCTAATTAGGGGACTTAAGAGGAGGAAACCTGCTTTAATTTTCATTACGCCGAGGAGACACCCCGACTGTCACCACTGCCATCAGCGGGAAGAAGCGATGTGTATGACCTCTCATTTAGTCTCCCTCTCTGTCTGTTATGGAGGAACGTGAAACTTTTCATGGTGTAGTTGAGAAATGAAGCATGAGACGCTTCGTTTCGGCCCGATGGCGATCTCATCTTCAATAAAGAAATAAGCCCAGAAAGAAATAGATGGTCTGAAATGAATACTCTGTCATCATCTACTCACCCTCTTGTCATTCCAGCCTCATATTATTATTTTTTATTCTGCGGAACAGAAAAGGAGATGTTAGAGTGTTTGAGCTTCCGTTTTCCCAAAGGTGGACAGGGATTTTCACTCAGAAACACTGCAAACAAATTTGTTTTTAATGAGTCTTTTTGACTTGTTTTTCAGTGCATAAGATTTGTTTTCAGAGAACATATCTTGAATAAAGGTACATTTTGTTTTTTCTGCACAGGCTGATCAGAAACTGTTTTGTTGCAGTGAAAAATGTACCAGTGCTGCAAGAAAAAATACACTCGTATTACGCATTCTCTTAATACTTTATGCAGTCTTGCTTCTCAACTAAATTTATAATGCTCACAGGATTTTAAGATATTTTAACTGGAAAATAAAACAAAATACTGATTAAGAACAATTTTGGCACTGAAAAAGCACAATAAAAGTCAAGGCACAATTTTTTGTCTGAATTCCTGAAGCACATGATGGAAGTTTGGGTGAGGAACAGACTGAAATTTAAGTTGTTATTCACTGACAAATTTCAATTGCACTAAAATGCCCCCTTTGGATGCAACTGTTAAAATAAATAATTTTCCCTTTTGGGATCTCTACACGTAAAGACTATCACCCACTTTTGTTGCATGGAAAACAGAAGTTTGGAAGATCTCCATTTATGTTTTACAGGATAAAAAATTGATTTGAATTTTTGGGTTGAACTATTCCCTTAATCTCTTTACCAAAACATCACCAAACATCCGCACTGTGCAAATGCCTTTTCCTTTCAACTTCCATCTATAAAACATTATATTTTCCTGCTGACAGGAGTTAGTAAAAGACGCGCTCAAAACCGGACTAAAATCTGTAGGAGCAAACTTTTCTCAGGACAGAGTTTTGAGAGAGGCGGTGACAGACATGCGGCCAATTAGCGTGATTGCAGATCATAATTTGAGGTCATTTGAACAAGGTCCGCCCACAGACAGAGCAATCGGCGGCTACGATAAACAGCCGCTCACCTCTGCGAAATCGATTCGGCCTGTGCCTGTTGGAGATGCTCGTTTAATGGATGTGAAACTCCGTTCGCTAGCTTTTTAAGCATGACTCCAGGGGTCAAAACAAATATCTGAAAGAAAGTAAAACTCAATCAGAATTAAAGCCATTTCTGACGTAAATACAGCCTCAGAGTTCTTAAGTCATGAATACAAGAGAAAGCTGATTAAAGATCCCTAACCGTAATAAAAACAAAGCTAAGCTAAAATTGTTTTCATAAGCCTTTGCTTTAAGGCGATTAGCCCAAGTTTCAGTCTCTGACTTTTTTCCGCCTTTTGTTTCGGTGACATCAGATTTAGGGCATCCGTCATCCTGGACTGCTTCCTGTTGAGAAAGATTAATTGCGTCGCCCCATCCGCGCGTGCACGAACTGCATAATCATCTCCGCTAATGAGGGCTGCCATTTACCACCACAATTACTGCTATTTTCAAACCCATTCAAACCTCACACCCAAAGGCCAAAGTTGTGGTCAGACCGGTTGCCATGGAGAGATTTTTTTAATTCCAATTTCATTGAATATATTCATGCGGATCTGCTGGTTATTCACACAGGCTTGGGGGTACACGCGTGCAAATGTGCTAAAAATAGGGACAATTATGGACCTGTGCAGGGCAGAGGATGACGGCCAGAGAAAATGGCTCTCCTAGATGTTACAGGCTGACTTTTGAGTTGCACAGTAAAGTAAATCATGCTAAATTACTCCTGTGCATTTCGATTTGGCTGCATTAATCTTTGAGAGGAAAAAGAGAGCAGGAAATGTATCTGGAAATAAACTTCCTATTTATCACCCTACAGCGAAGCCTCTGCCTTCAAGGGGGGGACGGTCCATGTGAACAACCTGAAACAACCTGAGACGGCCAAATCGTTTTTTCTTATTGGAAAACGTTTCACGGCCACAACTATCGCGGCTGTGCCAGCCGGTTCTGGTGCGGTATGATTGGTAAGGTCCAATTCACAGCGTGAATAAGCCTCTCTCTGGCTGATTACATGCTTTGATGTAGTGTCGTGAACACTTTCCAGGCTCACTTCTCCCTAGGACACACAAACGACACCCAGACGTTTCATTCAAATTCATGGTGCGTCTCCACCAAGTTCCGCACAATAATTGAGGGGAAGTCAGGTGAAACTTGCCCGAGGCCAGATTTGAAATGTTATTGAGAAATGACAGATGGTAGACAGCCTTTACCGTGGCGGCATTTGCGAATGGACTGCTTGGATCTCTCCACGGGTCCTTAATTACCTTGGAGGCAGTTAATAGGCAAACTGGTAAAGATAAAGGCGCTATACTTAGGTGCTATAGATCCTTGTTAACGCTTTATGTTGAAATAATCAATTGCCCACCATGAACTACAATTATAATCAGTCAATAGCTGTTTCCATCCACCTATTATTATGCTCATTTTGGGATATCGCATTATAAAAAAACGCTGGACGGAAACGCTGAGATGCGCATCAATTTTAGAAATGTGCATAAACTACAATATTTACCATATCAATTTTTCGATGTGCATCAAAAATGTGACTTTGTGATGGAATGACATAACTGACCGATCTCAAATGCTGCTTTGGTTGTTCTGAAACGCCTGAGCAAATTCTGTCGTCAATGTGGTTCGGTATAATTACCTTCCAGAACTGTCTCACACGAACAGCAGGAATCCGCCTCCGAACGCAAGATGACTTTATTACGTTTCGTTTGCTCGCAATGAGGCACAAGTCATTTATTATGTATGAAGTTATTATATACAGTGGATTCTTCTACGGCAGCAACTTCAATTCTTCGTAGTGATATTTAACGCCAGGAAGGGATGATTTTGTTCTCTTCAACTCACTGGATGGAAACGGTTCTTTATTCGTTTTATAACTTTGGATAGAAACATAGCTAATGTAATGATTTACATTCGCCAAAAACAGATCTGTTATAATATGGCTGAAGTTTTCTTTCTTTTTGGAATTTTTGTCATCGTCAAACTGAAAGTGTCTCATTGCCACCAGACATATTTGCATTGAATATGTAAATATTTAAACCTGTGAAATGGTAATCAAGATTCAACGTTCGGGATGTGTTGAGGAGTATACTTGCAAAAAATATCCTAGCATTGAATATGCCTTCATTTGGGTCATAAAAAATTATTTAGCGGCCCAATACATATTTGGACATATTTGTAGCCACTTTTAATGTATTAGATATTAGTATATTCAAGTATATATTTAGTATATATTTGCTTGCAACTGCATATGCAAGCAAATGATTTTCTCAGAACAAAGTTCGGAGCTGTTTTTGACTTTTTGTGGACGTATAAATTCATATGAACTATCTATTCTTTTATTATTAAAATTAAACTTATTTTTGCTAAAACTTTTCTTGAAAAAAATAAATGCAGGCCAGATACTTAAATACTTTCAAATACTATGTGGAATAAATAAATGTAAATATAAATTTTAAAAGATGTATAAATTTAGGTTGTTAAAGTGCGACAGTACTTCCCTAGAACTCTGTACCTCGGACTGATATTGCCATATTTAAGCTATGAAAATAAGCAGATCATCTTACAGGTAAGTACAATAAAATCATGAACAGGGTCCTGATATCGCTTCTGTTTCTCAGCCCTGAGATCTGGGCCAAAACCAAGGTCACGTCCTGCATCTGGTTCCCTTTGTAAGCTACTGAAACTTCAATATTCTTCCCATTCCAGACACTGTCTCAAACCTCGGTCTCATAGTCCTGTCGTGGTTGTCCCTCTTGCTCCTTTTTCTTCTTTTTCCTTCCGCAAAGGCCGTGAAGGCCACAGAAGCAGGCAAAGGTGAACTGAGGCATAGTGGACCTCCACAAAATTATGACACCTGCAGAGATAGAAAGAGAGAACAAGAAATGTAGATACCAGATACATTACGATACTAAATGATGAATCATTGATACTGGCAGATCTGTGATTTGTGAAAAGAGATTTAAGTTCTAGGATTTGTATCTATATATAAGAATATTACATTTTTAGAGGTGAATCATATGCATTCAATTTAATTATTTGTTCTAGAACCCCAAAATTATGCAAATCAGGTAACAACATAAACACATTGCTGAATGCAATTTCAACAACTTATAATAATAATTTGTCACATTTATATAGTGCCGTTCTTGGTACTCATAATGCTTTACATTTGCAAGAGGGGAATCTCCTTATTCACCACCAATGTGCAGCATCACCTGGATGATGCAACGGCAGCCATATTGAACCAGAACGCCCATCACACACCAGCTTATTGGTGGAGAGGAGACAGAGCGATGAAGACAATTGGTATACGAGGATGATTAGGAGGCCATGAGGGACCGAGGCCAATAGACAAGTGTGGCCTCAATACTGAGTTTACACCCCTACTCCTTCTGAGGGACAGCGTTTAAGATACACTGAAACAAAGCTCAAATAGTAGAGCATGGCGCAAAAAATGCCAAGGTCATTGGTTTGATTCCCAGGGAATGCATGAACTGATAAACTGTATACCTTTAATTCACTTTGGATAAAAGCATCTGCTAAATGCTTAAATGAAAGCAAAACAAAAAGGTCTGATTTATTTGTGAAAATTGCAGAAAGTATCTGGTAAACATCTCTAAAAAGTCAGCTTTTCATACATTCTAAATCATAAAAGACGTTTTATAAATATGTATTTAATATCTGACAGCAAATGTCTTAGAGATACTCTAAAATACTCTAAAAAAGTGTATCAGAGCAGTGTAAATTTAGATAAAAGGAGTGTTTACACTGAAAATAATTACAATCACTTAATTTAAATACTGCATGAATGGCCTAGCTTGGAAAGAGCCTGGTGAAACTGAATTGCGAATTGGTTAGTGAATGAGAGTTGCGCTGAAATACCCTGAGCAAAAGAGTTTAGTGAATTTGCCACTTTATTCTCTTACAACAAAAGCTTGTTAAACGTTGGACATTGTGAGCTGTAAATGCAGCAGTCACTCACTTGCGAAGTTCAATAACGTAATTCTGAAGGGCTATAATACAGGCAAAAACGCGCTAAAGCAGCATCTCGGCGTGACTGGCGCGTTATCTGCACTGCATTGTTTCAGGCTGTAGGTTTGCTTGTGTTCTGCAGAGAGGAGATTACATGCTGAATGCATTTCGGACTCGGCTGGCTGAGCCGAGCGGCTCACGCGCTGATGAGCTTCCTGTAAGAGGACAGGGCGAAATCGCAGCTATCATATCCTGTGCAGACTGCAATTAACTCGAGTGCGGCTTTCGCTCTGGGAATTGAGACGTCTGAAATCTTGAGTCTTAAGCCTCGCGGAAGCGGGAAGGTCAAGCACCGCACACGTGCATGTGAATATGTGGACACCGGCGCTGTGTTCATTTACAGACCCCCTCAATATAAGCTTATGTCCCGCCACGTACGGTAAACAGACTTGTACGTACGCATTTGGAAGGTGCTGGGAAATTAGACACCATGTGTCAAGATGTGCAATGGGACATGGACAGAAAAGCAATGCCGCTGGTGTGGACGGCACTGAATGGATTTGACATTGCACAACTGTGGATGGTCCCTACGGTCCCATTAGGGTACTTGCCACTAATGGTTGAGGGCACTCCAGTGATGAGAACTACACGTGTAAGCACCTTAAAGCCACTAAACCACAAGCAGCCGTGTTCCAGGCAAGCACATACCTCCATTTGCACTCCTAAGGGTCCCTGGTTTAGTCAAACAACTCATGAATTAGTCAGACACTCTTAAATAATGCCATATCAAACATGATGTTGGCAGAAAATGTTTAAGAAAACAAAAAAAAAACATGGGTCTCATTCATCATTCAATGCAAACAGAATGGATTTCTCCATAAATGATTTGAATATTTTGAAATCAATCATAAACCATTCTCGTAGTGTCACAAAATCGTTCAAAAAACAGTTCTTAAAAGCTGACAATTTACATTTTTTACATGAATTGCCGGATCATGCAGTTTACAAGTTCATTCCACTTGTGTAGTGAGTTACCTCACTGATTGAGTTGAAGACTAATAAAAAATTAGTCAACACTTTAAATGTCAGTGTGCTAATTCAGTGACTAATGGCTAATTAAAAATGTATGCATTTTTGTATAAAGTATTCATTAAAATTCGTATGGCTTGTCACATTGTGCGCCATCAATAGATTTACATAAGAATGGATTATGAAAGAGTTGAGGCCGTTCACACCAAGGACGATAACTATAATTAGAAAAACTATAGTATAGTTTAAATAAATGAGTAGCAGAGTCTATACCATAACTATAAAAATAATAGCACAGAGAAACAATATCGCTGGAAGCCATTTTTTTCTGCTTATGATCGATAAAAACATAGACAGCCAATCAGGATCCATCCTGGTATAAAGAGCTCGAGCATTTAAAGCGGCAGACGACAAAAATAAAACAGAACATTATTGTCCACTGGTGTAGATTCTAATATAGTTATCTTTTTATTTTTGGTGTGAATGTATGCATTTTTGTGTTCATTATGACCTCATATTCTAGATAGCAGTCCCCTTATTAAATAAAAATGTAAATTTAATTTGTTTGTTATTCCAAATAGAGAGGAAAACACAATTTGAGAAGCTCCCAGATATTTTAAGCCAACACGAGCATTCCTCGAGGAGCTCAGTTCAAGGCTAAAGTCCAAGTAAATGTGGCAAGTCTGTGATTATTTCCAAATCAAGGTCAGTTCGGCAGGGCTTCTGGGAGAGTGTCTATGCGCACGGCCCTTGAGTGGCACTCGTTTGCGAATTGAGTGGAAAAGCGCTAGTTGCTGAGTTCGCAGTCGAGCAGAGTTATTATTGTCATTATTTGGTGTCAGGTGCAGTTCTGTAGCTACAAGAAAGCCGCAACGACAGACGAACTTAGCATAAAAAAACAGCTTTTATCTGACAGACGAGGACTCGCACTTGAGAAATTAGGCAGGTCTTCATGGTACGTGTGTTTTGGCCTGTCTGCACAGACAAAAAACCCTCGCAGTTTTGACACTACTGGATTTTTCTTTGTCCAAATCACTTCTTTTAGTTATTCCCCCAGGTAGCATCGCCACCCCTGCCCAGATCACAATAACAAGCAGAGGTGATATTGTGCCTGAGAGGAAATAAAACATTAACATTTCACTCTCCCTGCGCTGCTCCCAATGAGTCTAATTAAGAGAGGGAAGCTGGTGATAAATACTGCAGGGTTCGTTAAAAACAGCCTGACTCAGCAGACGGTCATGGCGGTTTGGAGCTGTGCTTTTGACGCTTGGGTAAAACTGCCAGCCACGGGGACAAAAACCAGCCACAGTGCAACGGGGGGCTTGCAAGCCTACAGACAGTGCCCAAGGGCACAATGTGTGTGTGTGTGTGTGTGTGTGTGACAGCGAGAACGAGAGAGAAAGGGAAAGAATCATGGATTATTGTCAGTATTGTGCAGGCTTGCCACATCCTGAATACTGTAATGTCATACTTGTCAACGAGAAGAAAAAATGTTTCTATTCATTCGCCAGCTACATATCTAATTAGCCCATCACAAGCGTGACTGCACTCCGGGACTCAATGCTAAGTTCATTACGAAAATGGATTCGCGATAGTTGAGGTGCTGGTTTGTGCTGGCAGAGAAGTGAAACATAGCGCACAATGATCCACAAAAACAGTCTGGAACAAGGAAACGTGCTGTGATGGTGCTACGATGCACGACTTTTTAATGGCCGCAATCAAATTACCAATGTACATCAAATGAAAACGCACACATTTACATGTTTTGATTATTAACCAAACGTTTTTTTTGTATACTATAAGAGTTCGAGGTGATGATTTCTTTCTGAAACAAAACTGACACCATGTCCTAACCAGAAAAAGCGATACATAAGACAATTCGTCAGTTGTTTGGTTAATTGTTTTCTGGGTGACAATGCCCACATCCAAACCGCACTGGTCCAAAATCCAGAAATGTACAGAATATCAACCATCAGATACATTCTGATCAGGACTGTGTAAAATGTAGAATTTAAAGTGAGACAATCTGCATAGGAATTGAATTGGAATTGAATAAGAATTATTAGTATAAGAATTTAATTGTCCACACACTACAGGAGGTTCAAATTTGGAGGCCAGGAATTAAATTCTGTGTAATAAGTTTCTGGACCATTAATCTGTCTGTAAGGCCAATACAACCTTCAAACAAGACTTTTTGAACTTATATTTTAAATTTTCAGTTTAAAGTTTTCTTGACAAACTTTATTTTTTCTAGTTGAAAGTGACATTTATAGGGGTTACATGGCTTTCTTTGAATTTCAATAATAGTTACTTTTTGCAAACTCAATTTTAATTCAGGAACTGACATGGAATTTAAAAACAAATTTGGCTGTGATACTGTTGCTTCACCTAAAACTTCAATTTTGAAATGCCATCAAATGGTATTTGTAATTTGATGTATTTCTACGATTTGCGCATGGAACTTTGCGTGGTTTTTGGTTTTATTGATTGGGAATTATATGAAATGTGAAAAACATAGGTGGTTGGCTGAAAGAAGAATAATTTTAGAAGCATAGTGTGTTAAATAAATAAATAATTGCTTTTCTTAAAGCTGGAAATGTCTTTGGTTAGGACAGTGGTAAACTAAAACACTTTTCAGTTGTGGTAGGACGGTTCAAAATCTTCACAGTCCACAACCTTCAGTTGAGCTTCCACTCTGTACCCAATGGCTTTGAACCCTATGTGACATGGCAGAAGAAAATCACATAGGAATAGAAAGCCATAAAACACAGCAGTGACCAAGTGAGACCGCCAAGACACTCCAGCCATGCCATCTTCCTTCCTTCCTTCCTTCCTTCCTTCCTCCCGACCTACATCTTCCCCACCTCAGAAGCCCTCCGGAGAGACTCTCAATCACTCTGTGTGTGGCACTGACAAGTCGGCTGAACGGACCAGTGCTCCCACAATCCCTCAGCATCGGCCTGTCTACCGCAGAGAGGAACTACAGTGTGGTTTTAGCTAGATGTGGCGGCATCAGATAGGACCACGGGCTGGAGCGCTGACAGGAAGACCATAAGCACAAGCTGCAAAACATGAAGAGTGAAGCGTCTGATATCTGATATCCTTAGAGAAAGTGACTCCCTGAATGTCAATTCCTCAGGGAGAGCTTTATACTTCCTGACAGATAGGAAGGTCTACATATTCTCTGTTCAGCTTGGCTTTGTTTTTGCTTCCTTTTTAAGAGAAGTTGCACTTATGAGGCAGAAAATATAAATCCTATAATAAATTGTTAACCATCATAATTGGGATGACTCAACTCACCGCTAGCAACAAGCATCAGCATTTCATTACTGCCTGGTTGTTTGATTCTAAAGCACAATGACCTTGTTTTAGCTTTTCAGAAGACTTGAGAACTGTAGAATTAGACCTAGTTTTCTATTGAAGTACCGTGAATCTATTTTACTTTGCATTTTTGATTTAAATGTAACAATTAAAATAGAATTTGAGAGGACTGTTTGAAAGGATGTTTCATAGGTGTTGCGAATTAATACAATTTTGACAAAGACAAAAGAAATACGTATATTTTCGTTCAAATAAATGCAGCTTTGGTGAACATAAAAATAATGTCAGTCTTAAACTTTTGAACAGTAGTATAGATAGATAGATGGATAGATAGTTAATCCTCATTTCCTATTCAGCATGGGAGTTCCTTCTGACTTTGTGAGCTCCACAGAAAGACAGAACGAAGAAAAAAACAGAATTAAGTCCTTCCCTGCCTTCAACATCCTGGGGGAGATAGGTTTGTGCGGAAGGGGGATCCTAAGCTGATTTGTGCTGTTATCAAGATCTCTGTGGCAACAGACAGTCGTCTTATTTATTTATTTCCCATGAAGACAGAAAGATAAGCCATGGTTTTCCAGCCGTGGATGCGAGGGACAAAATCCGACAGCTAATCCTAACGGTCAACAGAGAAACAAAGTTTGACCACAAGCCTATTACTGTTGTCTTTCTCTATAATTTAAAGCCATCCATCTGATCCCAGAGCTCTCCATCTCTCCGGGAACGTGGGCTAAAGGGCACCCGGGAACGATGTGATATACAGTTATGGGTCGGCTGTGATAAATTTTATTACCCTCTTTCTAGCCACTGATCAAATTCCGGCGTGAACAGCATCATGTTTCGATCAGGTTATCGGTCGTTTCGAAAAAGATCCACAGAGAGGGCGATTGATTGGTTTTGTCTTGTGTGCGTCAGTCCTTTCAAAATGCAATGAGGGGGAACGAACAAGCAAACAAAAAGAAGTCAATCTCTCTCCTTCCGCAGATCTATTTGGCTGGTGAAGAATGAAATGGACGGCGGCCAGAAAAGCACCCTGAGAAAGCGTCTGGTTAAAAAGTGAGGGAGAGGGCCATTGATCAGTGGCGCAGATCTGTCTCAAATCTGTCGGAAAAAAGAAAGAGCGATGGAAAGGAAGATAGGGGAAGGGGAGAGGAGAAATGAGTCATACTCCTTCTCAAAAAAACAACAAAAAAATTTATAATGAAAAGCCACACTGTTTGCAAATGCACTGAGGCGGTAAGTTCCCTTCCTCTGAGTGTGTATTAAGGTTAAGAAAACTCTGGAAATTCAGTCGACAAGCTCTTGAATTCACTTTTCTGCAAAATAGACACAGATAAAAGTATTTGGGAATCCACAGGCTTCTTCTGCTTTCCGCACAGGGGTATTGTCTCCTGGAATAGCACTACCGTCTCATCGTCAACAGCAATGACTTGACAAAATTAGAACATTTTACTGACGAAAACCCTACAAGCTATAGTGACTTCTAGAATAAATGAGTATAAAACATACAATTTAGTGGCTTTCCAAGAGCCATCTGAAAAAAAACTATTATTAATTACATTCAGATCTGGTAGAAATAGTGTTTTATGCCACATTTGCAATTTTTCAGTGCAAAAAAACCTACTTCAGAAAACAATTTGTATGATATGCAATGAAAACCGTCTTATTGAAGGGGAAAACAGACCTTTCCTCAAGCTGTGATGTGTGTTCCTGGATCATATGCTGGGACGCACATCTTC
This sequence comes from Rhodeus uyekii, assembly GCA_037043235.1. Lineage (NCBI taxonomy): Eukaryota > Metazoa > Chordata > Actinopteri > Cypriniformes > Acheilognathidae > Rhodeus > Rhodeus uyekii. The sequence continues at coordinate 1,403,596 of JAWRVZ010000132.1, forward strand.
TCTTCCGCAAGCCTCCAAAAAACTACACCAATTCCTCTCTAAATTCAGGGTTTTCTAAGAAAACGCAACACTGTTTCCTCCCAGCCACCTCCCAAACCTCCATCTCACCATCCACAGGTGAGTACGGACAGCTGGCCAACCCCTCCCTCTTGGCCTGGGTGAAAAATGGAAGACTGGGATTGGGGGGATTGGGGGGGTAGGAAAAAAGCTTGGTTGTTCAAACACAAAAAGCTGGGCAGGGAAAGAGGGACAGAAGCCGGACAGAGGCAGTGTTTGTAGAGGTGGTATCTCGCTGAGGCATTTGAGGCACCAGGGGGGCCAGGTATTACTATCCATCACTGCCCTCAGCCCTCTCACGCTGGGTCCTGGCCCCTGTAACAAAGCCTCCATTCAAGACACTTACAGCGCCGTTTTTTTACCCTTTCTTCTCTTTTTTCCCTTCCTTTTTTTTCAGAGGAAGAGAGCCCAACCAAACCGCTCTTTGTGAAGGCCACCGGTGGTCAAAAATAGCATTGTTAACGAGCGCTACCTGTCCGTCTAGGTTAAGTCCATGAAGTGGCAGCAAATAAGAAGCCACGGGGTGCAATGTCCTCTTTCAGATCTGACCTTAAAAACACAAAACTGTATTTTATGCTCCTTTAGCGTAACTGCACTCGACAGCTCTCTCTAGAGGAAGACGAGAGAAATTCAGATGCTCTCTAAAATGAACAGGGCTTTGTTGCTATGTTTTGTTTCTTATGTAGCACACACACATTTTACTGAGGCAGCTTATTTATCCCAGCACTATAATTCTGCTGTGGCAACCTGCAGTTTAATGTCTACCTCAAAGGAGCAATAGACAATCTCTTACATTCAAATTCAACTTGGTTCCTCCTCACTCAGAACTATGATATATCCCACTCTATGATAGTTCTGGGTCGGGTATAAGATTTATTATGTATATAATGTTTAGCTAAATTATCATACATGCATGTATCTACGTATGTGTTTATTGCCCACCTTTAGTTCTCGCCTAGGTTTTAATGACAATATATATTCAACAATATTATAGTTAATATTAGGTTTAATAATGTTTAATAATATTGATGTAATAATGTACAAAGTTATATATTACATTTTAAATTATAATGTATTAATTAACTCAACAATTGATCACCACGGATAAAATATTATAAAGAAAATCTGAAAAAAAACTATATCTATAAAGTTATAAAGTTTATATTTTTATAAAACATTTGAAAGCATGTAAAACTTGGATTAACAATGATTGACATCTTTTGGAAATACTTTGGAAATCTATAAACATTTTTCCCACAGATCTTTGAATCAGAAATTTAATTTCATGACAAGCAGGTCTTATCACAATATTTAATAAACCACATATATTAAATTAAACTTACACATACACACAAACATAATTCAGTCATGAAACTTTTCCAAGCAGCTGATTTTTTTCTCTTAAAACTGACTGCTTTGGCCAATCAATCTGCTTGATCCATCTACATAACCTATTTATTTCTGTCCGAACTCGCTCAACTCAGTGCAGCGCACCATAGGAATTTTCCTCGCCCTCCACCATCCCCAGCACCACCTGCCTAAATCTGCTAATCTTACTTTCCAACCAGCAGCTCGTATTCTATTCATTGTATTTATGTGCATATTTCGGCAGTAGCCTTCACTTACGCAGCAGCAAGATCTACTATTCTACATCAATTCTTATCAATAAATGCTGTTTAAATCTATTCCGAGAGTGGTCATGATATATTTATATTTACTGTGTTTGATGATGTAACCAGTCCTAGTCAGAACCTACAAGAAAAGTGTTACTAGCACAAATCGCAAAACTGCTGGGCCACCATAACCTTGCTGAGCAGCACTAGGATATAGCAAATTGATCTTTCACAGGATTAAGCAGAGTGGGGAATGAAAGAGAGATAGGCAGCATGAGAGAGAGAGAGAGAGAGAGAGAGGGGACTCTCTTATTTGGTCTTTGTGCTGCCCAGCACTACAGAGCAGCTGCCTTCAGCATGAGCTCTTTTGAGATGTGCACAACCCTATTGATAAAACGGCATGTAATTATATACACACTTCTTATAGAACGGCTTAACCGCTACTCCTTAATAGTCACAACATAATTATACAGTCCCATTTATCAGGCTCACTAATCATATGGAAAGATCCTGGCCCACATAGTAAAGCTCTCCGCAGAGAGCGCATTCAAAACGAGAAATCTGAGCGGCCTCTTGAAATGAGGAACTCAAAGGGAGGAAAATGTGGACATAAGCCTATTTCTGCCTCCTGTGGAGGCTGTCTGAGATGCTAGATCTGATCTGTCTTAAATAAAAATAGTGCTTCGAGGGTAAGTGATGTTGTACTTTGCTCCTGGAGGATTCTCTTCAAGTAACCAGGTACAAAACCAAGCAGCGTAACCAGGTAAGAAAAGGTCACAACGCTTTTACAGAGATGCCACAGACTCAGAGTTTCACTAGACGACCGGTGAAGCCAAACCGGATGTGAAGGGGGGAGGTGAGTATAAAAGGAGGTCTGTATTCGTGAGTAATTCAGAGATATCTCTGATCACTACAGGACTCTATGGAATGCTTGATTCTCCCTAAACGCTGTGCTCTTGTTTTAACTCAAATAAATAGCTCTCGTCCATTTTTTGGTTAAGTAGCTCTAATAAGTGTGTTTATTTCAAGATTTAGATGGCCGGACGTATATTATCCTTTACATGTAACATCGATCTAGTGTCGGTTTGGATTTATGCCAGCAATTTGCCTGGATTCAATGCTAGCGGTCACCACGGCACAACACAATGCAGTAACTCAGGACATGTAAATTTGAGAGAAACTCACAGAAAACATAAGATGATTGCAGAGGAGCTGTAGTTTCCTGCAAACAGCAGGTTTTGTAGCTCCTCTGGTTATCATTTCCACACAAATGCTCTATTTGCATAGGGAAAAGATACTGTTACCGGCTCGCTGGATACAGATGGCTCTTGGGAACTATAATTCAGAATCAAGCTAATATGCAGCCAGTTCGCAGCAAAGAACCTCTCATCAAGGTCACGAGTTGAGATTCCTATCGCATATTACCGTTTTGTTTTTGTACACTGTCACTTTATATGGTAATCAAGTTCCCTGGTGAATGCAGAACGCCCTCTTTTTCTCTTCTAACGAGGACATCCTGTCACCCTCTATAAGTTCGGAGACAGGAAGGTCAAGGTGATATCGAAACGCAACGCAAGGGAATCCGAAGGCACTCTCACCTGCTACCTGTCTGTAATAGGACAAAAAGCTTCAGAACTTTTCATTTCCTAGTGTGGGATATTCTGATTGGATCAGCTGTTCAATGGCCCTGAAATCACGATAAGTGCACACTTGTTAGTTAGTTACTAACTAATGGTTACTTTCCAGATGACATGCATGTGTGTGTGTGTATGAATAAATATAATTATATTTTAATGCACATGTAATATGCATATATCTACCACTCAATAATATATGACCATAAATACATAATATTTAAATGTAAATAAATCCAGTTAATGTGTATTTCTACACAGTCAAATATTGCTTTTTTCGTTTTTATTTGAAATTCAGCTAGCAGAAGGCAAGCGAACGCTTCATAATTGCAATGTCGATGTGAAAAGCTATTAGTTTTGAGATAATAGCCCTGATTTCCTAATGAAATTCAGAGCAGAAGTAATCGTGAGAAGCAGTAAGTATTTATTATGCTTTGGCATGAGTCGAAACTGCCAATCTGCTTCGTTTGGCAGGACTGCACACTTCACGCGAGGAAATTCCCCACCAACCGTGGGCGCCGTTAACTACGCAAGTAAACATACTCGTGCATATGCGCGCACAGACGAGAAAACAAGCCACAGCCTCTTATACCAGTTGGTTCAGAACATCAGTGGGCTCGCAGAATGAAGAGGAGGAAGAGAAAGATGAAAAAAGAGAGATGGGGAGCAAGAACTCTCACTTCTAATCAAGGTAGCCGCCTTCTCAATCTCTCGCAGCGGGTCCCCAGTGACAAAACACAGCACGCAGCTCAACACTCTCCTTTCACAGAGTACCTGACCTCCCACCAACCACTGTCCTCCATTGCATTCAACAATTCTTTCTCTGTTTCTTTCTTTTTTCTCTCTCTTTCTCTCATTCTTTCTCGCCAGCCCTGCCCCCTGCGCCCTCTCTCTCTCCCTCTCTCTCTCTCTCTCTCGTGCGAATGGATGGGCTGTTGGCGACTCATTAATCTTGATGCAGCACCTGCACTCTGGCCGAGTGGGAGCGTCCGCCGCCAAATGTCACATTTCATCGGATTAAATTAGCTTTATCTCTGGCAAATGCCTTCCCCTGCAAGATCGCACTGATTTTTTTCTTCGCACCTCCCAGGCCGGCAGGGGAGGCATCATCATGTATTCATTCACCTCAGGAACGTTGGCGACGAGTTAGCCTAATTGACGGGAGAGAGTCATTATCGGGAAAACGAGAGAATGGATAAATAAAAACGGGGGAGGGAGGCAGCAAAAGGAGGCTGCTGGGCAATGTGCCCCTTTTCCCAGAAATGAGTAAGAGCCAGGGAATGTTAGAGAGTGAATGGGCCTCAGTATGATCACGCTTCTGTATGCTGGAGAGCTCTCATCATTCAAACGTAGGATGCTCTACTCTCCCCCTCTTTTTTGATATGAGAATAGCAGCTGCTATGCAATAGGCAGGGTTCCCTGCCTCAACAACACAATCATTTCATGTTCGCCTGTCAAAAAAACCCCCAAAAAAAACGCAGCTGAACTGAGCTTAAGATGTCCCCGGCACATTTTGTATATTGTAGTCGTTCACCAAAAACTAGCTTGCGCAAGATAACCAACTGGCTCGTGCATTTCAAGTCGATAAAATACTTGGTATTTACCATTTCAAGAAATGAAATGATGGTCGAACACAAAATAAAAATTGCCATCGTCACGGTTTAGACACTTTCACGTCGTTCCAAACCCGTTTAACTTCTGGGGAATGCAAAAAAAATAAGTAAAAACAAATTCCAAAAGCTCTTTAGATATTTAGTGTTTCGCAGAAAGAAAAAAAAAACTCGTACAGAAATGTAACGGCACAAGGGTGAGCAAATTATGACAATTTTCATTTTTGGAAGAATGATCTCTTTAACTTGTTCGGCTCGAAAGCCGAATGACAAAACAGATTGAATGATGGCTGTCAGAGAGAATGTGCCACGCCCTGAATATGCAGCTGGGCAGAGGAGGTGTAAACAGCGATTGCAAAAGTCACGCCACCCTTCTCAAAGGGCGACGCCCACATCAACAGGCTACGGAATGACGTAATGGTTGATTGCCTATGAGAACCAAGATTGCATTTTAAAATAATTTCTAACAATCTTTTATACTCCAGTAGCAGCAAATCCCGAATGCCACACTTCAGAGTCATCGGAATAACTGCGAAAAGCATCCAGCGAATCGATCACTCGATTCAACCTAATGCACTTTGCATTCAAGCTAGCATGTCTAGGTCTAAGGAAACGTCTTGAAACCTGTCTTCGGGGTCACTGAGTTCCCTGGAAAACCAAACGAGCGCAGCCAAAGAGTTGAGGAAAGGACAATAGGGGACTCTGAGACATTGTTTGAGGCGAGCGATAATCTCTCGGCAGAGTCTGATACTGACAGCGGGGCTGTCAGAGGTGTCATCTTAAGTATCTGAGCGCGGAGGTGTGGAGGAATTGCCATCTCCGGACACCGGCATCTCAGTGAGACCGCCAGACCCTGTCGCTTCCGAGCTTCCACTCTGCCACTCTCAGTATTTTTAACCCAGAAATCACAATTTTTTACTACGCGCTGGCTATTGTTACTGCTGGATCGTATTTTGTGTCATGTAGTGTGCGTAAAACTATTCCTCAACCTTTTGCAACCCTTTGTTCGTGTAGACAGGCATTCACACGAGAGGACAGGATTCAGAAGACCTGCTGCTTTTGAGACGACAACATATATCGTGCCCTCCGTAGGTGTCCGTCCCCGCTGCATAGAAGGGATAGATCCAACCGTAATGTGTCTGAACCAATTTAGCTACTGTCAATCGTCTCTCGCAGCATGTGTGTCCGACTCCCCTCCCCTTCCCTTCGCTCAAACACACACACACAGACACATTATACTTTCCATCTCGAAGCAGCAGGGAAACCCTGAATGTAGAGGGAATCCTGTTTAGCTGTGAAAAATCCACTTTATGATGTCTTTTGACTCTGCACTTATATACGGTTCCACTTGTTGTCTTATATGAGCTTAAGCTACATTTGCTGACATTTTGTGTGAAGTAATAAGGAAACCAGTCATTCTTTTGCATTTGCGCCCGTGCAGCAAATGAAGATAAACTTCAGTCGTATATGTTGCCGCATGAAACCCCAATGGAAACCAAACAACTTAAAAGCATGAATGATAAACTGAGGTCTCTATAGTAATCGAAAGAACAAAGAGGTTTTAATGTGACACTAAAAAAATGGAAAACAGTAGTAGACGGTCACCGTTACAAGCTGATATAAAGATACAAAAAGTAAGAATTAAATACATTAAAAGTATTTATATATATATACCTATATATTATATTTTTATTCTCTTCCCTCTCTATACAAAATACTATATATATATACACATAGATACACACACACACACATATATATATATATATATATATATATATATATATATATATATATATATATATATATATATATATATATATATATATATATATATATATAGCACCCAACAAGAGATGAAGATCTTGGTGCAATATGTTGGTGATCCGATTTAGTGATGAGGTGATAGCGAGGGAACAGCTTTATGGGACAAATGGAGAGACAGCAGTGAAATACGGTAAAAACATGCAAAACATGTCCAGTTTAAATCTACTTGCCACATTTGCTTGTTTTCAATCTATCTTTTCTTTATCTCCATTAAAATATAGTGTTTTAATTCAGTTTCAGTTTTTACGCGGAAGCCTGGTCGTGCGTAACACCTTTTTTCCATAGAGTCTTGGTGCTTGTCCTGATTTAGCTTGGGATCTATTTCCGTCCAGCCCTGGGGATGCACCTAAATTTGCCATAGTGAAATACACGCTATGTGAGTGTGTGCTCGAGAATAAAATGTAAAAGTTTTTAAGTGCACTATAATAAATATGCACATGTATGCGCTTATTAATGTGAGTCTTGTGGTTATGGAAGGATACATATAAGCAGCACTTATATGTAAAGCATATACAGCTGAAGTGTCGGACACTGATTCTCTCATTCTGCAGAGCGTTTTGAACCCTAAAGGCTTTTTGCACACTGAACTTGGAGATAAGGAAACCACAGCAATGCTCCAAGAGCGGCAACGCATCCCAATCAGACACACATACGCTTTAGTAGCCAGCCAAAAACTGCATCCGACCACCAAAAGCACCTGCCAGAACCCAACCACCACACACCAGCAGAGCACACACTTACTCACACTCACCTACAAAACAATGGAGATCAACATAAAAATCACAGTTGTGTCAGACGACAGAACAGACTTTAAGAACAAATAAACACAAACACAATGCTGGACGTTCACATTTAGAGAGAGATGTCAGAGACAGGGTGGGCAACGGCGTTCGGGATGCGTTTGACAGGACTCACCTCTGCCTTCCTCTGTCTGGCGAGCAGTGAAAAGGACTGGCTTCCAGCGGCACTGTTGCCGCACACAGAGACAATGAGGCAGGGCGAGAGAGAGAGAGAGAGAGAGAGAGAGAAGAAGGGAGGGGGATGAGAGAGTGAGAAGTGGATGAAGGAGAGTGAAAGAGCAAGAGGAGGGAGCCGGAGAGGTTCTGAAGTAGATGGCCAATCAATGTAGAAATCAGTGCGAGAATCTGATGAAACGACCGTGGATTAGCGGTCAGCGGCTTTCAGCTACCGAAAGAAGGAGGGGGGGGGGGGGGGGGGGGGGTAGTGAAAGTGCCCCAGAGAATGACTTAGAAAGAGGGGGGCGGTGGTAAAGAAAAGGCTGGGAAAAAGTACAATTCAGTGTGAGAAGGGGTTCCCAGACTTGTCCAAGTTTCTTCAGTGCCTTGGAATGAGCATGAAAGGCCAATTCGTGGTATACACCTGTTTTTTCCTTCAAATGTGATTTTATGCCTCAATTTAGGAAAATAAATGAAGGAAGGATAATGAATCTATTCTAGCTTTTTTGCAGATTCACATCAGATCTGTCCCTCATTGTGTCTTACTGTTAGGACAGGTTCATCAAGATCTCAGAGTTCACTTTGGCTTTCATCTCGTTGGAGGTCTCCCTTTCAACAATTCTTCTCTCCAGCATATCCGGATCAGTAAGGCCCAAGTCTTGGGTGTTTGTACCCTCTTCTCAGAGATAATAAGGTGATTTGGAAAAGGGGGAAAATGGCTCCTCTGGCAAACACTGCACCAGGTGTTGAGTCCAGATTGGTCCAACTTGCTCCTGTGGCACGGTTACAGTGGAGTCAACGGGTCCAATTATTTTGGTCTCAAAAGGAGGGAGACCAAGAGGGAAAAAAAGGCTTCTTTTCGAGTCTCGGCTCAGAAAGGAATTAATTAGATTGAAAGGTGCTTTTCAGAGCGCAGTCCCCAGAATTCTTTACAATGAGCAGCCAAAATGTCCCAAATCGGAGACGAGGGAGGGTGGGAAGGGGGATTCAGAGACGCGAGCGAGAAACAAGAGATCAAATAAAACAATGGAGAACAAGTTGAGAACTATCTGAATGTTGGAAAAGAACAAGAACGATCGTCTCCCCCCCCCACCCTCAGGTTTTCAGCAGTTCTCCGCTCGGGATAATCCATCAGGACGGGACCAGCTTCTTGCGGCTTTGAGCTCCACGTCTGTACGGAGCTCTCCTCGTACCGCCGTTCCTCTTTGGCTCTCACGGCTCGCCGGCCGATCATTTTCTTTTCCTTGGTCATGACAAAATGAGTGGGATAGCAATGTGTAGGAGAGCTCAGAAAAGAGAACAAGGGGGCAGAGAAGGAGATAAAATAAAATAATAATAATAAAGCGGAGGGAGGTTGACATGACAAGGACAAAAGGAGGGAAGAAGATGAATGAATTCATTCGGAGAAGTGGGTCTGCCGGTGGAGGACGGGAATGGGGGAGAGGGAACCGTGTGGGGCATCCCGTCCCACACTCACTCCCCCGTGCCAAGAGAAAGGAGTGGTGAAGTGGTGGAGGTGGTGGTGATTCAGTCGACAACCTCGTTCGTCCTCTCTCTCACTCGCTTGCTCACTTTCTTTCTTTCCCTAGCTGCGATTCAAGAGAGCCGGCATACAGGAATCCTCTCGGATCTCCTCCCTCTTCCCCTCCCTCTCGCACACGTTCGGTTCATTATCATTCCCTGGTTCTTACTGTGACACGCTTCAGTAACCCACTCACTCAGACGAGGCAGAAGAGATGCTGAATTCTAATGCAGGACTGAGAGAAAGAGGTAGAGAAAAGGAGAAGCAGGAGGGGGGCAGTGCTGTGGACCAGCAGGTGTCCTCTCTCTCACTTTCTGCTCCATCTGTCTGTAAAAAGAAGCCGAGCCCTTCAAGAGGCCATTCCACTTTATTCTGTTAGTTTCTCTCTCGAATGGCCTCGACACACTTCACCCAAGGCCAGAGTTGTATGGTTCTCGTGAACAGCTCTGGAAAAGGAAGACGATATGTATTACATCAACAGGTTTTGTAGTTCTTAAGCTCAGCTTTTAAAAGGTAAATCTTTGGCATCCGTTTTTTCTACCCTAAAGGTATAGTTATTGTTACTACAAAGAAAAAAACGATATTTATATTTTCTGAAGTAAATGTGAGTGGTACTTATCCTTTCATAACAGGTAGGACATTTTGAGTGATTGCTTACCAATCCAGTTCTTCAACACAGTCCTTGCGCACAGTTCTGGAAAGGAGATGGAGAACGATTGGAATAACAACAACAGTTTTTTTGATTGATTTTAGAAAGCTGCAACTTTAGCACTAGCATAGGTTTTGACACACAAGTATGTGTCACTACAGTAAAAGAAAAGCTAGATGTTTGTATGTTCTGAAGAAAATGTGAGTGGTACTTACCTATTCAAAAGTCACTTCCCTCATGCTGGGACATTCTGAGTGGCTGCTTTCTAAACCATTTGCATTTTTCCACACAACAGGCATGGCTTTATTTACTAAAGTAAAATCATAACTACATTTAGTCTTTCTCTATGGAAAAATGTGAGTGGTACTTCTTCTAGAGTAGACGGTTGCTAACTGGGGCAGTTTTTAAGCTCAAAGGTTTACCTTTATACAACTTTACTAAAGCCCTCATGAATGGCTGTAAAATAGTTTTTTTTTTGCATCAACGATTGGCATTGCACAAACAGGTTTTGTAGTTCCCAGACTACATTTGAGGAGTTTTACTATCATAAAAAGTTATAACTATCGATTAGAGTTTTTGCTAAGCTATCATACACATTTTAAGTTACTGTTACAACAGCAAAACCATTAGCCAGATTATTTTCTGAGGAAAATTAGAGTGGTATTTACCTGTTCAGAGTCACGGTGGTTGCAGGTTCCAGGTGGCTGCCAGGGTGTTTTGGGTGGTTGCTTATTGGTCAAGTTATTAAGCTCAAATTTAGAGGTTTACCTTTATGCTGTAAATCTTTAGCACTGCAGATTATAGTTTCCACCACACCTATTGTGTTACTGGTGGTTAGGGTATTAAAGTGGAAGTAGGTGGTTCCTTACTTGCCATATTTCATCATATCTCATTACTGAAATGAACAGGTAATGATGACATTCTGGGAAAATAAGTGTTTGTACAGAGTGTTTATGGTTAAATCAATCAAAAAAGTCCAATAAAGCCTTTAAACTTCATTTTTATATAAATAAAAAACTAAAACAAGGCAGTCAAGCCAACATTGTCGTATTTGCTTACTGTGTTTTTATGAATGTCTTTGAACTTCCTATAATCTAAATTCAAATGCAGAAACACTTTAATTAAATTAAATCAAATTAAAGCATTCTCACTTCAATTTCGAATGGTGCATAACGCTAGAAAGCTTTCAGAACATTTCAGTATGTGGTTTATATGACATTTTGTATATCATTTAATATAAATGACAAAAAAGTACCCACAGAAAAGGGAAATCACAAATGGGGTATCTTCAGTATCTCAATAACGTTCACTAGAAGGCAATAAGATTAAATGGAGAGCAAATAGAGAATCAGGTGAGATCTTAACATAATCAGTCAGATTTCAATAATAATAATAATAATATACTATTTATATAGCACCTTTAAAAGTTGCATCTCACAGCGCTTTACAAAGATACAATAAAAATATATTAAAATGAAAATATGCATTAAAAGAATTTAAGAAGAATATAACGCAAAAACAACAACTGCAAAATAATCACATTAAAGCTACTCTGAAAAAGTGAGTTTTAAAGGATGATTTAAGAACACTAGCCCCGGTTTCACAGAAGAGGCTTAAGATTAAAATGCATGTTTGAGCTGGTTAAACAGAAATCAACTCTCACTGGCATTTCTTCAAAAAAAAATTGTCTCAAGATGCTCATCAGTAATGTTTTTTTCTAAGGCATGTTTATAAAGGCTACTTAAATGCCCCAATTGATAAAATGCCCTGTGGCCTAATTCGGGCATAATCTAAGCCCTGTCTGTGAAACCAGGCCCCAGCATGTCTAATCTCAGAGGGAAGAGAAGTTTTATTTTGAAGCAAAAGAAAAAAAAGAGCGTTAGTGAGTTGGAGGAACAGTTAAAAAGGAAAAAACGAGGAGAGGAGATCACGACTTGGAGTGTAGAGGATTAAAAGTTCAGACAAATATTGTGGTGCTCAACCATGCAAAGCCTTGCAGATAGGCATGAGAGTTTTATATAAAAAACCTGACAGGGAGCCAATGCAAGGACTCCAATAAAGGTGTGATGTCGTCACCTGTCAGGGAGTTATGGACAAACTGCAATTTATTTAGAGTAGATTAAGAAACCCGAGGAAGTAGAGCAAGGTCCCTCAAATCCAGCCTGGAATTGAACTCAAACCATGATCAAACTCACTGACCTGCAATTGTATAAAACCCTGGCTAGCTTTTTCAGGTGTGTTTGATTAGGATTATACCTAAACTCGGCAGGTCAGTTGCATTGCGATAATCATTGCGGAAAAATGCAAAAGTAAACAAACATTTCTCATCCGATTCTCCCAAAACAAATGAGCTGGTATCCAATTTTATACCTCTGTATTCTTACAATTGGCTCATTTGTGTTTGTTTTTATCCCTCCTGAGGAATTTTAGAACAGTTTAAATTTACATGAGCTATATCTACATCTCTCTGACAATAACATTTTCCTCTTGCTTGAATCTCCGGGTTTCCACGGTGTCACGTGAGTATCTGTGCGCACCAATGACTCACCGGTTAGTTAAACTTAATCACAGCCGAGTCTGAGAGGAAGTTTGACCAGCACGATGCTTATACTTGCCATAATTAGACGGCTTCAAACTCTCTTAGCCGTGCAAATTCCACTAAAGGGCAACTGTGTGCTATTCTAGGTTATTTGTTATCCGTGTTGACGTTATGAGAAAGTTTGCTTATCTTAAATGTCAGAATATAAAGGGATGCCCTCGCCCGCTCCTCCCGAGGATCCAGGTTATTATTATTAAAAAAAAATCATTGTCATTCACCGTATTAAGAGCCAGTGCCCTTTTCACAAATATGATTGACAGAAGTGAGGGGCCAGAGACGGGGGGAGGGGAAAAGGGGGATCGGAGAATGACAGCCAACGATTTTGTCTCACTCTCTTTCACAGACTCTCGCTGCTGTGTATACAGACATTATAAATGCAATAAAACTGTCATTCGGAGACCGCGGCCATCACTTCGACTTGATTCCCACAGGATGCGATTAAGTTGAACGCACACACTTCCAGTTCCCACACCTACACCATCTGCGCCTCGACACCCTTCACCTAACCCCCATTTAATTAAACCGGGATTCAGCGAGCGATCACACAGCACACACTACCGTTTCAACGGCACCGTGACAGTACGACTGTTTACAGCTGACTCTTGTTAGTCAATTCCAAAGCTGAAGGCACACGGTCTCTGACTAATTTGGAAACGCGGTCGTCATCCGCTCTGACTTTTCGCACCACATACAAGCAACTGAACAGCTGAAGCCATCACGGAGCTGATGAAAAGGAAATTAGCTGACAGGTAGAGCACCTACAAAGACTCAACACCGATAAACAATGCGCCGCCGTAGGATCACCCTTCTTCCTTTTCCACGCCAACTCAGTCTTGATCAATGGCTCTGCAATAAAAGCAATTAGAAAAGAGGGGGAAGAAAATGACAAGGTTTAGAGCTGCCACCTCCATCGACTGAGCCCTCAGCAAAGTTTATAGTTGAGGATTATTGGGAAGGACACATCACAAGAGCCGTCCCACGCACTCGGAGCCAACCAGCAGTGTCTCCAGACGCCATCTCTCTACCTTGTATTCCCTTTCATGCGGCTGCTGTTAGGTTACGTGCTGATGAAAGGCATGGGTGTAATCCTACACTTCATCTCCACTTTACAGCTGGATGGCACAGTCGCGGTGAGGGGGAATGATGAGGCCTTTGAGCGTGTCAAATATATGCCAGAGATCTTGAAAGTCCACTGACTGCCTTAAACAGGGTCTCTAACTCACTACATTGTTGTAATTTTTCCCCTTAAGCATCTCTGCAATCTTCTGTGAATGTGATTGTACATTTTAGCGGTTTTCCACCACAGCAGAGCGGTCACATCTGCTGGAGTTTCAGCGAAGGTCACAGTGGTGGCCCTGCAAAGGTGAACAAAGTGAGAATGTTTTACAACTACCATATGTTAAATAAACATTGCTTTGGAGTGTGAAGGAAACTGAATTAGCAAGGTATCCGCCAAGCATGTTAATGTTAACCGTCCCTTGGGGCTTCTTTAACTGCAGGCACTTTAATGTCCAAGGAATGGATTTTTATTAATACTAAGAGCTTTCAACTCTTTTTTTTCTCTTTGTTATGTGAAGGTCACATTAAAACGATGCCACATGCTATCATAATTTAAAGAAAAAATCCCAATCACGGCCACAGCTTGCAAAATTCCCCAGCATTTAAAGCTATGTCTGACGTTACATTAAATATTTAGTTTTCGAAAGCTGTGACTTTTCTTCATTGTATGTGATTGTAGTGAATTTCAAAAAAAGATTATAATAAAGTAAGATGTTCTAGCCTTTATTGTATGAAAATGATTTCTCATTTTCCTAAAATAAATAAAGAAATCAATGCAATAATAATAAGCCTGTTCCTCAGTTTGAAGAGCTTGAAAAACATGAACTGTGAAGAAAACAGAAAAATAAAGGTTAATAGCACAGAATTGTGCTATCAAGCTCTAATTGTGTCAAATTATAGAAAAAGACAGTGTGAAAAAATTATAATATCATTACAAAATGCTAGCTATGAAATGAGTCTTGGCTAAAGACAAAAGAGTTTGCCATTTTATTCCAAAACAAGTTTAAAATGTAAGACGTGGTGGAAACAACATTACATGAATAAAATGACAAATTATAGTGATTTATGCATCAACCCTAACAAACAAGTGATTGAGTGAAGTCCAAAGACAATACATGAAAGATGAAAGAATGGTTTTTAAGGTGGAAGTGGGGCACAATATTTTGTTTAATGATAATTATAACTTGTGCAACATCTGGACTAAAAGAGCCCCATTGCTCTCGGCAAAGGCAGCCTGTTATCTGTCGTCTTTGCCTTTAGAATTTGGAAGAATGTATTTGAATATTAAAAAACTTCCTGTTGCGCTTCCCTTGCTATGAATTATCAAAGCTCAGCAGGAGGCAGATCTAATCAACCACTGTCTTCCTCCATCAGTCCGACTGTCTCCAAGGCTGCTCGCAGAGGAGCAAAAACAGGGAAGGAAGTTTGTGGCATTAATAAAAGTATGACGCTTTCAGAACAATGAAACCTGTAAAGCTGAGGTCCATGTGGTTTCCACTGACCCGAGGACAACTTCACTGTGAGCCATCATGAACTTGAGACTATTGGAAACTCTATCGAGTCTTCTTCGCTTTAATCAGGCTTTCTGAGAGGATCTGTCAGAGGTAAACAATTATTTTTTGAAGTACACCATCGGTTGCGTGAGACGAGGGCTATACGGACGCATCCCTGCATTTTCTCGGAAGAGGAATTAAGCTTTGCTCTACAAAGCCATTTGCATACAGGCAATTTTCAAATCCATTTGTGAATAAATACGAAGCCAGACATTTGCCAGCTGCTTCTTTCATCAATTCCCTAATAAACCCACGGAAAGCAGGAAAGGGGGCAGAAAAAAGGATCTTATTAAAGCTTTGTATTAGTCAGATATTAAAACCCAATCTTTAATGCGAGCCAAGGGGCATTTCACACTCGATGTGTAAATTTCCCATGAATCACTGAGGGCATCACTTCACAAGCCGGCTGAGGGAAACCCCCCTCGAGGGAAACAAGTCAACTCTTTCATTTCGCAACTCCTTTTCTCTCTCCCCGCCACCGCTGTCTTCTTTTTTCTTCCACTTTCATCAGTCTGGTGTCACTTGAAAGGCAGCAGCGAGAAACAGAAGAGGAGAACTCTGGGTAGCAGAGCTTCCTTTAGAAGATGCGCTGTGTGAATGCAGCTGGGTGCACGAGTTAACCAAGCGAATCGGCCAGTAATCCGTTAAGGATACAGGCAGGTGCAGGTGCCACCTTTTTTAATTCCGCAAACTGGGAAAAGGAGGCAGGAACCGGTGCCACCCAATCCCATAATGCACGCTGCTTCCTGCACCCGCAGCAGACACGGTCGACCGTCGATTGTCTGCTCGCCCTTTGTACTCATCTTTTTCACCCTGTGGACGTCTGACTGCAGGACTGGCAGTCACGGTGTGCGGAGCGGGAAAATGCGATAGAGGCGTCTGTGTGAAATTCCTTTCATGGGGGACTAGGTTGCACATTTCCCCCTCTTTTTCTGGAAGCCACAGCTAATTTTACGCACCCTTATCTGGCCCCCTTTCACTGGCAAGGCGCCTGTTTCTGCATGGGTCGGAGGCACTGGGCCATTTGCCACGCTCAAAGATGGAGCGAGAGAGAGAGATGCTCCTTGGGGTCTCTCCCTGCTCAGAGGATGTGGGGTGGCTCTCCTCCTGTTTCCATGGCAGCGCCTGGCTTTATTAGAATCCCATTCCAGATGCGGCACAACAGCCGTCTGTCCCTGCCCCCTCCGTGCTCGAGCCACCATCTTTCCCCACCTGCCTCATGCCCCTGACTGTTTTCCAACGGTTAAGAAACTTGTCAAAAGTGAGGGATGGCGCGGTGCATTGATAAATGAAGCGTAATGGGATAACCGCCGCGTGATTTCACACTCTGATAGCCCGTGGCACTGCCACTACTCAAGGCAACCCGTTCCCGGTGCCACGTGGGGGGAAAGTGCCCATGACCGAGTCTTTCCTGTCACCAATATCCCTCTGGCCTCGACCTCTGCAATAAGATACGACACCTCTGCCATGGTGGTGCAAAATTCAGAAGTGAAGAATTGTCTGCCTTTGAATTCATGAGACTGGATTTGGATTGAATCGGCCACAACAGACGAGAAGCTGGAGTTTGAGTTGGAACTACAGGAAGAGGTAATTCTGAGAAATTCAACACAGGTAATGCATTCTGGGAAATGAAGTGTTCTTCTACCCTGGTCTACGCAAATTAAATAAATACGAACATAAGAACATGTAAGTATAAAATGCATAAATACAATATCAAAATATAAGAATATAAACATTTAATATAATATTATAAATTGGTATTAAAATATAGTTAGTTTATAGTAATATAGAGTTTAATTCGTTCCAAGAGCTCGTAACTCAAACTTCTCGTACACCAAAACGATTTTCCCCATAAGAATGCATTAAAAATCACTCGATTCGTTCCACACGACCATAAATGACCATTTTAAATATTTTTTAACAATTAAGATCTCATATAAATACCAATTAATAATTGACAATTAAACTAAAATTAGCTTTGAGTAGCGTCGCTGCTGGCGTGAAGGAGACGAGAGGAGGGTTTTACTGCTTACAGGGAGAATTTCATCCCTTCTTTCTTACTCATCTTGAGGTCATTGTCTATATGCTGTACTGTACGTATATATTTCACTACGTGAACAATAGCGATCACAATTAATGTTAACAACAGGAGGTAAAACTGCTGTAAATCACTTATAAAAGTATCACTGTGGTGAATGATGAACCAAACCGAGCGACGCTGAGAGAATGAACGAGTGAAGGGATGATGGGCTTTGTGAGAGGCTGTCGTTAGGATATTTCCAGTAAAAATGTGCGCGAAGATGCTGAGCGTTAGGACTTTTCCAAACAAAAATGTGCATGGGCGAGGGAATGTTTTTCTCGCACACCGATACAATGTTCGTACTCCGATTTGCTCGTATACTAAGTCACTCGTAAACCGAGGTTTTACTGTATATCAAATATCTATTATTAATCATTTTTCAGAACTGTCAAAAAAGGTTTAGTCAAGTCGAGTTAGAGTTTGTCATGACTGCATATCCAGTTAAAAATTAATTATATGAATTTCAATTATTTTAATTCCACTTTGAATTGCAATTCTGCATGCTGTTTGCTACCTCAATTAAAATCCAATATAACTTGGATGGCATTCTCAATTCAATTCAGAATTGTGTACAACCCTTAAAAATTGGCAACATCATTCACCAGCGAAAGGGAGAAACGTACAGACTCTGTTGAGGGCATCCGGAGCGTCCTGTTTTCTGACGTCTTAAGTACTTTCCAAATATGTGTTACGTCCCGAGTTGAAAATAAAGAGCAATGTAAAATGAGATGATTTAGCAGGCTATTATGGGCTATTATTTTTGTTAGACAGCCCTCTGGGTGTGGGGTGCCAAAACATGGGCCTGACACCCATTAGCCAAACTCATCCATGTGCATGTCACGGTCAATAAGACCCCACTAAAATGTCATCGCCCTAATAGCTACTTACTGCCAGAGCACACACAGGACCCATCTCACGCTCCTCTTATCACGATGGTTCGCAGACGTCCCATGCAGCTTAGTGGGAGATAATAGCGTTCCAAGCATCACGATTCAGCGTCTGGAAAAGAAAGGCCAAATTATTTTTCACTGTTCATGTGTACGGTTAGCATGCTAGTCTTTCCCGCTTCCTTACAGTATTGTACAGAAAGGACAGCGTAGGGAATAGGGATGCAGTGATGGATGATGGCTAGAATACTAAACAATCCGCTGGGTATTACAAAAGCCTGTCTTACAGGCGGAGCTAAATTTGTTTGTATTGCCAGCTCAAATGCTAAGGATTAGCGAGAATGTGAGGAGAATTCTTAAGTTGGCAGATGTGAGGCGACCTTGTCACACACAGGAAGGACGGCCGTTTGCAACAGGGAGACTACGGTTATAGACATAACGCATTCATGCGAGAATATCAGGCTTGTATTGATGAGGGCGATGAAGCTTTGCCGCTTCTAATGAGCGACGTGTGAGAGAACTGAAAATGTGGAGGCATCAATGTAGCCAAGCTACACCTTTGTTATTCTTGTAGAAGGTGATTTTAATAGCAAACTGAAGCGTAATACAGACAATAGCATTCCTGTAGCTCAAATAGAAATGCATGGTGCCAGCAATGCCAAGGTTATGGGTTTGACGGCCAGTGATTGTATGCACCGATGCAACACAAATTAATGTATGTCACTTTGGATAAAACAATAATTTAAAAGTATTCTTTTTGTGCATTTGTCAATTTGTCATTTGTTCTTAAACTTTGCACAGTGTATGTGACTTAAGTGAGCATTTCAATTACCTAATTAAAATTGATAATTGAAAACATTTAAATAATTGACATTTAAAAACACATCTGACTGTGTAAACATGCAGATTTGCTACGTATATATTTTTTGTATTATAATCTGTATTCATATATTATATATACATGTTGCTAGTTAACATTAGGATTGATGTTGCAAGCACCATGCTTTTCTATTTGAGCTCTATTATTTCAACAATTTGTAGTAAAAATGTTCAATATACCATTTTCAATTGATTGACTTTGCAAGGCATTGGATAAAAGCATTTTCCAAATAAACAAGTAAACAAACAAAGTGAAGGACAATGAAACGGCATAAAGTATAATGCAACTCACAAAACCTGGTGACAAGTTTATAGTTTTAAACAGTGTCATCTCAACAAGTGTCTGCTTCATACTGCCTTCACAAGTAATAGAACCAGCCGAATGTGTTCTCGGCATTTATGTGCAAGAGTGACACTGGAAAATGCATAATTCATTTTCATTTGTGAGAAATAAATTGGGGAGGGTGGGGAGGGGGAGGCTCTGCTCCAATATCTCAACGAACGCCTCTCTCTGAGACAGCTGGATGCACGTGGCTGGGTAATAACATTAAATTGGTTCTGTCAGGTAATTTCTACAAGTGTTAGCCACACTGGAGGCTGGGGTGCACCGCAATCAGAAGAGAAGGAATCTGGGGTGGGGTGGGGGGCTATCGCATCACGGCTCATCCTAAACTGCTCTGCGGCCGCCTCCTCTCTCCTCGCCGGCTGGCCTCCATGAAGGTAATTGCAATCTGGGCTTGACGCTGTAAATATTGACCCTCTTGACCTGTTTCTCTGATGGGATTCTAACTGGGGACGTTACTTTTGGGGGTGTGTGGGAATGTGTGTGCGTTAGAGAGTGTGTTATATAAAACATTGTACTGAATATATGCGTGTGTATCACATTTATGCATATAGCTTTATGCATTAGCTCATAATACATTCTCTTTCATTACAGAACTGAGGTTTACATACGGCAATGGAAGAACATCAGTCTAGTTTTCATCTTTTCATCATCAGACAGAATTTCGTGGTTTATGAGAATGACAATCATATTATTCATTCACATTCACACAAAGAAAGGGCTGTTATTTAAAAAAAAAAGTTTCACAAGAACCATTTACAAATGTTTATTTTAATACAATTTAATCACTTGTAGCTTTTATAATATTGCAATCTATATATGTGACTTAAAATTAAAAACTACTTTAATGCTTAAAAATATAAACAGAGAAGTGATTTTCTAAATTGTACATATACTGCTAAAAAAACACTTACATCGCACATTGGATCTCAATGAATGTAATATTCCATTTGAAAATCTATCATTCTATGGAACATTCAATGGAAACCAATCATCACATTGAGGGCTGGATTGAAAATCATACCAAAAATCTATGTAAAAACCTGAAGTTACAGGCTGATCCAACTCACATGAGGTTCATCACAGCAACTCATAATGCAAGTCAGTCGTGTGTTTGGTCCCCACATGCCTGTATGCACTCATGACAACATCTGGGCTCCTGATGAGACGGATAGTGTCCTGGGGAATCTCCATCCCAGACCTGCATCAGGTGAGTGACAGTCTGTGCTGCTATTTGGCGGCTTTGGATGCTGCAATACATAATGTACCAGAGGTTCTCAATTGGATTCAGGTCTGGGGAACGTGAGGGCCAGTCAATGGCATCAATGCTTTCATCATCTAAAAACTTCCTACATACTCCAGTCACATGAGGCCGGGCATTATCATGCACCCGGAGGAACCCAGGGTCACGGCACCAGCATAAGGTCTGACAATGGCTCTGAGGATTTCAAACCGGTATCAAACAGCAGTAAAGGAACCATTGACTAGATCGTGGAGGTCCTTCAAGGATATTCCTCCCCAGACCATATTCACCCACCACAAAACCACTCATGCTGGATGATGTTACATGCAGCATAACGTTCCCCACGGCATCTCCAGACTCTGTCACATCCGTCACATGTGCTCAGTATGAACCTGCTCTCATTCATGAAGAGATCCAGGCGTCAATGGTGGACTTGAATCCTGGTGCTCTCTGGCAAATGCCAATCATATTGCACGGTGCTGAGCTGTGAGCACAAGTCCCACTAGAGGATGTCGGGCCCTCCTTTCACCCTCATGAAGTCTGTTTCTGACAGTTTGGTCAGAAACATGCACACCAGTATTCCTGCTGGAGTTCATTTTGTAGGGCTCTGGCTGCTCCTCCTGTTCCTCCTCACCCAAAAGAGCAGATACCGTTCCCTGCTGGGTTGTTGCCCCTCTATGTCCCTGTCCAGCTCTCCTTGTGTAACAGCCTGTCTCCCGCTATTGCCTCCAGCCTCTTGAAACTGTGCTGGGAGAAACATCAAACCTCCATGGAACGGCACATCCTGGAGGAGCAGGACTGCCTGTTTAACATGACGGGGTTACAGGTACTGCCTTACTCTACAGAAGTGACAAGGACCCTAACAAAACACAAAACTAAGATAAATTAGTCAGGAAATATAAGAGGAGAATTGTCTATGTCCACCACCTGCAAAAATTGTCTTTCTGTAGTTTCTTTTTGTCTTGGAGGTTGTCTTTTTCCTCTCCAGTGCATCTGTTGTCACTTTCATTTGCACTAAAGCAGGAGAAACTGATTCACAATCACTTCTGCTTCATAAGTGGACAGATTGATCTCCCTGAAGTTTAATTGACTTGGTGTTATACTGTGATGATTAAGTGTTCTCTAAATGTATTATGTACATAAACATTATGTATATATGTGTCTGAGTATATATATATATATATATATATACAGTATATATATATTTTTTAAGATATATAACATAATAACAGCTGATAAAATTACCTGTATGAAATCTGAAAATGCATTGTAACACTTGTGCACGATTATCGGATGAAGGTATGGGTCCAAATCTTTCCCACACCTTAATATTGAGCCTTGACACCTGTTTCTTGACTTACCTTGCAGGCATCTGTAGTTCTTTACCCTACTAATAAAGCCACGCAATGACGTTTGAGCTAAAACAAGTTGCTCTTTTAGGAAATTTATAATGTTGTACTGACACCAGCGTCTCCCATTTCTCTTGATCTATGGGCTCTGTAAGGTCATTTCATCCCCGTGGCAACACCAACGTCACGCTGTTCCTTGACTCACAGCTTAGACAAATGCCACTGACCGCTACTGATCTCAAACAAACAATCGGTTCTCTTTGTGAGCGGTCCTTCCCAGCGCTAATGTCAGCCTCACAAACACTAACTCTGACTGACCCAAACACCAACGCAAAAACAAAACAAAAAGCCATCAATGCAATCACATCGCTTGAGAGGAGTCTGCGGATGTTGGGATTCTCATCACTTCGTGCTTACTCTTAAAAACGTAGGATTAGTGGTGCTTGATAAGACAAGCAACCAATTACAGTAGAACATCTTTGCAACCATATAGTAATCTATGCAGAAAGAACCCTCTGTCATCACGGTGACTAGTTTTGCACGGGGAAGCATCACTCACATTTTCATTCAGATAATGTAAAATCTAGTTTCTACGGCTCTTTCTCTTTTCTTTTCCTCTCCTAGGCTGATATTTTGGGGTCTGGGGCCATCTACAGATCTAACGAAGTGGAGATGAAGCAAATGGGCTGCAGTGAAGCACACAGGCTAAAAGGCTGCCGGTCCAAACTAGATTTTAATCATGTCACTGGTATTTGACATCAGCACTGGGAAGTCCAGTGCTTTTTAGTGAAGCGGTTCGTTTGTCTCAATCAATCAGTTCAAAAGACCAATTCATCACTCAAAAGTGTTCTTAGAAGTTTCATTGGTTAGTGACGTTTGCTAAAACAAGATTTACCATTGATTGCTCATCCTTACGAAAAGAGGTATGAAAACACGGGATTTTTAATCTGCTGTATTTGTTATTTGTATAAGTCTTTCTCCTTATTTTGAGCACAAAGTCATTTACTCAGCATCTCTACCATCATGAGCTTGAACCCTGAATTGATGCAATAAAAAGACCACTGTAAAATAAAGGGACGAAAGCTTTCAACAGATGATTCTTATGAATATTGTCAATCAGTTGCTTTGATGCAGTCTGACAAATCCTTCACTGAATCAGTTATTGAATCATCATTGTCATGTCCCTTTCAAAGTTAAGCATTCAAAACTTAAATCAGCACAATTTTAATTGGCTCTTCATTTTCAACAGGTTTGTAATAAAATTAGAATTACACACACACACACACACACACACACACACACACACACACACACACACACACACACGCACGCATGCACACACACACACACAGTACTGTGCAAAAGTCTTAGGAACGTTATTGAGCCATTGATCTTTTGTTCTAGTGTGTCTACAGGAAATATTAGTTTACATTTCAAATCATTAATTTTAGCATTAATTGTAATAATCCAATAAGATTTTTTGTATTAACAAGGTCTGAGAACAGTCAGAGCTCCACATAGAGATCTGATCTCACCATCAACGAGTATGTCTGGGATTATATCAGTGGTTCTCAAATAGTGGGGCGCGGGCGCGCGTGACCGTGGGGAACATGCTTTTTTTGTCAGGGAGTAGGTTTTCTTGCACTGAACAAGAGCAGCAGATATGAAGTTCAGATAACAAACCCTTCACGCGTTGATGTGTACGATCACACTGTTATTCATGTGTCACGTGATCAATCGCTAAATTCACACGTGTTTTCACGCGCTATCTGGCACTGATCCAAAAAAGACGCGCTCAGAGAACTTGATCATTATAAAGGTTTTTAAGCGACAAACATTCACTTCCACATATCTGAGAATCTGAATAGCAGGTAGTTGATAACAGAGCCAACAAGTTAGTGACTATTTTGAATAAAAAAGAAAAAACTAAATAAATGTGAAACATCTATCAAACAGCGCTTTTTGTGACTGCGGTCTATCACGAGACAAGCATGACGCGTTGCCATGGAAACAATAAAGCGAAAGTTCCAAAATAGGGGGAGGGGGGGCGCGCGAAATGTTTACTTCTTCCTAGGGGGGGCGCGACAGAAAATAATTGAGAAGCACTGGATTATATGAAGAAAAAGAAAAAACTAAGACAGACTAACTCCAGAAGAACTCGAACAGAAGATGCTTGAAGAAACTTCTCCCAAAACTCTCTGAAAAACTGTGTGCATGTGTACTGAGGACAAAAACAGTTTGAAACGCAAAGGGTGCTCACACCAAATATTGATTTGATTGAGTTGTTAATTAGCTCATGGTTAATTGTTAAGTTAATTGATCAAATCTATTTATGAAATGATTTTTGAAAGCATCCTCACTTTACAGCACTTACGAGCCTAAAACTTTTCACAGTACCGTGGGTTTGCAGAAAGGTTTCTTAAAATGTTTTAGAGACTGCCGTAGTTTTTCTGTATTTAGTTTGACTTAGTTTCTTCATATAAACCCAGACAGACTCAATGATGGAGAGATCAGATCTCTGTGTGATCGGCTGTTGTCAGACTCCTTGTGCAGACAAAAATCTCACTGGATTATTACAATTAATGGCAAAATGAATTGTTGGAAATGTAAACTGATATTTCCTACTGAAACACTGCAGCAAAATATATAAAAAAAACTGGTATAAAACCCTTTTTTGGGGGTGAAAATACTACTATACTACTTTTGCACAGTACTGAATAAAATGTTATATAATATATATAATATTATGTCCCTGTAGGTGCCTGTGTGTTCTTTCTCCAAACTCTAGGTCACCAAACTCTATCAAATGACATAATGTCACCTTCGCTGCCAATCGAGTCAATTACCGGCAGCTTTTGCCAACATGAACATGAGACAGTGAACTTGACTCTCCTGTCGCTCTGCTCTGTGTTGCTCTTTTGTTCTGTGACCGTTTTAACCCTATCACTTTTAGTTTGACATCTCGTTGTGGATATTGTTTTGCTACTTTTCCCCTTCTTGTTTTCTTTTTTTGTCGGCATTTGTTCTCTACCCAAAATGTAAGTGTATAGGTTAGATGTCACGTAATTTACAAAGTGCAACACTTAGGTAATGTGATGTACAGACACCCCAGATAAAAAAAAGTAAACACCACCCTATGTAAGTTTTGTATTTTGTTAGTCAGAATAGGTAAGTTAAGGCATTTGATGCTGAAGACTTGATTTCTTTTAGGTTAGAAGGTTAATTGCAAGTTAGATTTACAACTGTGGCCAAATGTTTTGAGAATGTTTTTAGATCTATGTGTCAGATGTTACTATGGTCTAATAAAGTATAATTACAAGCATTTCATAAGTTTTGAAGGATTTTATTGACAATTGCATGAAGTTTGTGCAAAAGAGTCAATATTTGCAGTGTTAACCTTTCTTTCTCAAGACCTCTACAATTCGCAAGTCAACTTCTGGGCCACATCCTGATTGGCAGCCCATTCTTGTATTATCAATGCTTGGAGTTTGTCAGTATTTGTAGGTTTCTGTTTGTCCACCCGGCTCTTGAGGATTTAACACAAGTTCAAAATGGGATTAAGGTCTGGGGAGTTTCATGACCATTGACCCATAATTTAAATGTTTTGTTCCTCGAGCCACTTAGTTATCACTTTTGCCTTATGGCAAGTTGCTCAATCATGATGGAAAATACATTGTTAGTCACTAAAGTGTTCTTGGATTGTTGGGATAAGTTGCTCTCGGAGGATGTTTTTGTACCATTCTATAGTCATGGCTGTGTTCCTAGGCAAAATTGTCCACTCCCTTGGCTGAGAAGCAACCCCACACATGATGCTTTACTGTTGGCATGACACAGGACTGATGGTATTACTCATCTTTTCTTCTCTGGACAAGCTTTTTTGCCCCAAACAATTGGAAAGGGGATTCATCAGAGCCCAATTCCTGTACCTTTTGCAGAATATCAGTCTGTCCCTGATGTTTATTTCCTGAGGAGAAGTGTCTTCTTTATTGCCCTTCTTGACACCAGGCCACCCTAAAAAGGTATTTGCTCCATTGTGCAAGCAGATGCACTCAATGCTGCCATTCCTGGTGGCACTGGTGGTGCCCCAATCCCGCAGCTGAATCAACCTTAGGAGACGGTCCTAGCGCTTGCTGGACTTTCTTGGGTGCCCTGAACCTTCTTTACAACAATTTAATCTCTCTACTTGAAGTTCTTGATAAAACAGCAATATCCTTGCCTGTGAATCCCAGACAGATCTCCAGCCTTGTCCTCGTCCCCACCCTCACATGTGTTAATGAGAGAATCACTGACATGAGGTAATTTGGTGAAAGTCCTGAAATACAGTGGAAATGTTTTCTTGGGATTAAGTTCATTTTCAGAGCAAAGAGGGACTTTGTAATTAATTGCAATTCATCTGATCACTCTTCATAACATTCTAGGGCAGGTTTTTTTTTCAAACGGTGGGGCGCGCCTCCCCTGGGGGGTGCCAGAGCATGCCAGGGGAGGCGCGGAGAGTTGTAAAAAATGATAGTCAAATAATAACTCGCCGAACTTGTATTAAACCTCCTTCATTTTACATTTCCCTGTGACGTTATTCTGTCGAGGCCGAAAGAACCCCCCCCCCCCCCACGTCAACAATCGTGCATCGCGTCCCGCGTCTCCTCTTGTCAACAATCACGCATCGCGTCCCCCCCGTCAACAATCGTGCATCGAGTCCAACCACCCCTCCCCCCCCCCCCCCGTCAACAATCGTGCATCGAGTCCTACCACCCCTTCCCCCCTCGTCAACAATCGCGCATCGAGTCCAACCCCCCCCCCCCCCCAACAATCGCGCATCGCGAGGGGGGCGGCATTGGGTGGGTTGTGTCAATAGGGAGCGCCACTGTCTCAGACTTTGAAAACCTCTGTTCTAGGGTATATGCAAATTGCCATCATAAATACCGAGGCAGCAAACTTTGCGAAATGTAATATTTGTGCAGTTTTCAAAACTGCTGGCTAAGGCTGTATATATATATATATATATATATATATATATATATATATATATATATAGCCAAACTTTTATGTTAGATGCAATTAATCACGATTAATCAATTTTACAGTGATGAAAAATACCAATGGCTGCCAATGTTGCCATGGTTTTGCTAAGATAAAGAGGTTTTAGGATGTTAAAACCTTTTATAAATATTCACTATTATTATTATTACCTTTAAAAAAAAAGTACAAATATCTTTTTAAATAATGCTACATATCACTGTTTTCAAATAAGATTCATATATTGTATTAGTTTATGGCTTATGATTCATGCCACCCACCTCAGTTTTACTCCCCACTAAAATCATTGTGAATCAGTTTGACAGAATCAATAAAAAGAAGAAATAGTAGCTGTGTAAACATAGTTCTCTTTTTTGCTCAAATCTAAAATAAGCACCTCATTAACTCCTTTGACATGTCTTCTCGATGCTGATGCTTTCTCAGGTGAATCTGAAATCAATCGTTCTTTCGGGTCAAAAGGTATTATCTCTACACCCAATGCAATTTCAGCAGTCGAGGGAAAGGCAAAAGTTACAGGCTGGAGGAGCTTATTAGCGTTTAACTTCCTCTCCAGACACAATGCAGCTCTTTCTACGGCTGTGTAGAAGCAAATAGTTTGCGTAACATGGCATTGTCATAAAACTATGGCCTATAAGCAAGCTAATGGTCAACGCTTTGTCCTTTCTCAACTGAACTCGGACCGCTTTTGTGCCACAGGTAGAAGCAGATGCAAAGAACCTAATTCCTTTTCTATCCCCTTCCATACTCCTCCCCTCCTCATAGACAGACAATCAATACTTTATCAACCGCTAGACAGCTAAAGCTACAGCCGCGCCACTAGAGAAGCAATTAGCCGCCTTAACAAAGACGGACGCTTGTCTCCATCCCAAACAAAAGGAAGCGACGGCCGGGAGAGAGAAAACAAACTCCACATCAAGGTGTTTTTGTCACTTTGCATTTGGATGCCAAGCGCCTCACGCCGGCCCCTAATGGATATTGAATAGACAGGCACACATTAGGAAACCGCAGCAAACAAACAAATAGTCCTTATCGGGGCAGGCTATTCATTTGAAAAGCAACGTGGGAACCCTGAGGGGACCCTTGAAGAGAAAACAAGAGAGGGACCGAACAAGAGTGGTAGAGAGAGACACTTCTTTGTTCGACTCATCCCCGGAGTATTCGCCACCGTTATACGTTTTTCCCACTACGATCATTCAAAGCTAATTGGGTGACAGGAGTTCTGAGTCGGCAATATTGTATGTTTGCTTTGACACAAAGGCAAAACTCAGCAGGGCAAGATGGCACGTAAACAAGCATGACAGTCGCTCCTGACGCTCTACCATTCATTTGTTAATTAAGATGGATGACTCATTACGGCCTCGTAGGCTACGTTCACTATAGGGAGAGACGGAGAGAGGCGCTTCATGCCGGTGTCAGTTGTATAATTGATGCCAGAGCTTGCCGGAGATCTGACGCGCTCTTCCCTCACATGTTTCCAACGAGACGAGGGCCTTTCATTCACTGATGACACACAGGAGGCAGCGTGGGTAAGCCTGCGGCAGAACATACACTAGCCTACGCACTTCAAAAAGGGCATCGTATACTGTACGGCACCGACACGCACGCATCATTTCACACACCACTTCCACAAAAAAAAAATCTGTCTTGAAGGGCAAGCAAGATTCTTGATTAAACCTCAGACGGCGTGTCCGAGAACCACACAATCTGATCACACAAAAATGGCTGGCATCGTCTGAAAATGGCAGTGGAGTGACTTCAGTGTCATTAAAAAGAACTAAAAGGCATTTAGTTGAAAAGCTGCACTGCATAAGATAATGTCTTGTATCTTGAATACAAGTCTAGTTGCACTTTCATTTGTTCTCCAAATTTAAACAACAACAACAACAACAACAAAAACTGGCAGTGCATGCACTTATATACAAAATACAATCTAAATAAATATAGTCGATATCTTTTGCAGTTTTGAACTGGAAAATTAGACAAAAATACCAAATTTTAGCAGTGTAGGCATTGTACAGCTATCAGTTGAGCACATTACATGATTTACACATTAAACATGGATTGAGGCACAAATACAGAGCGCAACGCATCCAAAACTAATCAAGATAAAGATCATCTTTCTATTAAAGGGAATTTCTTGAGCAAAGAGATGTTCTGTGTATTCTACTGCAGAACAACTTGCCAAATGAACGAAGGAAAGCTAAGAAAATAATTCACTTTATTTCAAAATGTTAACCATTATTTTCTTGAATTTTTAAAATAACTATAAAAAACATCAGTATATATATTGTGTTTGGCAAGAATGCATTAAATTGATCCAAAGTCGCAGTAAATAAATTTTTTTATGTTTGAACTTTCCATCAATCAAAGAATCCTTGGGGGGAAATGTCTCAAGGTTTCTACAAATAAATTAAACAGCACAAATGTTCTCAAAAGTGATAATAGTCATGTGACTGAAGACTGGACTAATAAATTCAGCTTTGATCACAGGAATAAAATACATTTTAAAATATATTCAAATACAAAACTCAAATTTTGTATTTTTATAATATTTCACTGTATTTATCAAATGAACAGCCTTAAAGAGCACAAGACACTTCTTTCAAAAACATTACAAAAATTGAATAACCTCAAACTTTTGGGTGGTAGTGTAAATTAGCTGGAAGAGGTTGTACAGTTTTTAGCATGATTTTAGCACCGTTGCTGGCAGAATTTATTCCTTACATTATTAAAACAAATTTGGCAAAGTTACACATATGTCAGACTTTAATCACTCAATTAGACACAAGCTATTCATATATAAGATTAAAACAGCTGTCTTTCTTTAATATAGTCATTCATTTTGATCAGAAAAAAACTTCAATCACATGGTCAACACCAATTTTCTGTATAGTGTTTGCGAAGACAGTCTTGCAAAAGTTATTCCAGACCAGCATATTATTTTGTGGTAAAACACAGTTTACTACTAACTGATTTTAATGCATTTCTAAATGTCTTGTAATGCACATTATCAAGCATTGTATGGTCTCATGAACAATTGCAACCACAGTTATAATGCTTCTACATTCTTGCTGAAGCTCAAACGTAATGCGTAATGCCAGAATGAACCTCATTGGTTCTTGTTGAAGCTCAAAGGTGATGCGTAACACGAGAATGAACCTCATTGGTTCTTGCTGAAACTCAAACGTGATGCGTAACACCAGAATGAACCTCATTGGCTCTTGCTGAAACTCAAACGTGATGCGTAACACCAGAATGAACCTCATTGGTTCTTGCTGAAACTCAAACGTGATGCGTAACACCAGAATGAACCTCATTGGCTCTTGCTGAAACTCAAACGTGATGCGTAACACCAGAATGAACCTCATTGGCTCTTGCTGAAACTCAAACGTGATGCGTAACACCAGAATGAACCTCATTGGTTCTTGCTGAAACTCAAACGTGATGCGTAACACCAGAATGAACCTCATTGGTTCTTGCTGAAACTCAAACGTGATGCGTAACACCAGAATGAACCTCATTGGCTCTTGCTGAAACTCAAACGTGATGCGTAACACGAGAATGAACCTCATTGGCTCTTGCTGAAACTCAAACGTGACGCGTAACACGAGAATGAACCTCATTGGCTCTTGCTGAAACTCAAACGTGATGCGTAACACGAGAATGAACCTCATTGGTTCTTGCTGAAACTCAAACGTGACGCGTAATGCCAGAATGAACCTCATTGGCTCTTGCTGAAGCTCAAAGGTGATGCGTAACACCAGAATGAACCTCATTGGTTCTTGCTGAAACTCAAACGTGATGCGTAACACGAGAATGAACCTCATTGGTTCTTGCTGAAACTCAAACGTGACGCGTAATGCCAGAATGAACCTCATTGGTTCTTGCTGAAACTCAAACGTGATGCGTAACACGAGAATGAACCTCATTGGTTCTTGCTGAAACTCAAACGTGACGCGTAATGCCAGAATGAACCTCATTGGCTCTTGCTGAAACTCAAACGTGACGCGTAATGCCAGAATGAACCTCATTGGTTCTTGCTGAAACTCAAACGTGATGCGTAACACGAGAATGAACCTCATTGGCTCTTGCTGAAACTCAAACGTGATGCGTAACACCAGAATGAACCTCATTGGTTCTTGCTGAAACTCAAACGTGATGCGTAACACCAGAATGAACCTCATTGGCTCTTGCTGAAACTCAAAGGTGATGCGTAACACCAGAATGAACCTCATTGGTTCTTGCTGAAACTCAAAGGTGATGCGTAACACCAGAATGAACCTCATTGGTTCTTGCTGAAACTCAAACGTGACGCGTAACACCAGAATGAACCTCATTGGTTCTTGCTGAAACTCAAACGTGATGCGTAACACCAGAATGAACCTCATTGGCTCTTGCTGAAGCTCAAAGGTGATGCGTAACACCAGAATGAACCTCATTGGTTCTTGCTGAAACTCAAACGTGATGCGTAACACGAGAATGAACCTCATTGGTTCTTGCTGAAACTCAAACGTGATGCGTAACACGAGAATGAACCTCATTGGTTCTTGCTGAAACTCAAACGTGACGCGTAATGCCAGAATGAACCTCATTGGTTCTTGCTGAAACTCAAACGTGATGCGTAACACGAGAATGAACCTCATTGGTTCTTGCTGAAACTCAAACGTGACACGTAATGCCAGAATGAACCTCATTGGTTCTTGCTGAAACTCAAACGTGACACGTAACACCAGAATGAACCTCATTGGTTCTTGCTGAAACTCAAACGTGACACGTAATGCCAGAATGAACTTCATTGGCTCTTGCTGAAACTCAAACGTGACGCGTAACACCAGAATGAACCTCATTGGTTCTTGCTGAAACTCAAACGTGACACGTAATGCCAGAATGAACCTCATTGGTTCTTGCTGAAACTCTAACATGATGCGTAACACAAGAATGAACCTCATTGGCTCTTGCTGAAGCTCAAACGTGATGCGTAACACCAGAATGAACCTCATTGGTTCTTGCTGAAGCTCAAACGTGATGCGTAACACGAGAATGAACCTCATTGGTTCTTGCTGAAGCTCAAACGTGATGCGTAACACCAGAATGAACCTCATTGGTTCTTGCTGAATTTCAAACGTGATGCGTAACACAAGAATGAACCTCATTGGTTCTTGCTGAAGCTCAAAGGTGATGCGTAACACCAGAATGAACCTCATTGGTTCTTGCTGAAGCTCAAACGTGACGCGTAACACCAGAATGAACCTCATTGGTTCTTGCTGAAGCTCAAACGTGACGCGTAACACAAGAATGAACCTCATTGGTTCTTGCTGAAGCTCAAACGTGACACGTAACACCAGAATGAACCTCATTGGTTCTTGCTGAAGCTCAAAGGTGATGCGTAACACCATAATGAACCTCATTGGTTCTTGCTGAAGCTCAAAGGTGATGCGTAACACCAGAATGAACCTCATTGGTTCTTGCTGAAGCTCAAAGGTGATGCGTAACACCAGAATGAACCTCATTGGTTCTTGCTGAAGCTCAAAGGTGATGCGTAACACCAGAATGAACCACATTGGTTCTTGCTGAATTTCAAACGTGATGCGTAACACAAGAATGAACCTCATTGGTTCTTCTCATATAGATCAGTTTTACGAACTTTTTGAAGAGTCAAACTTGTAGTTGCGTAGTTGTCAATGGACAGAAATCTTTCAGATTTTATCAAAAAGAACTTCATTTGTGTCCTGAAGATGAGCAATAGTCTTACGGATTGGAAACGACACCAGGGTGAGTAATTAAATTAAAGAATTTTCAGTTTTAGGTGAACTATTCCTATACGAATCAGTCAGATGGTCTGTTCTTCTCTAAGAGGGTAGAATTCGCTTCAATGAGCATCACACTTTATGCTGATTGTTAAATGTCAACATGGGATTAGATTCACACTTTTCTAAAATGAGTCAAACTCTCGAGGTCTAGAGACACGGAGAGCTTGGACTTCCTCGGTCGACTGCGCGTGGCACTCGTTGAGCAGTGGGAGTTGGTTTTTAATGGAAAGAGAACAGTGGGAGAGAGTCTCCCGTTTGAAAGCGAGAGCCTCCGCACTACACACACACATACACACACACAGCCGATGAGTAACGTGAATGTGAGCACTGGGTGAATGGCTACGGCTTCATGAATTCAACATCCTCCTCAACACGTGCACATATGACAGGCTGAGGACGTGCAGCAGGCAGAACAGCGGGAATCAGTATCAATCAAGCCTACTTTCTCTTTCTCTGGCTGTCAATCATAACATATCTCCCCATCTTTCTCTTTCTACCCCTCGGTGCACAATCCATCCCAGAATCCTTTGCTTTCATTACCAGAGGCGAGATGCCCTGCTCACCCGCTGTCTGTTTGGTCCTCACCTTTCTCTAAAGTGACCAAGACCTGCATCACATTCACATCACATATTCGACATTTAGAACCAATGAAATCCTGCTAAACACGTTGAGTTTCCTGCATTCCCTGCATGAAGTGAGACTACCGGTATATATACCTGCATATTTCCTTTAAAGGAATAATGAATTCACACAATATCCAGAGTTTCAGGATGTTATGATTTGTTTGAAAACACTTTCTGGGATTTCACTTTCTTCCCTTTTCTGGAATTTATAACATATCCCAAAAGGTTGTATGTGAATACTGCATTTAATCTCTAATGTCTAAGATGCGCATATGCCGATGCATAAAGCTACATTTAATATTATTATGTAATACATTACATTCAAGTTTAATATGTTTAATATTAGTTATGTATTAAGCATAACTGTCTATAACTATATCATTTTTAATTCAGGTTACTTATTTCAGATATTTTTTTAACAATTCATTTGTTACTTAACATAATATTATATATAATTTCAAATACTAATAATTTAATTTCTTTAAAATATTATTTTTATTTGTTTATACAAGTGAATTTATAATACCGAAATTTTATAATTTCTTTAAAAAAACAAAAAATGAAAAAAAATATTAAATATATTATAATATTGCAATATTTTAATTGTTTATTATTTATATGTTCCATGAACCTAAATACTGCAAAATGCTCTTCATTGTTATTTCTTGACTAATGTTACCCTATACAACCTTATTATAAAGTTGCACCATTTTTATTATTGATAATTTTTTTATACATAACCTGCATCATTAAACTTAATATATCTCTACATAAATAGATATTCTTAAGAACTTTCACGCAGTTTTCAATGCAATATAACATATCTAGTTAAAACTTTCCTGTAGCTCAATCAGTAGAGCATTGGTGCTTGCAACAGAACTGATTGGTGAAAGCAAGAACTGATTCAATGTGTTCCTTGAATGCAATGCAAGTCACTTTGGATAAAAGTGTCTGCCAAATGCATAAATGTAAATGTACAACAAATGCTATAAAAGTATATTAACTAGTGTTATACAGAAGTTTCATATACATGGCCGCTGTGATTTTGCCTGAATTTTGATTCGATTAGATTCAACTTTATTGTCATTACACAAGTAGAGGTACAAGGCAACGAAATGCAGTTTTGTTGATGATACTGGAAACAACATTACTGTCAGTACATTTTGTCCTAGCCCTATCAGCCTTTAACGTAACCCTACCCATAAGTTATCCCTGAAACCAGAGGGAAATAATGGCTGAATAACACTAATATAGAATCACCTAACCTTGGTTGTAAACCTAAACTTAACATAAGCTATAAACTTATCCCTTCAATCTGATAGGTTGATTGAAATGTTGTTCCAGAATCAACAAACATGTACTTGGTGAAATTCTGTTTACCTTACATACACACCCTACAGACTGACAAGGACAACCGTTATAAAATGTATAAAATCTCCCTACCAATGTTAAAACCCAGTCTGCAGCATTTTCATTTTTGGAGGAACTACTCCTTTAAATGTGCAGACAGTATGTGTCTTTACATGCGTAACGGTATATACGTTCCTCCGTTCTGCCTCCATATGTCCCTGCTCGTGTTTATCCCTCTCTCCATCTCACTGACATCCCTGTCTCATGTTATCTCTCTCCCACACACATTCTGTCTTTTAAAGCCGTGTATCTATCGCTCTCGCTCCCCTTTCAGCATCGTCCATTCATTCCGTCTATCTCCCCTTGTCTTTTTCCGTCTCCCTGATAGACTGAGTGCAAAAAAGAAACTAGTTTCCCCCCAATATCTCCGTTCCATCTACTTTTCCACCTCCTTTTCTTCTCCATCTCAAAACCCAGACAGATGTCTCATCCCTCTTTTCTGAGATCTTTGACAGCTAAGACGAATCGCACGACGTATAGAATGCGCCCATCGGTTAAAAATGATCAAATAAAACAACAAAAAAACATTGGAATTATGTGTCTGCAGTCTCAGTGAGTGCGATTACTGTGATATCAGAGTGTGTCCTCTACGAAATGGGTTTTACAGGAATTCATTTGCTCTATATGAGGGAATCAGGTGCAGAATAGGACATCTACTTTACTGGTGTGATAGACATGGAGACATGTGACCCAGGGCAACACATATTACACACAAACACACACACACACACTAGTTATCATGTGGCAGCTGTGAGGAAGTTTGACACCGTCTGCCATTTCTCTTTGTTATCCAGACAATCGGAGTGGAGCAGAATGTTTCTTCTCTCTCCGCTGTATATAAAGCTTTGGGCTGCAGTGTCTGTCAGAAAGATACTAAGTTTTCAACAGAGGAACGTACTGTACGATTCAAAGTGATACTTCAGAGGAAAGAACTCCTGCGGTTGGGGATGTGTTGAGAATTACAACATCTCAAAGAGGAAAGATACAGCTACATCTGACTTCATTTGGTCTTGGGTATACAATATATATATGTATTACTTTTCACTAAAGGGAAACATTTCTATGCGACTCTAACCCGTTTTCCATTGCCGACCAAACAAGATAGTCTTGTCAGTTGCATCTGCACGTAAACAGCGATAGGAGAAAATATTTTAACATTGAAAAATAACATGCATCACCTTTACAGAATGATCTTATTTATTGATCATAAGTATGCATGTACAGAACCATGTTCTGTTCGCTCCGCTCTTAGCTGAGCTGTGGTTTTTTGAGTTGGCTGCTGTGTTAATTAAGGAATGGTTGAAGATAATTGGTACTGTAGTATCTGTTTTTATGAAAAACAGTGATAAAGTCGAAATACAGGGAAATACTCATTTAGCTGGTTTATCACTGCAAAAAATGATTTTCTCACTTAGTGTTTTTGTCTTGTTTTCCAGCATTATAAACATTCTTAACTCAAAATGTTTACTTTGAGAAGCAAAACTTATTCATTTTTTTTACTTAACAAGTCAAAAGTATCTGGAAATAGGGTAAGAAAAATAAATTTCATTTAAAGGGAAAACAAATTGTTTTAAAGCTAAAACACTTCATTCTCATACTTTTTTCATAAGAATGTTAATTTATTTGTACTGGAAAAGATAAAAAAATACATTAATCAATGCATTAATC